>CM024759.1:87187803-87662587 GCA_014218235.1 Colocasia esculenta
TCCACCCAACTCGGAGTTGGTGGGCCCGTTTCTATGGCTGCAATGTCTACCTCCGTGCTCGGTAAGGCGAGCTCTTCAATAAACACGGAGCGGGAAGGGGCGATGTCACCTGAGGATGCCAACTTGGCAAGTGCATCAGCTCGCACATTCTGCTCCCGTGGGACGTGTATTACTTCGAAGTGTAGGAGGCCCTCTGCCTGGTTCTTGACCTGTTGAAGGTATTGAGCCATGTGGGGTTCCCTTGCTCCGAACTGCCCGCTTACCTGGCTGGCAACCAGTTGGGAGTCACTAAAGACCCTAAGCCGAATGGCTCCAAGGTGCCTAGCCATGCGGATACCAGACAACAAAGCTTCGTACTCGGCTACGTTGTTGGAGGCTAGAAAGCGGAAACAGAGGGCGTATTGGAACTCTAACCCCTCCGGGGAGGTGAGGACCAAGCCAGCTCCACTCCCTGTAACGCAAGAGGATCCGTCGACGTAGAGCTCCTATGGGGGTTCATCCGCCAACGGTAGATCCTACTCGGCCGGGAGAGTACATTCCGCAACGAAGTCTGCTAATGCCTGCGCCTTGACTGCTGTCCTCGGTCGGAAGCTGATGTCGAACTCACCAAGCTCTATCGCCCACTTAACAAGCCTGCCGGAAGCCTCCGGCCGCTGAAGGATGGATTTCAGCGGCTGATCGGTTAGAACCGTGACGGGATGGGCATGAAAATAGGGCCTAAGCTTCCGGGCAGCCGTGACGAGAGCAAGGGCGAGTTTTTCTGCTCGGGGGTACCTCCTTTCAGCTTCTTGGAGGACCCTGCTGATGTAATACACCAGATGTTGCGCCGCTCCTTCTTCTCTGATCAAGACTGCGCTGATGGAGTGTTCAGTAACCGAGAGATACACGAATAGAGGTTCCCCGAGCACAGGCTTTGAGAGAACAGGAGGGGCTGCCAAATATGCCTTCAGCTCGGTGAAGGTAGCCTCGCATTCATCAGTCCACCGTACTTGCCCCCCTTGCTTCGAGGCGCTTTTAGGGCCTCGGAGCAACTTGAAGAAGTTAAAACTTCTTTCTGCTGCTCGGGACATGAACCGGTTCAGTGCCGCAAGACGCCCCGTCAGACGTTGGACGTCGCGCACTGTCTTTGGACTGCTCATCTCAAGCACGGCTTGGATTTTCTCCGGGTTTGCCTCTATTCCTCTGTTTGACACAAGGAAACCGAGGAACTTGCTCGACCGAACACCAAACGTGCACTTGGCAGGGTTGAGTTTCATATTGTACTTTCGCAGAGTTGCGAAAGTTTCCTGGAGGTCGGAAATGTGGTCAATGCTCGGAAGCGTCTTGACCAACATGTCATCAACATAGACCTCCATGTTGCACCCGATCTGCTGCTCGAACATCTTGTTGACCAGCCATTGGTAAGTCGCGCCCGCGTTCTTTAGGCCGAAAGGCATTCTGGTAAAACAGTATAAGCCTAGGTCTGTGACGAACGTCGTGGCGTCTTGATCCGGGGGATGCATACTGATCTGGTGGTAACCAGAGTAGGCGTCCAAAAAGCTGAGAAGCTCGTGACCGGAAGTAGCATCCACCAGCTGATCAATGCGCGGCAGAGGGAAGTTGTCCTTGGGCGTTGCTTTATTGAGATCCTTGTAATCAACGCACACACGCCATTTACCGTTGGCCTTGCGTACGAGGACCACATTGGAGATCCACCTTGGGTATTGGGCCTCTCGGAGGAGCCCAACAGTTCGGCTTTTGACTACGTGATCCTGAATCACGGTCTGCCGTTCTCGGTTCACTGGTCGCCTCCTTTGTTGAACTGGTGGAATCCGTGGATCCAAACGGAGGCGATGCACCATTACCTCCGGGTGAATGCCCGGAAGCTCATCATCAGACCAGGCGAACACGTCCAAGTTGGCCAGCAGGAAGGCTGTGTAGCGTTGCTGCTCGGCCTCTGTCAACAAGGCGCCAATGTATAAGACGTGTTCGGGGTCATCGTCTACCTGCACGGGGATTAAATCTTCAGCGGGCGTTCCTCGGCTGGTAGAAGGCTGGTCGGACGTTGGCGGGGCTGGGTCCGCGAGTGGTTGCTTGTCTCTTAAAGAGAGGACATAGCAACGGCGAGACCCGCGCTGACACCCAAGCACTTCGCCGACTCCGCTCGGGGTTGGGAACTTCATCTTCTGATGGAGTGACGAAGGTACCACTTTGATGCGCCCGATCAGACCTCTGCCGAGGATGGCGTTGTATCCAGGCATGTTGTTGATGACCAAGAAGTCCACAATCTTGGTCAAGATCTTTGGAGCCGTCCCTAAAGTGATCGGGAGGCGAACTCTTCCCATGGCTGGACCGAAACTCCCGAAAAGCCGAAAAGAGGCGAGTTTACAGGGGCGAGTTGATCGGTTTTCAGGCCCATGAGGACGAAACAATCGTAAGCCAGGACATCGGGGGCGCTTCCATTATCCACCAGAATCCGGTGCACATTACAGTGATTGATGGTGGCCGAAATGACCAATGCATCAGTGTGTGGGGTAGTAACCCCTACAAGATCTTCGTCCGAGAAGGTTATAGCCTCCTCGGGCTGTGCGCGTGCAGGACTGGTGGGATATGGAGCCGGCCGAGGTGCCGAAGGCCTATCTACAACATGCACTCGCCTTGCGTAGTCGCGTCGGCTTCGAGTGCTTTCTCCGCCTACGCCGAAGCCTCCCGCGATCACGTTGATCTCCTGCCCATTGGGCTCATTGTTGATCGGCTGTTCGGGAATCCGCTCTCGGCGTCTGGGGCGCTCCTCATTTCGGCGCACGAACCGTCCAAGGTAGCCACGCTTGATAAGGTCTTCAATTTCGTCCTTAAGCTGGCGGCACTCGGAGGTGTCGTGGCCGTGGTCGCGATGGAAGCGACAGTACTTGTTCTGGTCGCGCCTTCGAGGGTCGGAGCGCATCCTCTGTGGCCACCGAACATATGCTTCGTTCCTGATCTCCGCCAGGATCTGTTCGGGTGCCACAGTGAGGGGGGTGTAGTTGGTGAAGGGGCGCGGACGGCGCAGAGAGTCTCCGTTGCGTCGTCCCTTCTTCCGATCACGGTCGGAACCGCTGTCGGAAGGCCTCTTCTTTTCCAACTGCTCCCCCTGCTCGGCCCTACTTGCTGCTAGGCTCTCCTCGCAAGCCGCGTGGCGCTGTGCGATGGAGAGTAGCTCGGCAAGAGTGGCGGGCTGCTGGACTGCCGAGGGTCCTCTGCAAAAAGCCGTCGCGGGTGCCCTGAATAAGGGCACTGGTTTCCAGAGGGACGTCCAGGCGCGAGATGAGAAGCGCCTCTGTTTGGAACCTCTGAACGAAGTCCCAGAGCGCCTCGCCCTTCTTCTGGAGCACGGCCAGGAGAGAAGCCGCCATTCGCGGCTGCGATCTTCCACCAAGGAAGTTGTCCCGAAAGGACTTCTTCAATTGGCGGAAGGAGGTGATGGAGCCCGCAGGGAGGGTCTCGAACCAGGCCCTGGCAGTCTCCTTAAGGGTTGCAGGGAAGGCCCTGCACTTGGCCGCATCTGATGCTCCGTGGAACACCATGTGCGACTCAAAGCCATGGATGTGGTCGGCCGGATCGGTAGTGCCGTCATAGGGCGCGATGGTGGGCAGGGGGAGCTTGGGAGAGACCTGAGCTTCCAGGATCTCCGTGCTGAAAGGGGAGCGGAAGTCCAGGTCGTCTTCCGCTGGAGCTTTCCCCTCCGCGCGCTGAACCATCGCATCCACGCGACGCTCGAGGTCGACCACATGCCGCAGGCGCCTGGCGAGCTCCTGTTCGGAATTGGCGGGGCCCCCTCGTCCGGACGCGTGGGAGTTGCCTCCCACGACTGATCGTGGCGGACGGGGGGAAGCGACAGAGCGACGGGGCGAACGCCCGCGGCGCTCCGGTGCCCGCTCTTCGGACGGGGCTGGATGCGATCGGCACGGCGAGTCTGCCTGCTGCTCCTGAGGCGCTGGGAGGACGCGAGAGCGTCGATGCGACGACTCCGCCTGCCGCTCTCGCGGCAGGGGAACCGCCGGGGCTGGTGGTCCAGCCAGCTGAGCCTGCAGGGTGAGGCAGACACCTGTCAGCTGCTGCATCTGCCCCCGAAGTTCTGCCACTTCGAGGGCAGTTGCCAACACGGTGGCAACTGGTGCAGGGGCGTCGTTGTTGACGCCGGCAGGGGCGATGTTGACATCAACAGGGGGGACGCCGGCGAGAGTCCGCTCGCGACTGTCGGGATCTCGTCGCCCTACTCCCCACGTTCTAGTAAGAGGATCGTCCGCGAGCCATGGCTGTGTCGTTCCCACAGACGGCGCCAAATGTGGTGGTATGTTCCTGTTTGGGCCGGAGCCAAACGGGCCTCCACTAAAGAAGATGGGGAAGACGAACGCTGGTGCGGACGGAAGCCTGCAAAACTAGAGCTGGATCAGGGGGGCCCGGTGAAGACCGGGGAAACCCTCCGATGCCTAAGTCAATATGAAGCTTGCAAGGCAGGGGGTTTGTATGTGTAAGGGTGTGTTCGCGTGAGAGAGAACGTACCAGTGCATGGCCCTGTACCTGTATCTTTATAGGCGTAGATGCGGAGGCAATCGTGCGTAATGTCGGTAGATCGTGCCTGAAAAGGCGCCTATATGGGTGCGCATAACGGAAGGAGTTATGCACCCAGATGTCTGTTGAGATGCCAGGCAGTTAACGCGCCTCTTGATGATGGGGTGCGTGGCCTGGGGCGGTTATAACCGTCGCGTAGGCCAAGAGACCTGTTCGGCCACCTCTGGATATGATGTCCGAACAGGTGACCCGTATGGGGGAGAACGAAAGTGCTGTCCGGCAACGCCTATAGCTGTTCGGTGCTGCCTGTAGCTGTTCGGTGCTGCCTGGAGCTGTTCGGAACAACAGGACAGGTGACCTACTCGGAAGCATGCAGAGGGGCTTGGTGAAGCCCGTTCATGGGGTAAAGGTCTTCGGAGGTCCTTTGAACCGCCCTGATGAGGACATGGCACATTGACATAGGGCCACGTTCGCTGACAGGACGCGAGAGGGCCGCAACGAGTCATCATGGGCCTAGGTGGCTAGATTTGACCACTATAAATAAATTTCAAATTTTAGAAACAAAAGGGCCAAATTTGTAGACGACTCCACTGAAGTGGGCCACTTGGCCTATATTTTGACCTATTTCTATTCAGATGATGATCTCATTGAACAAAACTTTTTATGTTCTGACACCGTACATAACTAGCTTCCATACGCTTTTATTTGTGAAAACTTTTCTATAACAGATTAAGATGGATATCGGCACACATTTCGATTAGGGGTGGCAATAAACCGGGTCTGAACAGGGTCTAGGTTGACCCGGGTCTAGCTCAGTCTCTAATCGATCGGTCTGGATCCGGTCCGACCCGGAACGAGATTCGATTTTTAAAAATTCGACCCGGCCCAAGACGATTATGTAAGGCCCGGTCCGATTTTACATTTTTAAGATATATTATTATTATTTATTTATTTTATAATAAAATTGATGATCATTGAATCAAAATAACATAAAATAAATAATACACTAATCTAGATAAATTTATTTCTAGTTGTTACAAATATAAAATAAATGTTAAGTCATTAAACATAACTCCACAATATAATTTTCAATTCAAAATTTTAAAATATTAGAATTATCGCCGTGTCATTTGTTTTTTTTTTAATTATCAGGTCACTGGACCACCGGGCCGGGCCGAGCCAAACCTGGACCTGGCCCAATTTACTCCGGGTCGGATCGGGCCGGACTCAAATTTTTTAAAAAATTAAAATATCCGACCTAAATCCGTATAAAACTGGGCCACCGAACCTTTGAATCGATCTGACTCAATTGACACCCTTAATTTGGATCTTCTATGCATCGATCGATTGATCCATCAAGCTTCAACTCCACGATCATCTTGAAACGTTTAGCAAAAGAACACCGTCAAGCATACATACATACATACGTACAAACATAGTACACAGCATATAACGCCCCCCTTGATCTGTAGGGATGGAGAAGATCCAGGTCACTGTCAGCTTTTGCCATAGCATGTAGCATGCGTGCACCTATTACAGCTAAAAGTTTTGCGTCCGCGCAACTACAGAAAGGTGAGCTCCGACAATTTCCGAGACAAGATCCGATTGCGTGATTAAGTTAGTCAGCAGGTTCTTTCCAAGACTGGATTGGGTAGTGGAGAGGGGTCAACTCTAACATGAGATCAGAGACTTTGGTGATATAGACTGGTCACCTAACCTGCTAATCGCCAGCCAGCTAGCTAGAGGGCTGGGCTGCAATTAAACGGGTCGGAGTCGAACCAGGAATCAGCAAAAAGTCCGATATCCGAAAGAAAGGCCAAGCTTCCAACTCTGCGGGCTTCACCAATTTCTTCGATTATTTCCGATAGAAAGGCGAAGTTTTGCTATTTTCGTATTTTGTCGAAGTGGGCCACGGCTTGTTGGACAAAAGTGGTGTGTCAGGCTTGTGGTAGATGGATTGTGGGCCGTAGCCCGTCGACGTGTGCGGCTGCCTTCCAAAGCTGTGAAATATTTTTAACTACTTCAAATGTTACAAGTACGTACTGAAACGATGGTTTCAATTTTGATGAAAAATAAAACCAGACATAGTAAATAGATCTGGAGGGGTTAGTGTTGTGGGTAGAGATTGAACCTAGAACGTAAACCAGAATTTTGAATCTTCATAATTGTCTTTTGGTTGTGAACATTTATTTTACTTGAAACTAGGGCTGCCAACGGATTGGAGTAGGAATCGAAATGATATTTTTACATCTATTTTTATAAGAAAATTGAAAAAAAATCTTAAACGGAAAGTAATCAAAAATATTTGGTACGATCAAATGGTAGATGTATGTAGCATTAAGAGTAGTGATAAAAAGAAAATGGGCAAATTAATTAGGAGTCCCTATCAGATTTTTAACTTATTTGTTAATCCCTAACAGAGCTGTAACTCATTACAGTAAAAGTTATCACCTGTTATTGCATACGTTAAGTCTGTTATAGTAAGAACCTCCCTATTATAATTAGGGACTTCTAATTAATTTACCCAAAGAAAATCTTTAAGAATAATAGACAAAGCAAATGTTACGAGAGAGACAAACTAATTAGATTCTATTACAAATTAAGAAGAATCTAAAATTTAGTCTATATTTTTTAATATTAAGAAATAAAATTTTAAGAGTATATATTTTATAAATAAAATAAAATATGTATTATCAAAAATAAAAATAAAAAAATAATCAAAAATAAAAAATAGATACAAAAATAAAAAATAAGTCAAAAAATCAGAAATCTGATATCCATTACAACCCTACTTGAAGGTATATGTAGTTCGAACAAAACTGGTATATGTTTCTTTTGTCCCTATTCGATTCCCACCACGTCTGGGCTTACATTTAATCTTCGTTGGGTGCGCAGGTTTGTAGCTTTTTTCGTTAAGTGAGATATGAGTAAATTTGAAATTATCAAATCTTGATTTTGAGATATACGAAAAATCACTTTTTGAATCTACTAAGTTACACAGAACGGACTCTTTTTGTTACCAAAAAAAATACTTTGAGATCCACCGCCCTTGTTATATTTGGAGCGACTACTCCGTCAAGTGACTTTCCCTCTTCTCTAAGATACATTTTTTTTTTGATAACGAAAAAATTTCGTCTCATGTGATTTTGTGGGTTCAGAGATTGATGTTCGTGAACTTCTTCTCTAAAATATATACTTCCAAAATTAAAAACACATATACATATATATACTGTATACATGTATATACGAGTATGGAGTAATATTTGAAACATTATTAATCGTGTACTAGGCAGAACGTACTATTTAAGTATGACGACATGCCACTTGTTCCTCGAATTTTCCCAACAAAACCCCTCCACGTACAGGGCCAGCTACGTCTCTCTCCACGCTTTTGAGGCACTGTAGCTTGCATCAACGCACATGGCTCCAGTTTATTGTTTGAAAAAAGAAAAAACAAAATTCTTAATGTCTTAGAGCATTCCAAGCAGAGTGTTTTGGATCTTTCTAGAGCACAAAGTGCATGTTCTGAAGAAGGTGGATGTGTGCTAGAGGGTCAAAGGGGATCTAAAATATTTTTTGGCAGATATATAAACTCTTTTAATAGGTGGAGCCATACAACTTATTTTTTTTTGATATATTTCGGTGTGATAGTTTAGATCTCCATCCTAACACATTAAGTGCATAGTTCAAAACTTGGGAATAAATCTCTGAAAAAGTTGTGGGGGCACCGCGCGTTCTCTTGATTTTTCTTAAAAACCAATTCTACCAACATCGAAGCCTGTCTTACAAGATTCGATCGCTACCTTTCTGTGTGTATTGGGGCGCCCTTAATGCACATTGGTGTTAAGACCATGGACGGATCCAATGAAGAACCAGTGGGGTCATGTGACCCCATTGGATTTTTAAAATTTTATTAATGAGTTTAAAATTTTCTATTACATTAACTTGGTTGAAAATTTTTCTAAAGAGAGTGACTCCACTGAAAATTTTCTGAGTCCGTCTATAGTTAAGACATGTTACAAACACGAAGAGGCAGAACAAAAGCCCTTGGAAGGAGATTTTAGAGGAGGATTTGAAGTGAGTTAGGGTTGCCTCGACATTAGGCGACATGATCCCACTTGAAATAGTGCATTGCTTGCAATGCATGAAATATTGCTCGATGTATATTCTTGCCAATCAGGATTTTGCGAAACTTAGCAACATGTGACGAGTCATAATTCATGATGATGCCTTGACGATAATCTCGAAGTTTGGGATAATTGGATCTCTTAACTATTTACACCCAGTTTAATGGCGGGATAGTGTCGGATAAGGGGTGCATGGTTAATAGGGTTGGCAGCATTATATATCCTGGTCAGTTTGGTTACTCAATTTTATTATCCACTCTTAATCCTTAAGTTTGATATTTGAATAGATTGGGGATAGAGTTGGATTAGGATATCTAACTATGTTTGATATTTGAATAGACTGAGGATAGAGTTAGAATACCTTTATGTTTGATATTTGGATAGACCGGAGATAACCAGTCTATCCGAATATCAATCATAGCCAATAATCTCTTTATTTGACGATAAAATAGTCAAAAGAAAGAGGTGAATTCGGTTATCCGGCCTGTTAACTCCTGCTAATTACTGGACGTACTCAAACTATAGAAATCTGAAAAACATGAGTTAATAATCTTAAAATTGTTTATCTGATCTTACCAACTTATTCGACTATAAAACCATAAGTGCTACAAAGAATATAATGAATGCAGACAATAGACCAAGTTGAGCTGGACTAGGAGCCAACATTGAACATGTTGGCTGGGAAGAAAAGAACAATCTAATTTTCTCTGAACTGAGAATACAAGAACACTAATACCCAGATGCACAGGGGTTGTACTTTAGGGACTATCTATTATATACAATAGTGTTCTACTAATTAGTACAATAACAAATAAGCTAGCCCCAAACTAGATATGCATAAATATCAACCATATATGCGCAGTATGTCGCAAAGATTATTGAATCTAGTTGTGCTCAATGTCTGGGTGAAGAGATCTGCAACTTGGTCTTCACATAGTGGAATGGAACAGAAATCCTCTATGATCAGAATGACAATCAACCTCTTTATATTTCATTCTCTTATAAAATATCAGACTTTTGACAATATAAGTTGTTGCTTGACTATTGCAGTACATCTTTGTAGTATGGTTGACCGTGTCGTACTGTGCATGAGATCGAAACCCTTCTTTGTTAATATTTATTATTAAAAATTAATTATAAACTATTCAGACCAAATATATGTGTGGTATATATGCTCCAGTTCGTACTGTGCCTGATGAATTCGGTCGGGCCTGATTCACCAATCTGACCGACTATGTTTTATAGGTTATGTAAACTGATGGCAGTTGCCATAGGTTGTGCCCACGTGGGCAACCAAGGGTTGCCTTTGGCAACCTTTTGGTTGGAGACACAACCGCCAGTGCGGTTGTCTCCTAATGGGCATGGGACTCTTGTGAGGATTGCCCGGGTAGAGAACAAACGTGAGGACGCTGCTTCTCCCCTCCCATGTGCATGCAAAAACTGAGAGAAAAGTATTCTCTCTCTTGGACAAGACTGCGCAAGTCTCCTTCTCTCTCTCTCTCTCACACACACACAATGCAAGACTTCTCTCACGAGAGATCACCACTGGATCCCGAAGACGTTGGAGCGAGGAAACAACGAAGAAGACTCTTGTAGACTTCTTCCCGATCCTACGAGATTCCGCAACGTACAAGGTAAACACCTCGATCAAGATCGAACATTGGTATCAGAGCAATCACGTTCCTCTCTCCACGATGTCGTCAGATGATCTCCATGAGTAAGAGCTTGCCGCAATGGAAGAAGATGATTTTGAACCGACGGAGATCTCCACAGACGACGATGGGGATAGCGTGGTTGGCAGCGGGGCGACACCCACACAGGAGTCTGTGGCGTCAATTAGATTTCGGCGACTGATGACTGCACGAGATTACGTTCTAGCACTGTGCGGTTCTCCCTCGTCGCATCCGGACAACATTCTATGCGGAGACACGGTTCGCGTGTCTGTAGATGACGCGGACGAAGGCGATGCGCGAGGGCATGCGGCCCTCGACTATGAGGCCGCGACCCTGCAATGTGTGTTGCTGCGCGCGGTGACAGCAGCGGCCACGCGGGCCAGAGCGGAGGCAGCGCTGACCGCAGCCTCGCGGCAGGCCGCGTGGCCCGTGGCCAGGCGGCCTGGCGCGGCCACGCCCGCGGCCAGGCGCCCCGCACGGAGGCAGTGCCCGCGGCTAGGTGGGTCAGCGCGGGGGCCGCACTGACGCCGACCTCGCAGGCCAGCGCGGTGGCCGCGGCCACGCGGGCGCGAGTGGGCCCCGCCACCACGGGCCAGGCGGGCGCGTGGCGCATGCACTTGCGTGTGGGCGCAGCGACCCGACCACGCGGGTTGGCGCTGGTGGCGCAAGCGCGCGACCCGTGGCCACGCGGGCTGGCGCAGACGTGCCGTCAGTGACACTGGCCGCCATGCAGGCAGGCGCGATGACCGCGGCCCATGTGCACGTGGAGGTGGTGCACGGGGATCCTCGTGGCCATGCAGGCCAGTTTGGAGTGCGCATGGGTGGTCCCATGCATGTAGGCATGACGGTTCGCGAGGGTGCAGGCGTGGCGCTACGCGGACATGTTGGCTCAGCTGAGCGCATGGGTACCGGTCCACCCATGCCCAGGCGCACTTTTCTGGTGGAACAGGCCCATATGAGAGCGTCGGCTCCTCGGCAACGTGAACTCGGTCAGCTTGCAAGACGTCGCACTAATGTTTTTTGCGGAGTGGACCTCGTGGTCGAGCTCGACTTAGCCGTATTATTGGACGTAGACCGGCAGGGAATGTTGACCTAGTCTCTCGTCGCCACTATAATAAAAATTTGGCGGTACGACGAGTCCGGCGTCACATACGGCATGTTCTCCGGTGCCGTGCTATGACTCCGGCCCGTCTCCAGATGATTGCTTTAGCTATTATGATGTTATCGCAATTTTAAACATGATTTTATTATTTCTTGGATCATTATTAGGTTCATGATTATGATATTGTCTTATTTAAGTCCATGCAAAAATTGTATTAGTTAGTGTAACACCCCCGACGCGGAATATCGGAGTGGGATTACAGTTATTAAATAGTACTGAGCGAGAAATAAATAACAAACCATTACACAAATGGAAATAATACCAAACAACCTCATATTTATTAACAATCCATCAACTCCATTACAATCACTAATGTCTCATCAAACTTCAAGATCTAACTATTACATCAACGTATCAGAGCCAAAACTAGGGTCCAGAGTACTTTATTCAAACTCAAACTATTACATCATGACTAACTGACTCATAACTATACTAACTAACTACTAAAACATTGATTTCAGTAATTGGTCACTCCTGAGAATCTTTCTCAATCTCATCCTCGTGAGTGTGGTCATCGTCAAACTCGCCTGAAACACAATGAACAAATACACAGGATGAGCGAATAACGCCCAGTAGGACTTAATATCTCGTGTAAAACAAGCAGGCTTTAAGTGATTAACATTTTATCAATGCAGGATAACTATCAGGAATGAGCAAGTAACGAGAACGATCAAGTATAATCATGTCAGTAAGATCACAAGACAAGAATACCTTTACAGGTAACAAGTATGACAAGGATTTGGCCATATTTCAAGATAACAAGTAAATTGCACAGCAGTGCACAAGTCACGATAGCAAGTAACATGCGTTTGGTCGATCATCTTATCAACCACAAGTCAAGTAACGTAAACATTTCAGGAGTAGTATGATTGTCATAGATTAATCTTGCGTGTCATACGTTTGGTGTATGTCATCACCTGACCATTAGACCCTCGCGAGTTAAAGCCTTTCGGGTGCTCCTCCCAAGGACCAGATCGGGCCCTTATAATGTTGCCTAGCATAGTCATATTTTTACCTTAGACAATCACACAATGGCCAAGAGAGTACCAAGAATAGATGAGAGTAGTAGATGAACTAGACGAGAGTGTAGAGAGAACGTGAACAGATAAGAGTATCGAGACAGTAGATGAGATAGGGACATTTCCGTAAAACGACGGTAAACACACGATAGTAACAGTTGCACGGCACCAGGTCGGGTACCGGCAGTCTGGTAGAAGTCACAACCGCCCCTTTGCCGTGCTGTATACACGGGTCAGGTGGTTCGGCGTGAACCCAAGACGAGAAAGAACACTAAGGCCATAGATCGTACTGACCCCTGATGTGTAACGGGTTTTGGGGTACAACCTGCTCGTCGGCTAAGGACGTGCGCCAAAGCCAAGAAGACTTACGGAGGTCTTGACAAGGAGTCCCTAGTCTAGTCAAGAGTATTCCCGGTGGAGAGGTGGTCAAAGTCAAGGAAAGTGTGTAGAAAACGGGTCCGTCGTGCCTCGAGTGCCCGAAGGCTGAGAGAAACGATATCAGTATTAAAAATATGCGTATAAAATGAAAACAATTGTATTTAATAAATAGGGCAACTTAGTCACTTATTTCGCTAATTTACCGAATACATTATTGCATAATTTATCAAGGTCGAATGGCATTTAATAATGTTGTGTGTGTGTAAGTGCAAAGAAATCTTGAGGATATGACAAGTCATGCAAATGTCATTTTAAATAATTAAATTTATATCATTAATACCATTTATTAATTACCAAGTTGAATTAACTATAACATGGGTTAATCATGCTAATTAAGGGGTATATAGCTTAAACAATAGGGCATGTACACAATTAACAGTTCTAGCCGAAATCCTTGAAACGCGGCGGACCTACCCGTCGCGATTCAAGTCGCGACAGGGCGGTCGGGCGCGACACGGGGCCTGGCCGGTCTGGCCCGATCCGGAGCAAATTGCGACGGCTCGTGCCGCCGCGTTCTTGACGCGGCGCCTTCAGCCGGCGCGACCCCACTGATATCGCGGCGGATCGTGCCGTCGCGATAACAGGTGGGTTGCCCTTTTTCCCTTTTTGCAGGGCGAGTCCTCTGCGATACAGGGACGTTCTAAATTCCATATAAAATAGCACGGTGATCCAAAAACCATGAAACTAGTTTTAAACGAAAGTAGACATATACATCTATCAACATGCATGATTAATTTGAAAATAGACAAGGTTTAGATATGCATTGATCGGGTTACTTTTCAGTGACCTAAACAGGCGCAATCAGGGTTCAATGAATTAAATTGAGATGAATACATGATTAAAAATTCCGAAACCAGTGGCATTTGAAAGGTAACAGGAGTAGTATTTGTGATAATTTTATCTTGGAATTATATCAAGTATGTATGAGGTTTAAAAGCAAATAAGGAGGGTCAAGTGCACAGATCTGACAGATATTCAAAGATTTAATTCTCCCTCATGGGAGATCAAAATTAAGCAAGACTAGGGGCGTTTGAAAAATAATAAGATGCAGTACATACTAGAATTTTTTCATAGTAGGAGAGCAAGTACATGTGGCAAATTAGAGAAAACATGAGATTTTGTTTCATGGTGGCAGCATGACTTTACGAATTAAATTCACCCGATTGGATGAGCGAAATGCAACGGGACCATAGGACTTTTGAAGAGGTACATGAAGGCTACCTAGGGTAATTATTTCACGATTTTTTCTTGAGAGATTGCCTACCTTTTTTGTGAAGCAAGAAAACCCTAGTTTGGGATGACGAAAATCCGAAAATCCCCCTTGTTCTAGCCTCCTCCTCCTTGCTCTCCACGTCCAGCTCTCCTTCTCTTCGTCCTTCAGAGTCCCAACCGATCTAGGGCTTGGGTGGGGCGAATTGGAGGTGTTTTATTTGAGTAAAGAGTCCATATATCCTAAAACTCTCTCTTTTCCCAATAAAAAATCAATTTCCTTCTTTATCTCCATCTTTCTTTCATTTATCCACTTAATGGGTAGGGAAGAGAGCTTAAATTCGTGGTTAAAGAGTTAGGATGGGTTAAAGACTCTCCTTTTGGATATATAATGGTTATTTAACATTTATCTAACCCTTTACTATTTATTTAATTAATTAGATACAAATTTAGCTTAGTTACCTCTCATCCCATGATTGGCTATCACTAATTGGGCCCATTCCATTGGGTTTGGGTTATTAGAATAACCCATTAATAATTTAGTTTAATGGGTATTGCTTTAATTCCCTTTTATTCCATGTATTCTCCCTTTATTCTAATTAAATTGATTTATTTCATTATAAAAATAAAATTTTTATTTAATTTGGATTTTAAAAATCAATGGTACTACAGTTAGTTTGATCTTGATATATTGTATGATCCCACGCAATAAATTATATTAGTCCATGCAATAAATTTATTCATGCACTTTATATTTAAAGCAATCTTTGTATGATCTGATGATTTAAAATCATGTATTGAACCCTTTATTAAAGGAGAGTTTTAAACATGCATGATTAATTGTTATTTGAACATGCATACTTAATTGTTGTTCAAAATTATTAGAATATGTTTTGAACATGATTAGTTGTTGTTAATTCTTTTGACTATTCATGTTTAGTATATACATGCTTAAAAATTGAGAGATGTTAGTTCCTCTCCCTTTACATTATTTGATCGAAATTACCCTAATATTATTGAATATTCTTATATAAATGGGAGATGACTGTAGTACTAAGTCTACTTTCGATCTTATTATATGGAGAATATTTAATATTATAGTGTAGATTTTTAGATCAAATAGACTGATGTGTAGAATTGTCAACTTAGCCTTCTCATTATTATCTTAAATGTAGTGATTCATCGATGGCCTCGAAGAATGTTATTGCTGACTTAACGAAAGGGGATAAATTAGATGGCACTAACTATGACATATGGCATCGAAAAATCTAATATCTCTTGAACGAGCAAGAGTTGCTTGATCACATTACTACGTCCATGACTCCGCCCGCAGAAGGCAACACTGCTCAACACCGAAGAGATCAAGAGGCTTACAAGTCATGGTTCAACAAAGATCGCAGCACTCGTTTTACACTGTTAAGCAACATGCAGGATGATCTGATTGGCGAGTTTGAAAAGTGTAAGACTGCCAAGGATATGTGGGATAACTTGAAGATTACTTTTGGAGGAACCTCTACCACGAGGTTAAGGGCTCTTGTTTTGAAATTTGAGACCCTCCGAAAAGATCCCCGTCAGAACATGACTGAACATCTAAGGATGATATCAAGCATGATCCGTGACTTGAAGTCTGCAGGTCACGATCTCACTGATGAGCAGCAGGTGCAGGCTGTAATAAGATCTTTGCCAGACTCTTGGACTCATATGAAACAAATCCTCACTCACAATGAGAGTATTAAGAATTTTTCTGACATCTCTCGCCATGTGGAGTTAGAAGAAAATTTTAACTCATCTATGAGACATTTGATTCTTATGTTACAGTTAGAAGAAAATTTTGATGAGTTCAAGCCTATAGAGGATGTAATTGGAAGTTCAAGGAGTCATTTCACTAAGTCCAAATTCTTGTGCAATGTGTTTGCATATCCTTGCATTTCTCCAAAATTTTCCCTGATTGGGTATTTTGCTACTTTTTTTCTTCACTATTTTGTTTGGTTGTCTACTCCAATAGACACATATAGATTCAATCCTACATTGTGTATATGGTTTGTAAGATTTAAAACGATCTCAAAACTTTGAGTCATCAATTGTGTGAGTGTTCCACACATTTGAGTTATTAAAGAGTTTCACTTGATTTAGTGAGGGATGGAGGTAAATGAGGATTAACTGATTCATTGTAGTGGTATAATAATTTAGAATCCAAGAACGTGGGAAAGTCAACGGAAGAATATATCACGAGGATGGTCATGAAATCTATATGATCGGTTAAACCATTCATTTACTAATTCTTATTTAGAATTGGAGATAATAACATATCAATGTACAAGTCATATTAAGGTAAATTAATAGATGAACATGTTTGACTTTTCCTTCAATAGGAGAGGGCTCCCTTGGAGAAGTCATATGTGTGTTTATCATTTTTCACCGGACCTTAGATTTTTAGCATTCTACTAGGTTTATTTGAATTATGAAATTTTTAGGTAAGCCAAATTGTGAGAAATTAGAAAGACGCTATTTTGATGGAATCGCATAAATCACAATTTTCTTCTTCGATGGGAGAGTTGACTTTTTATTGGTAAGAGATATGATTTTTCTGGCATTTTTATTGGATTCAAATGGGGAGTACTTCCTTATTTACATGTAATATCTTAAGTAAATGAAACATCAAATTATAACATTTACATGTAATATCTTAAGTAAATGAAACATCAAATTATAACATTTACTTAAATGATATGGAATGTAAATAAGGTATGAGTTCAGTCTTACAAGGGTCCTGCTGACACTTCTAACTGACTGAAGAAGGACCAGTTCATCACAAACTGGTATGTGTCGACAGCTAGGAAATGGCTGTCGACAGATAACAACAGGCAGAGCAAGGTTTTTCTGGTTCTGAGGGTATCTGTCGACAGCTAGGGAATGGCTGTCGACAGCTACTGTCCTCCCAGAACTAGTTTCTAGGATCTGACACTATTTGTCGATAGACCAGAGTCGGCTGTCGACAGGTAAGTGCTGTCAATCAACATGTGAAGTCTAAACTTCCAAGAATGTGGTAGAACTACCATAGGAAATTCTACCAAGTGTTTCTATGAATCCTTACATGATTGGTAACATCAAAAGGGTCTTGTTTTCAGTTCTACCACCATATTTCATGAGAAAGACAAGTAGGACAATAGAGATATACTATGGCATGGAAATCTAAAAGCAAGATGATAACTAGAAGTGCAACACTTCCTAACAACCTTTGCTTGCTTCTAATGGGATAAGTTTCATAGTATGCTTGAGTCATAGCACAAATTTAGCTAAAACATGATTACAAGGAATAGAACAACTCTTCTATAGTTGTTTCAAATATGTGTACATGGTAAACACTTCACTCATGAAGTTCTTGAGTAGGAATAAGGACCAAGAATAGAAGAAGGAAACCAAAGGAAAGTAAGTTCTAAAGAACATGAAACAATTAGTACATATGATTTGTACAAATGAAGAACCCACAAGCATGAAATTATGGAAGTGAAGATGAATCGTAGGAAGGAAACTATCTCCAGATATTCCATTCATACTCTATACAATCTATAACCGACTTTTACCTATCTAGCTTAACCTCAGGGTTTCTACCCATCCTCACAGGTTATCCCTAGGTTTATCGAACTAATGCTTGGATACCATTCTGTCACATCCTGACATTTAATATATCGATAAATGCCGGAACGTGTACGAACGAGAAATCAAGAGTACAATTGAACTAACTGAATAGGAAATTTGCTCAGAGGCTTCACTAAATAAAAATTATTATTCATCATTCAATAGATGTTACAAGGTTCCTGATTTACAATCTTAAAAATCAAACGTCGCCATGGTTGGTCTCTCCACACACAAATCCCGGAGTTCCCGCCTTCAAGAATTGTAGATACCTGAAATAGTAGGATTTGATGAGCTAACTAGCCCAGTAGAACTCAATTCCTCTAACTCAAAAGGATTCAGATGCATATATTCAAGGTATGACAAGTATAGATTTCTGACATGGAGTATTCAAGAAAATGAATAAGCAAGATAATTTGATAACACATGTTGGACAAGAACAATTTTAGAAGCAAGATCAATAACTCAGGATGAAATTTGAATTCAGAATCAGACACATTTTCACATACATGCATGATATGATGACTAATCACGCACGAACTAATGCATGCCAACATCCACGAGTCCTCATCGCCCCCGCGCGGCCACTGACGAATTCGGGCGCTCCCCCCAGGACTGAACCCGCCCTTTATTTGCCAGGCATATTTCTCGAATGAGTCCCAAAGACTCACAATTTGTCATCATCACACACTCATTCTTATAATGAATCAAGGACACTCAAAGATTCACTCATGGTTTACACAAAAGAATTAAGGAACTCTATTCCTTCACCTATTTCAGAAATTGATAACCTTTCGGGGTCAATTTTGTTCGGAACTTCAGAGAAATGATTCAGGGTACAAAGAAGGGTAACATGACTGGGTTTAGTAGATGTTTAGGTGGTAAAAACTACAAGATTTAGGTGGACTAATAGTTGACACAATTGGGTAAGATTTGCATCAAGGAATGGGGTAAAACAAGTGCTGAAAACACAGCACTGTCAGCATCTGTCGACAGGCACAAGATTGCTGTCGACAGGGTTGGCTTTCCAAGGACAGAACTTTCAGTTCTGTGGCATCTGTCGACAACAAGCTATGGGGCTGTCGACAGCCACCACAGGTGATGATTTCTGGTTTCTGGAAATGGGTTCCTATCGACAGTAAGGAGTTCGTCTGTCGACAGGTCTTGTACAAATTTTCAGAAATTGTTCTAAACCAACTATAAATGATACTAACAAACTCTCCTATCATTCCTAACATGATTAGGACTTAATCCAAACATGATCTTAACCTCCAATCTGAAGTTAACATGACAAGAGAGTGAAAGGTAAATCATGGGATATGGTTCATATTGTTGATCCATCAAGAGGACAAACTGAAAGGGAAAGTTACCGGAAGAGTAATATTTCTAAAACTCTTATTTTCCTCCACTCCTTATCAAGCACTTATCAAAACACACACTCACTTAAGATTTTATCAAGGAATCATTTCTCGATTGTAGAAAGAACCGTCATAGTTCAGTCTACTTGACATAGTGAAATTGATATGATTTCAGATTCGAATAGACTGAAACAAAAGGAGTAGTATGTAGCTATCCATGACTTGAAACTAACTAAAGTATTATGTGAGATTTACTTTCTAACAGGGACACATTCACTAAACTGGAAAATAATTGGAATTTGAGGACAAATCACTTCAAATATCAGTCCGAAGTAGAAGGAAGGAGAGGATTAAGAATTGAATCCTACAGTTGGTTAGCTTAAAACTTAACACAATGTGATACTAGAGGAACACTCATATAACAACAATTAGGTATTCAACAAGAAATCATACAAGATAAGCACACACTTATAAAAGTGTTTATGGAGTCAAACAATAGTTTGAGGAAGGAACCACCTACACAGGAGGTTTCCTAACAAGTCAATTGAACGAGATTGAGAGAGAAAGGAAAAGAATTCTACCTTGCTTGAAGGATGAAGCCTTCCCTTTTAAGGGGATTACAACTAGCAGAAAGAAGAAGAGACTAAGGTTGCCACCGACCGTCCCCCAGCAACAACAATTTGCCACTCTGTAGAACAAGCAGTAGCCCAACGAGCAGTAGCTCAACAAGAACTTGAACAAGAACAAGGGTGCAAGAAGGAAGCTCAGTAGATCTAGCTACACATCAACTATGAAGTCTTGTACGCATAGCAGCAGCACCACAGTAGAGGAGTCGGAAAGATAGATATGAAGGTTGCTAGGTTACTTATATACTCCCCTGTACATGCCATGCACCATGACACGATAACCGCCCAGGTGTAACAGTAGAAGCCCTTGGGTTTTACCATATGACACGTTTACCATGCACTCTCTGGTTAAGACACCTCAGGTAAGTATGTGTTAACATTTCCTTCAAGTGTGCTGGCCATCCCATGGCTCCACACGTAAGCCTCTAGAAATTCCAAAAAAACCAACCCGTAATTGGACCATAATTCAGCTGGCCCAAAGATCTTTCTGTAAACATGTCCAAATGATGTCCATTTGTATTGAAATTTCTACCATAAGCTAATGTGATGGTTCTACAAATTATGGTGATTTTAGTTTGATTTTTAGATTTTATTTTACACTAGGTGAAAAATCACCCGAAAAATAGTCGCGTCGACTTATCCTCGAGGTCCAAACGTCGAAAAATTTGAATATATATATTTCTGAGATCTCCACATTTTTTTAGAAATTATGGTGTTCTCAGATTTTTATTTAGTTGTTGTTTTTCGGTGTCATCCTGTGGGAGCGTGTACCTCTGTGTACGACACTGGGGAAACGTTAACTAATACTAAGTATTCCCTAATATCAATTAATTCAATTTAAGAATAATGGTTAAGTCTAATAACCTTATTTTTCAAGTTTTTCAACCAATAAAAATTTCCAGGGTGTTATAGACAACACTGGAAAGAGTCTTGATCTCCATGAGTTGGATGACCCTAATAATGTTCTACCATCTTCCAGCGAAGGGAGGGAATTAGTTCCTAACCAGGAAGCCGCCGGAGATAGTAGAGATTATCATGATAGTGGGAGCTTTGTGCCCAGTGGGAGCACACCTATAGAAGAACAAAACGATCAGATACGCCGTAGCAAACGTGGACACATGTCTCGTCGCCGATTTGAAATTGAAGAGGAAGCTCTTGTGTGCCAGCTTGCTGATGATGATGAGCCTACTTCTGTTAAAGAAGTATTAACTTCATCTGCTAGTAAAGAGTGGAATGAAGCAATGCAAGATGAGATGGACTCTATGAGTAAGAATCATGTTTGGGAACTTGTCGACCTCCCTCCAGGGCGTAAGGCTATTAGAAATAAATAGATTTTCAAAGTCAAACGCAAGGCGGATGGATCAATCGACAAATATAAAGTACGACTTGTGGCGAAGGGATATACTCAAAAGGTGGGTATAGATTTCGATGAGACATTCTCCTCAGTGGTGAGATTCACATCGGTTCGCCTTATTCTAACCATTGTTGCACATTTAGACTTAGAACTTTTTTAGATGGATGTTAAAACATCATTTCTCAATGGAGAACTAGACGAAGAAATTTATATGGTGCAACCAGAAGGTTTTGAGGCAAAGGGACAAGAGCGCAAAGTTTGCCGTCTCAAACGTTCCATTTATGGCCTCAAACAATCATCTAGACAGTGGTATTTTAGATTTCATAAATCTAGTATCTCATTTGGTTTTGAGATAATTGAAGAAAACCACTATGTGTATGTTAAACGTACGGTGGAAAGATTCTTATTTTGTCATTATATGTTGATGACATTTTACTGGCTGGAAATGACATGGAATCTATCGAAGTCACTCGAAAATAGTTGTCTTCTATCTTTGAGATAAAAGACATGGGTGAAGCAAATTATGTGCTAGGAATAAAAAAATCACGAGAGATCGCTCGAATAAACTTCTGTGTTTGTCGCAGGAGACTTATATAAATAAGATTCTTGAGCGATTCCGGATGCATTATTCCAAACCCATCGATACTCCAATTGATAAGAGTTGTGTTTTAAGTATCAGTCAATGTCCACAAACTGATAAGGAAAAGAATGAAATGTCTAAAGCGTCATATGCTGCTGCAATTGGAAGCCTAATGTATGCCACGTTATGTACACGACCAGACATTAGCTTTGCGGTGGGTCTTGTTAGTCGTTATCAAAGTAATTCCGGTCTCGTTCACTGGAAAGAAGTTAAGAGGATTTTTCGATATCTCCGTGGTACTTCGGACCTTGTCTTATGTTACAAAGGAGGTGACTTAAGATTGAGAGGTTACAGTGATACTGATTGGGCCAATGATAAAGATGAGCGCAAATCCACCTCAGGCTATGTGTTTATGTTAGGTGGAGCGACCATTTCTTGGTGTAGAAAGAAACAAACGTGCATCGCTTTATCCACCATGGAATCAAAATATGTGGCTTGTTCTGCTGCATGTCAAGAGGCTGTTTAGTTGCAGAGTTTCCTAAAGTGATTAGCCATGACACATTTATCAAAGGAGGCGGTGGTGCTGTATGTTGATAGCACATCGGCCTTGGCCTATGCTAAGGACCCTAAATACCATGGGCGAACCAAACACATTGACATTCGCTATCACTACATTCGGGATTTAGTTGAAAAGGAGTTGGTGGTTCTTCGACACATTTCAACAGGTCATATGTTGGCCGATCCACTAACTAAACAAATCCCGAGGGAGGCATTTATAACCCATATTAGAAATATGGGATTGTGTAAATTGTAATGTGCACAATATTCATTGACAATTAAGTTATTTTCCTTCCTTATGTGTGTCTATGGTTGGAATACGTACTTTACACATCAAGAAAAGTGTCACTAGGCTCTGAACGGACCCCCTCACACAGGTCATTCGCCTTGGCGCTAAGAAAGCGAGCAAGATGAGACAATTTTTATCTATGGCGCTATGAAAGCGAGCAAGATAAAAATATCTATGGCGCTATGAGAGCGAGCAAGATATTTTCTTTTTTATTGTCGCCTTAAACTGAATTAAGATGAGATCCCTTTGGATCGATCACAGGATATGAGAATCAATCCGTGAAGCCTTCATTAAGCCGGTTGTAAGTTTTATGATAAGATGTCATGAGACTCGGGTTAGCCGTAGTGGGAGTGGCTAGACTAAGAACCGTATGGTATTTTTATTATGTTGTATGTGACACGCCCATAATGATGGAAGAACACCGTAGCATGTGAACATACCACATGTGCGTAAAATGATCATTGAAGAGAATGATGAATGAGATCTCTATTTCATCATTGTGTGAGCTCTTGGATCATAAATTGTTGGTCCATCTGTACCCTTAGGACTTGAGATCTATGTCATGAAAAGGAAGCTTGATGTCGCTACTTTAGCATGCTCCTTAGGGCTATGGCTGATACAGTCCAGCGGGACATGACTAGAAAAGCGATCAAGACTAATTGAATTGACATGAGAACTCAAGAAAGACATCTAAATATTGCACCATGTTTTGTAGCTCATACCTCGAGGGACTATGTCGACTTAGTGGCGATAAAGTCGTGAGTACAAAATGTTCAAGTTTTGACGTCGCTAGTTTTTAAGAGATCCAGGATGTCAAAGCTGGTGAATATTGAAGATATCTAGGGTACTACAGGATTCCTTTAGAGTATTGTGATCTGTTAGTTTTGGTGATAACTTAATAGATCACTACTCATTTATTGTGTTGACTCTCGTAAGGTCGCTCACTCCATTAGTCATATGTAAGATTGAGAAGCAAGTGTAGAGAGATGAATTACTTTTTGTGAGCAACTGGCATTTTCTGTGTCCTCTGTGGGCAAGTGGGAGATGTAAACTGATGGTAGTTGTCATCGGTTGTCCCCACGCGGGCAACCAAGGGTTGCCTTTGACAACCTTTTGGCTGGAGACACAACTGCCAGTGAGGTTGTCTCCTGATGGGCATGGGACTCTTGTGAGGATTGCCCGGGTAGAGAACAAACGTGAGGACGCTACTTCTCCCCTCCCATGCGCATGCAGAAACCGAGAGACGTTTGGAGCGAGGAAACAACGAAGAAAACTCTTGTAGACTTCTTCCCGATCCTACGAGATTTTGCAACGCACGAGGTAAACACCTCGATCAAGATCGAACAGGTTCAAAGCTTTTTACTCCAAAATTTGACATCAGATTCTACAACTACATTAGCTTGTTGTCTGTGCCATAGCTCTATACTCTGGCTCTAGATTAGATCTAGCAACCACATTATCTTTTTCTGCTTCTTCAAGTAACAAGGTTATCCTAACATACATATAAAAACCAGAAGTCGCCATCCTATCATATCGACATCTAACATAATGATCATCATCAGAAAAAGTTTCAATTTGCAAGTGTCATCTCTTCTTATACAACAGGCCTTACCCTGGTATTGCTTTAATATAATTCAAAATCCTTAGTGTTGCATCCCACTGACATTCGTTTTGGTTTTTGCATGAACTAACTCACAACTTCTACAACAAATGATATATCAGGCCAAGTAATAGTGGGGTAAATAAGCTTTCCACAAAGCCCCTTGTATTGGGGGAACATCTTCAGACTCTGGATTTCCTTCAACATCAATTTATGCCAATGAAACAATAGGAGTATCAATAAGGTTGTACCCCATCAGACCCATCTCCCTAAGTAATTCCAATGCATATTTTTCTCTAAGACAAGGACACTCCCTCTTGCCCATTTACAATCTCCATGCCAAGAGAATATTTGGGCTTTCCCAGATTTTTTGTCATGAAGTGACCTTCTATGTACTTGCCAACCTCTCTGACACTGACACTATTTGCATCACTCCCTATCAGTAACATGTCATCAACATACACTACAAGAAGAATGACACCAGCAGAGGAATAGTAGACAAACACAATGTGATCTATCTGACTCCTTTTAAGACCAACACTTGATGAAATCTAACTAAACTTGTCAAACCACGCTTGAGGATTTTGCTCCAACCCATATATAGCTTTATGTAATTTACATAATAACTCCACCTAAATAACATGGTTAGGAGGTCGTTGCTCCATGTAAACTTCTTCATGAAGAAGTTCACCATAGAGACAAAATATTTTTAACATCCATAGCCAACCTTGATTAATAGCAAGAGAGAGAACACAAATGGAGTTGAGACGAGCCACCAAAGAGAATGTCTCAAAATAGTCAATTTTGTACATTTGAGTGAATATTTTGGCTACTAATTTGGCCTTGTATTTGTCGATAGAGCCATCTAGATAATATTTGATTGTAAGCACCCACTTGTAGGAAATGAGAGTGATACCGCTCAATCGTCGAACAAGTGCCCATGTGCCATGTGAGAGAAGGGCATTCATCTCTTCCTCCATAATTGCCTTCCATGCCGGTATAGACGGTGCATTAGAGACTAACCTAGGATATATATAATAGAAAGAGACAAGGCAAATTAGCGAAAGGGAAAATACAGTTATCATGTAAAACAACATGAACTATGGGATGTTGAATAAAAGAGCGAGCTTCCTTTTAAAAAGTAATAGAAAGATCAAGAACATAAAGGGAAGATGGCTCACTAGCAGGAGAAGGATCCACCAACAAAGAGGGTGTTGGTAGCAGTGTGTCCTGATGGGTTCATTGGAATACATCTCATCTAGAGGGTTTGCTATCTCAACATCAATAGTATCTACAGATCTAGGGGACAAAATAACTGGAGGAAGAGGAATGTGCTGCAGAGATAGTGAACTTTGTATTTCAAGAGATGGCAGAGAACCAAAGTAGAGAATAAACTCAAAGAAGCTAACATATGTAGAAACATAGGATTTCTTAGACTGAAGATCAAGATAGCAATATCCTTTTTGAGTCTGAGAATATCCCAAGAAGATGCGCAAATGAGGAGATAATTTGTCATGTCTCGGTTCAAGAGACTAAACAAAACACTTACACCTAAAGACCTGTAAAACAAGAGGAAAAGGATTCTTTTCCGAGTGTAAGCACTTGAAAGTTGATTGGCCATCAAGTACACTGCTTAAAACACGATTGCTAACATAACATGAGGTAAGAACTTCATCACCCAAGTATTTTGGGACATTCATATGAAACATTAATGTGAGAGCAACATTCAATTAGATAACTATTCTTACATTCAGTAACCTCATTTTGTTGGGACGTGTAAGGGCAAGATGTTTAGTGGACAACCTGTGCAATGGGCAAAAGAAGCAAAAGAAGATTGGACATATTCCAATGCACAGTGCACAATATCTTGATAGACACTAAATATTAATTCTTTATTTCTACAAAGCATTGTTGGAAGACCCCAAATACATCATGCCCGGACTTAAGGAGATAGAGCTAGATTATGTAAGAAAAATCATCAACAAATGTGACATAGTATCTAAATCCTAATCTAGAGGCAACATGAGAGGTCCCTCAGATGTCAAAATGAACAAGAAGAAAGGGACCTATACTCTTTTTATTTTGACTCAAACGAAAAGACACTCTATGGTGCTTGCCAAGCTTACACAATTACGGTGAAACTAACTAACTCAAGAAGATAATGGAACAAAACCTCAAAGCTTGGAGAGTGATGGATGACTTAGTCTATAGTTCCACTAATTTGAAATCTCTGATGAGGTGAGTGTCTGACTGTAGTATCCTGGGTCTTCTGTATCTCGATTATTAGGACTGGAGTGTAGATCCGACTTCCAAAGGGCCTTGGACTAAGGCGAGACCCTCGTCAGAATCAAAATTATTGAATTATTGGGCATTTCACTACATACTACTAAATGTGGCATTTGATATGATGCATTCTAAATGCATCGTCCCAGGGTGACATGTTCTAGTTGTTTATTTATGGTGAGTTAGTAGTGGCACGGTGGACTTGTTGATTAGAAACCTATTGGGTGGATGCGTTAGGTCAACATGATCCATTCATGCAGTGTTGGTCAGTTGGTAGCTATTTGACTTTTGGTTAGTGTGACACATTCTGATAGTGTGTCGGTTAGCCTTGCCTAGGGTGTGCATGCATGCTAGGTGGCAGACGTATCTGTAGACATGCGAATTTGGCTCCACCGCGGGTAAATTTCATGTTGCACCATAACACCACAATGGCCCTCTTTTTGCCTCGCAAGAGTGTTTTTTCCAATATTTCTGGATCTCACCCATTCTTCTTTCCGGGTGCTTCTCCATCGCTTCAAGGTGGTTCGGTCACAGATTCAGAAACCTTGAACAACTTCATTGAAAGGTGTTCGGATTGGCGGACACGATTCAGGAACCTTGTTGCAACGGCTCCAAGGGGCGCGACCTTGTCGCATCGGCCATGCAAGACGCGACCATAAAGGCGTTGTGCATGGCGGACGCGTTTATGTTTAATTGAAATTACGTCCAATTAGTTGGACACGGTTCAAAATAAAAAAGGTTACGCCCCCCCCAAAGTCATCAAACTGTTGTGCAATCATGACAAATCCCTGAATCACGTCTTTGTCAGTAGACGCGATTCAGAAGGTCAAATCCAAATGTCACGTCAGCAGATAGCACATGTATGAGTCAGTTGCCTCAGAACCACGCATATTGTAATCGCGTCCAGGCGACCGACTGCGATTCAAGTCGCGGCAGCCTGGCCCGACGTGATTCTAAAGCATAGCTGAGGCTACGCCATCATACGCCCATCACATCGGTTTGGCTTTCTTAACCGCGGCCTGCCGCCCAGATGCGATTCAATTCATAATCGCGGCTTCCTGTTTGGACGCGATTCAAGAATCTGTTGCCTATAAATTGGACCCGAGGGTCATTTGTTCGCGGGGGGGGGGGGGGGGGTTCCACGAAGCGACGAAGCCCTGCCAAATTCCTACCTCGACTCTGAGCTACCTTCCACGTCACGCCATCCATTCCTCCCTCAGAGCCGGCGTCCGTGCAATCCACGTGTACCGGAGTGAGGCGGACGACGTCTTCCTCCTCTCCGTCCAACCAGCAATGGCTCGTCACGCTGCACCAATGTTTGGGGAAGCACCCCCTTCCCTTTTCCTATCTTTGCATTTATCTCCTCTGGGCTCCACGTGGCTCATTTTACTTCTTTTACACACACATGCATGCATACACACACACCTACATTTTAGGGGTTTAAACCACCACACGGTGAGTCCTCCCCATTTTATTCATTTTATTTATTCGTTTGGGATTCAATACTACACGCCGTATTTGAATAATCCTTTTTTTATTTTCTTTGTCTTTTGCCAAGATAATCAACGAAGAAAACGTCCTCTACCGCGGCCGGCCGTGTTTGTAGAGGAAGATAGAACCCACATCATCCCCCGTGCAATCTCCCCGCTAAAAAGGTACGCTCACGATCACTCCTTCCATCCCGCACCCCTCGCCGTGCGTCTCCATTCGGCACCCTCGCGTGCCTGGCGATCACGTTTCTTTTTCTTTGTTTTACGCTTTTCACACTCCATATCCACACACCACACATTCCACACACATTTCGCCATCTTTATTTTTATTTTTATCACCACCCTCTTTGAGGACTGTTCTTCGTCCCCCCTAAAAAGGGAACGAAAAACACATCTACAGTATCAACATAATAAATGTGTCATATCAGAGTGACACGTTTGAACACATCAGGCACCTCTGACGTTCTCATTTGATCGCATCATGCTCCTATGACGCATTGTAATGGTCAGGCCTATATTTGGAAACCACCCTCCAACTAACGATCCCTTATCATATGAGCGACTTCTCCTCTCCTCTTCGTCTCCCTTTGGCTGCCAATGATAATGGTGGATGAGGGTGATTGCAACGTAACACTTGGCTTCAAGTTGGTGGTAATGAAATATGTGGCAGTGGGTGGTGTAGAGGAGGTTTCCAACCCACTAGAAGGCACCAACAGGTTTGGTTCATCATTTTGAGGTAGGGTGATATATCCCTCCACTCCATGCAACTAGATTCTCATGGTCCTTTTAGTAGAAGCATGCTTAGGAGAGAGTTTTGGGGTTGTTTCTCCATGGAAAGGGATCTCCATGTATGTGGGGAGTGAGAATGGTTCTCCACCTTTTTTTGACTATGGTCTCTTGCAATTGAGTGTTGTGATGCATGTGCATGTCGGTGGTGTGATTCCTCCTTTCTTTCTTGTGTTCTCTGTGTTGTGTTCAAGGCTTTTGGGATTGGGATGGCCAGAGTTGGAGGAGCTAGAGCTTATCCCAAAGATTGTATATGAATGCATCACCCTAGCAAGCTGTGTTCTGATGTGTATTGTTGCTATATGATGCATTCATGCATGTTTTTCTAATGTTGAGATTTTTGCCAAGTTTGGTCAAATTGTGGCGGAGTGCAGCATTATAAAGGCATCACCCTTGGTTGACGGATTCTTGGGCTTATGTCTAAGGTGTTCCTTATGATGAGTCCAATCGTATCACAAAGTTATGGCACATAATTGGAGGTTCAACTAGTGGTTTTGGCCTTTTGTCTTCCTGTGTTGCTGAAATCGAGGTGCTTTTGGGATTTTTTGAGGTTGTGAGTGAATGTGTCATCATTTTCTAATGCATTATGAAGGCGTCATTCGGGATTGATGTGTTTTGATTGTGAACACACTAGTTGCCTCTAACATGTTCTGAGGCAATGTCTTATGTGCAATTAGATGGTTTCCACACACCCTGTGTTCGGTTATTGTTGGTGCAATGTTTCTAGCACAACACCCCACTAAATCAGGTACCTTTGTGCTTTTAGCATGTTATGATTGACAGTTAGGATATTGGTTTTCATGCCAAGGCATGACTAATATTTGAAGCTATTTTCCTAGACCCACTTGTTATTGAGCCTACGTGTAGGCTGGGACAAATGGCCGATGGTAGCATTCTATGTTAGTCGTTTAAGTGCACTCGTGGTTGGGGGAGATGACACCCTATAAAAAGTGTCATGGTACAATCCCTAACTAGTCTTGTTCTTTTCACAAACCTTACTCTACGTAATTCTAAGACCAAATAAGGGTGGACATATGTGGGACCGTAGCTAGACCAAGATACGACTTTACTAGTGTGTAGTGTGGTCCTTACGTGCCTCATCCTTGGAGCAGGGGCATATAGGTGTGGGACGATAGATAGATGGTGAGATGTTAGTGGGTGACCTGACTGTCAGACTAGTGGCTATGATTCTATCGATGTAGATAGTGGTTCTATGGTTGGATTGAACATCGAATGCAATGGGTTGACTATTTAGGTTCGAGTGCAATGCATCAAGGGGTCTATCATTTGAGAGTGTGTGTGGGTGTTATCTACTTATTTTATTGCTAATTTGACTTGTTTATTTCTTTTTTTGCTAATATAGTGTAACATCTCAACGCAAAATATCAGAGCGATAAATAGTTTAATAAATAGTATGGAGCAAGAAATAGACATCAAACTATTGTACATATTGGAATAATGCCAAATGAACCATCTTTATTGATAATTCCACTAATTCACTATTACATTCACTAATTTCAGAGCAAAAACTATGGACCCAGAGTACTTTATTCAAATAAAAACAACTACTAACTCTCTAACTAACTACTAAGATGATTGATTGACGAAATGACAGGTCACTCTTCCACTTGCTCATCCCCATCCTCGTACGTGTGGTAGTCCCTATCAGATTCACTTGAAACACATATAACAAATAGCGTAGGATGAGCGATAACGCCCAGTAGGACTTAATATCTCATGAAACATGCAAGCTTTAAGTGATTAATATCTTGTAAAATAAGGTATCTAGAGAGAACGGTCAAGTATAGCCAAGAAAGTTGTAATACCCTCAAATTTTTAATACCATGATTTGCTTAGAAATTCTTGTTTATGCAAACCGATTAGATTTAAATTGTGATATTTAGGATTTAGGGTATGTTTAAAACACTTTATCATACCCTGATATCACTTTCGGTCGTAAGCACCCCGACAGGGCGACACCGAAAAACTGTAACGAAAATAAAATCTGAGAACACCATAATTCTTAGAAAATTATGGAGATATTAAAAATATAATTATTCAAAATTTTTGGCATACGGATTTAGAGATTAAGTTGACGCAACTATTTTTGAGGTGATTTTTCAACCAGTAGAAAAAAATTCTAAAAATTAAATAAAAATCATGACAATTTGTAAAACCTTTGTATTAGTCTATGATTGAAATTTCAAGTTAAACAAATATCATTAGGACACCTAAACATAAAGATCATTGGCCCAGCTGATTTATGGGCTATTTACGACAGAGATTTTTCTGGGAATTTCATGTGCTTACGTGTGAGGCTTAGGAGAAGCCAACACACATTAGGATAAGGCTTGGCCAAGGGGTTGGGTTATCATTAAGGTTACTTACGTGTAACCAAGAGAGTGTTGCATGAGATAGGTGGCCTCACATGGTTTAAGGGGGTTTACACCATGACACGTCCATGGCCAACGTGCCTAGTTTGCAAAGGAACTTAGGAGCTTATATAAGCTTCCCAACACCCATCGTATGCATCTTTCCAACACTCTTGTTCTTCCTAGTCCTACTGTTGATGTGATTACAAGCCTGGTGTTGGTGAATTGTTGTTGGGGCTGTATGCGTTGGAGCCATTTTTGCTGGAGGTGTAGCTGTCGAAGTCCCTGTTTCAGTAGTCTTCTTACTTCCTCATCTTGTTACTGTATTGATCTCTATACTAAGAAGAAGAAGAAGAACTTTTGTTCTCTTTCAGATCAAGTAGGTTCTCATCTTTCCCTTGAACTTCTAGTCTCTACTCATGTTATAAGAATTTTAGTCTCATACGAGATTGTCTTTGAGCCGGCTAACCAGTCTCGGTTAAGCTTGTATACGAGATTGTAACCTCAAATTCTTTCGCTTGATTTTCCCAATTATCTTTGGAATCATATAGTTATCAAGGAGCATCTCCACTCCTCTTACAGATTAAGTAGGCTTCTAGCTTCTTCTTCCACCCATGATCCAAGTTTATGTTATAGAGTTTTGCTAGAAATTTTGATATCCTAGAATATTGTGATTTCTTTCCATTCGGATGTTTGTACCTCAAGCCTTGATTTGGAACATTAAATATATGTGTTTTAGTGTCCATATTGTAAGAATCTCCCAATAAACCATTGCTATCAAGACCACACTTCCAACAATATACTATGTCTAGTTTTTAGCTAGATAAGCTTGAATTGCAAACCTCTCGTTTTATCTCGCTTGTTTGGTTTATAAACCACTGTGAGAACTATAATTAGACTCTTCTATTTGATATACATCATGCCTAGATACATAGGTTCCATGGTTAGCATGTTTAGAGTACATTCTAAGTCATTTATGAGTGAGGAACATGCGGCTGTCGACAGACAGCCCAAATCTGTCGACAGGCGCATGTTTTCCAGAACACCAGGTTGCTGGACTGTACACATCTATCGACAGATCCCTTATTGCTGTCGACAGATCCATACAGACTAGCAAGTTAAAGTTCTATCTGCAGCCATCTGTCGATAGGCCCTTCTTGGCTGTCGACAGGTACAACCCTGAATTGAATTTCTGCACTCTTTCATGTCTGAATCCATGCTAAAACTTCATCCTAAAAGCCAAGGAAGTTACCCTCTCAATTACCTTAATATTTACTGTCATATTACTTCAAAGTTCACCCACATTGGGTACCTTAACTTTTCTTGAATTGTTTGTAAAGTTGTCAATTATGAATAGTACTCCGATTGAGTCTATTCTTCAGTATTCGGTATCTAAGTTTATAAAACTTGACCACTTGAGAGTTCATATGTTTATACACCTTATGAGATATGAATACTTGTGAGGACAATTGTGGACCCTCATTTTCTTGGGTTCTTATGTGATTAAATCTTCTGAAGTTATTGGCTTTGAGTCATAACCTTGTCTCAACTAATTGTCTTTCTCATTTTCTTGAACTATGAACTACTTTGTCACCAAGATATTTGTATTGATTCTCAATCAAGTCTACCTTTGGATTTCCAATTTCTATTATGCTCATGAAAAGAAATTTATGATTTGTAGACAGTGCTCTTGTGGCGGAATGCCTCGGCCAAGCCCGTTAAACCGATAACGTACTTGATCCGAGTCCGCCTCCCACGAACGGGCCGAAGCCTCGCAAGGGATACCAAACCATAGTCCGTGTAAACACAAAGGAACACACCACATTTTATATATATTTCACAAGTTACATAGCCATATTTCCACAAAACTGAAAAGAAGTACAAGAGCCTGGGGCATACCCCGAGGTACAACTGAAGAAAATAAACAACTAACTATACTACACTGCTAGAGCTGCTACTACACAGCTGGAGGTACCGACCCTGCACCGCTACGACGCGGCTCTGAACTGGACGACCGTCGTGAAACGTCCTCCTCGCTCTCACATGTGGGAGTAGGGGTGAGCCTCGCTAGTCACTGGCTCAGTAGGGAACTCCCCCAAAACCGAGCAAACCAAAACCACAGGTACAAAAGCAATAAACAATACCAATAATTTATAGAATAGCTAAGCAGGATATGAAAGCTGTAAAAGTACTCACCGTCTGCCGACTACGAAAACTACTGGAATAATTAAACGGCAAACCCAAACAAGTGTACGAGCTACAGTAGAGACAACCAAACACGAGTCACGTGAACTGGTTCGCGACACCAGAGACTGACTCGAACAAGCTAACACAGGTCTACCTCTCAGTCTCGCAGCCACGGAGGAAAGGTCCAGCTGCCGCTCCACATGAAAAGGTCAAGCAACTGTGGAGACCAACTAAACACCACCACCTGCGGACCATACGGTCACAGGCCCATGCCTAACACCCCTAGAGATCCTGGCCCGGAACTCTCTAGAGTGAGGCACTAGAAAAGGACTAGCTGGGGTCCAGTACGTCTACTGGTGTCCGTACCCCCAACTACGAGCGCGCTACAAGTGACTAAAGACAACACGTGTCACTGTCCCCCTGTCGTCTTTCCCTCAGCCGGACGTACAACTCAAGCAAAGGAGTGAGGGTGTCCAGGTCAGACGACACAGACCTCGACGGTACAACACAAGTACCGGGACAAAGCCCCGAGCTAACAGCCTGGCTCACAAAGAAACTGGGGCACCCAACTGGAGAGGTAACCACGGTAGGCGTCGTACTACTCACCACGTACACAAAACCACGTGCACGTCACACACAAATCACGTGAAACCTCACGTAAACCTTAAGTAACAACGGTCCACCACACGTGAACCCAACTGAACTCGCGTGAACAACACGCAACCTCGAAGTGAGTAACTAACTGCATATCTCGTATGCTAAACACGGAAACTATGTGCACTCAGTGCACCACAGGTGCCAACGCACTATGCATTATCGATAAATACCTTTAATAGCCATTTCTGCTTAAACACAAGCTGGCGGCAACATCGACTGCCGCTTATGGGAAGTAGACGGCAAAGGATCTAGCCGTTTATATCCCAGCTGATGAACCTGGCGTCAATCGATGTTGATGCCAAGATCCTCAGCTCCATTTCCTACAGAAACCCTAAACCGATTCTACAGGTTTTATAATTGCTAAAACAACGGAAAAGCATGCAGAAATAGTTCCTCTATCATCCATATACTATAATTAAACTGTAACATCATGCCTTACTACTTAAATTCATCAAACCACCCATTATCCCCACATGGTGTAACTTAATCCGAAAATGTATTAAACCTGCTGATTCAAGTGGTTAAGTCGTATTTTAGTGATCCTACGGAGCTAACAGGGTTCATTCCCTACCTCAGAGCACGCTTAAACCCTCCGAAATTCCCCGGTTCACACCGAACCCTCCGCAAGCTTCCACGGCAATTGCACCACGCCACGGCGTTTCCTCGCGTGATTCGGCAACGCCACACGTCCCACGATCCTCCAACCACTCTCCTGTACCTGTTGGAAACTTTAGGGACGCAGAGGCGTGAACCTGGGGCAAGGGGAAGAGAGAACCAGGTGAAAAACCTGCCCTCGGGTGACCCTATAACCTGCAGAATTCACAGGTTGGCGTCAACCCCTTTGCCGCTTAGAGCAACCGCCACCACAAACGTCCACATCCTATGCCGTTCAGTTCATATCTTAACGTCACCTTACATGGACGTTAACTCACTAAACGTCCATATCTGGCCGTCAATCTGCAACCAACAGCAGCCAATGCTGTTCTGTTTTAGGTTCCAAACCTGCACACTCCACAAACCTGCACCATACCTGATCAACCACACATCCAAACCACACAACACTGGCCTCACAACGGCCATCACAACCATTGCACACACGATCCGCATGGATCCGAAAAGCACGCGACGTTACATTACTATCATCTAAAATGAAAATTTCGACCTCGAAATTTATAACACAATTCAAATTTAATCAACTTAAACATATACACCCTTACAAGCATTATCATCTAAAAAGAAATACAACAACTTATTCAAACAAATAGGGATATCCTTTAGCCATTTCCTCGGCTAACTCCCAGGTATCCTCACCACCCAACCTATTTTCCCATCTCACTTTAACCAACTCGATTTCTTTATTCCGCAACTTCTTTACCTTTCGATCCGTGATCTGTACCGGATACTCTGACATAGTCATATCCGGCCTCAGGTCACCACCTTGATATCTGATTATTTGAGCTGGATCCTCAATGCACTTCCTTAACATAGAAACATGAAATATATCATGAACATCTGCAAAATCTGCTGGCAAATCCAATCTATAAGCTGTTTCCCCAATTCTCTCAATCACTTGGAAATGTCCCACATACCTCAGGCTCAACTTTCCAGTCTTGCCAAACCTCATAATTCCTTTACTCGGGGAAACTCTTAAGAAAACAAAATCTCCCACTTCAAACTGAAGTGGTCTCCTTCGGTTATCTGCATAACTCTTTTGTCTGCTTTGAGCTGCCTGCAATTTTTCTTTAATAAGCTTTACCACCTCTGTGGTTTTCTGAACTAATTCAGGACCTACTAACTGCCTTTCACCCACTTCATGCCAGTTCAATGGGGTTCTACATGGCCTTCCATATAAAGCTTCATACGGTGCCATTCCAAGACTGGTATGATAACTATTATTATAGGCAAACTCAACCATTCCCAAATGATGCTCCCAGCTACCTCCCCAAACTAAACAACAAGCTCGCAACATATCTTCAATCGTCTGGATAGTCCTCTCTGTCTGGGGATGATAAGCGGAGCTATACCTCAGCTCGGTACCAATTACTCTTTGCAGGCTTCTCCAAAAACTAGAAGTAAATCTTGGATCTCTATCAGACACAATAGTCTTCGGAATACCATGCAGTGGAACAATTCTTTCAACATAAATGTTTGCTAATCTGTCCACTGTCCAAGACATACTTACTGCCACTAATCTGCACACCTTGGTTAATCTGTCAACAAATATCCATATTCCATTATGCCCGGAACTCGATCTTGGTAAGCCTGCCACAAAGTCCATCGCAATATCATCCCATTTCCACTGTGGAATAGGTAACGGTAGTAATAGACCTCCAGACTTCTGATATTCTGCTTTAATCTGCTGACATATAGCACACCTTGCAACAAACTCTGCTATTTCCTTTTTCATAAGAGGCCACCAAAAATGCTTCCTTAAATCATGGTACATTTTAGTACTACCCGGATGGATAGTGTACCTAGATTTATGAGCCTCTTCCAACACTCTCTGCTTTACTTCTCTTTCTGTCGGAACAAATAACCTGCCTCTGAGCCTAACCACACAATTATCATCAATGGTAACTCCTTCTATTTTCACAATTTCAGCTAAATTTACATCTGCTCTCTGAGGTTCAACAATCTGTCAATACAAAGATGGTTCTACAGTACTAGCATCTAGTATTGCCCGTCGCTGACTACTAGGCACATACAAGGAGTTCTCCATTATCTCTTCATACAACTTCCATTCTTTAATCATCATCAGATTAATATATGCCTTTCTGCTCAAGGCATCTGCTACAACATTGGCCTTACCTGCATGGTAAGCCAAATTGAAATCATAATCCTTTAAATATTCAATCAATTTGCGTTGACGAAGGTTCAAATCTTTCTGTGAGAAGATATACTTTAAACTTTTATGATCTGTGAAGATCTCAAATCTCTCACCATACAGATAATGCCTCCACATTTTCAAGGCAAATACAATTGCTGCCAACTCTAAATCATGTGTGGGGTAATTTTCTTCTGTTGGCTTCAATTGTCTGGACGCATAAGCTATCACCTTGCCATACTGCATAAGCACTGCGCCAAGTCCTCTCCTTGAAGCATCAGTATACAACACAAAACCACCACTCCCTGCCGGTAATGTCAATATATGTGTTGATGTAAGTCTTTTCTTTAATTCCATAAAACTTTTCTGACATTCACCGGACCATACAAAAGGCACACCTTTCCTGGTCAATTTGGTCATAGGTGCCGCTATCTTAGAAAAATCTTGGATAAAGCACCTATAATAACCTGCCAATCTTAGAAAACTTCTAATCTCGGTTATTGTCTTAGGCACTTCCCATCTCATGACTGCTTCCACTTTACTTGGGTCCACTGCTACTCCTTTAGCTGAGATAACATGACCCAGAAACTGAATTTCTTTTAACCAAAATTCACACTTATTGAATTTAGCAAACAACTGGTTATCTCTTAACAACTGCAGAGTAAATCTCAAATGAGCTGCATGCTCCTCTTTAGATGCTGAATAAATCAGAATGTCATCAATAAAGACCACAATGAATTGGTCTAAATACGGATGAAAAATTCTATTCATCAGATCCATAAAACCTGCAGGAGCATTGGTCAGCCCAAATGGCATAACCACAAACTCATAGTGACCATATCTGGTTCTGAAAGCTGTTTTATCTATATCCTCCTCTTTAATTCTCAACTGATGGTACCCGGATCTCAAATCAATTTTAGAAAACACTTTTGCTGATTGCAACTGATCAAACAGATCATCTATCCTCGGCAACGGGTACTTATTTTTAATGGTCACATCATTCAACTTTCTATAATCAATACACATACGAAAACTTCCATCTTTCTTTTTCACAAATAACACCGGCGCTCCCCACGGGGAATGACTCGGTCTAATAAACCCTTTTTGCAGCAATTCTTCTAACTACTTTTTCAATTCTTTAAGTTCTGCTGGTGCCATCCGATATGGAGCTTTAGAAATCGGCATGGTACCTGACAGCAACTCAATGGTAAAGTCCACCTCTCTATGTGGAGCTAAACCAGACAAATCTTCAGGAAAAACATCAGCAAATTCCCTAACCACGGGAACTGCTTCCACTGGCTGACTAGCTTCTACTAGACTTACCGAGGCTAAATAAGCCACACTTCCAGCATTTATCAACTTTCTAGCTTTAATTGCAGAAATTAGAAACTTAGAGGTATAAAAAGGCATACCTTGATATTCAAATACTGCACCATTAGGATGACAAAACCTGATCATTTTCTTTCTGCAATCTAACATTGCTCCATACATCTCAAGCCAATTCATACCCAAAATAATATCATAATCTGACAATTACAGGGCATACAACCGACCCGGCATCTGGTTCCCTTCAATCATAACAGGAGCTTCATCTATATAGCTCGAAGTGAGTAGAAACTCACCCGAAGGAACCTCCACTACCAACTCACAAGATTTCTCCTCTAAAGGATGAGCTATGCAATCCAGAAATTCTTCGGAAATGAAAGAATGAGAGGCACTCGAATCAAATAAAACTCTTGCTGAATATTCATAAAGAGGTAAAGTACCTTCTATCATATTCGATGCCTCCGCCTGGGCTCGGGTGATAGCCATAACCCGACCTCTTCCGCGCTGCTGCGGTGCTCCTCTGCCACGACCTGACTGTGGCTGCTGAAATTGCTGAGGCTGCTGCTGCTGCTGCACTCCTCTTCCATAACCATACTCTCTCGGATAGGGACAATTGCGGATCAAATGTCCCGGCTGATTACAATTATAGCATCTATATCCTGGTGGAGTAATAGGCTGACTGGCAGTACTCTGCTGCGACTCCTCCACCTCAGGCCTACCTCGGCCTTGCTGAATTTACTGACGACCTCCCCATCCTCTTCCTTTTCCTTTAAATGCCTGCTTTAATTTCTGATCCCACTTACCAAAACCTGATGAAGAAGGTCCTGCTGGTGCTTTACCCTTACTCGCACCCACTGACTGCTGCGGTAGCCGAAAACTACCAGAACCTGACTCACCTGCCTGACGAGTCCGAATAGACCTCTCCAACGTAGCTGCTCTCTAGGCTGCTTCTTCCACTGTCTTACACATGAGAGGTACTATTGCATCCTGCAGCTCCACTCTCAAACCTCTAATGAAATACTCAACCATCATATTATTATCCGATACTACATAAGGTGCATAATGACTGAGAGCCATAAACTTCATCTGGTACTCTAAAACTGAAGAGTTACCTTGATGGAGCGTTCGAAACTGCTCTCTTTTCACTTGCTGAACTTGGATCGGAAAGAATGTATCATTAAATACATCGAGAAATTCCGACCAAGTAATAACCTCTTCTGTCCTGCCTGCAAAAGTGGTCAGCATCTTCAGTCGCCACCACTCTAATGCAAAACCTCGCAACTGATAGGTAGCTAGCACCACTTTATCTGTTGTCGGACACCTCATGGTCACAAAGACCCTTTCAATCTCATGAACCCAGTGTTCCACTGTATCTGGATTCGGCCCTCCTGAATAAGTAGGCGGCTGCAATCTTATAAACTTTTCCACTTGCATCACTGGTTCCTCTGCTAATAACACTGGTGGTAGCACAGGTGCTACAAAAGGCACCTCTACTCTTGGCGGGACTAGAGCAATAGGTACAGTCTCTCCATCCCCAGGTGGCACTGCAACCGGTGGTACCGGCGCCTGCTGATCCATCCTCGCCCGAATATCAGTGAGGATTTCCCAAATCCTCTCTATCATACGCTGAGTACTCTTCTCTGGATCATCTCCTCCACCACCCCAATCTCTTCTATCAGCCATTTCCAATTTCTACATAAACAAAGCACCAAACAAAAATCAAAACAACAAATTATCAAAAACTAGGGTCCCTACCAGTAGTGTACAAGGACCGAAATAAGGCTATGTATCTTTATAGTTCCCTTATATTATCACGGACCTTGCTCTGATACCAACTGTGGCGGAATGCCTCGACCAAGCCCGTTAAATCGATAACGTACTTGATCCGAGTCCGCCTCCCGCGAACGGGCCGAAGCCTCGCAAGGGATACCAAACCATAGTCCGTGTAAACACAAAAGAACACACCACATTTTATATATATTTCACAAGTTACATAGCCATATTTCCATAAAACTGAAAAAAAGTACAGGATCCTGGGGCATACCCCGAGGTACAACTGAAGAAAATAAACAACTAACTATACTACAATGCTGGAGCTGCTACTACACAGCTGGAGGTACCGACCCTGCACCGCTACGACGCGGCTCTGAACTGGACGACGGTCGTGAAACGTCCTCCTTGCTCTCACCTGTGGGAGTAGGGGTGAGCCTCGCTAGTCACTGGCTCAGTAGGGAACTCCCCCAAAACCGAGCAAACCAAAACCACAGGTACAAAAGCAATAAATAATACCAATAATTTATAGAACAGCTAAGCAGGATATGAAAGCTGTAAAAGTACTCACCGTCTGCCGACTACGAAAAACAACTGGAATAATTAAACGGCAAACCCAAACAAGTGTACGAGCTACAGTAGAGACAACCAAACACGAGTCACGTGAACTGGTTCGCGACACCAGAGACTGACTCGGACAAGCTAACACAGGTCTACCTCTCAGTCTCGCAGCCACGGAGGAAAGGTCCAGCTGCCGCTCCACATGAAAAGGTCAAGCAACTGTGGAGACCAACTAAACACCACCACCTGCGGGCCATACGGTCACAGGCCCATGCCTGACACCCCTAGAGATCCTGGCCCGGAACTCTCTAGAGTGAGGCACTAGAAAAGGACTAGCTGGGGTCCAGTACGTCTACTGGTGTCCGTACCCCCAACTACGAGCGCACTACAAGTGACTAAAGACAACACGTGTCACTGTCCCCCTGTCGTCTTTCCCTCAGCCGGACGTACAACTCAAGCAAAGGAGTGAGGGTGTCCAGGTCAGACGACACAGACCTCGACGGTACAACACAAGTACCGGGACAAAGCCCCGAGCTAATAGCCTGGCTCACAAAGAACCTGGGGCACCCAACTGGAGAGGTAACCACGGTAGGCGTCGTACTACTCGCCACGTACACAAAACCACGTGCACGTCACACACAAATCACGTGAAACCTCACGTAAACCTTAAGTAACAACGGTCCACCACACGTGAACCCAACTGAACTCGCGTGAACAACATGCAACCTCGAAGTGAGTAACTAACTGCATATCTCGTATGCTAAACACGGAAACTATGTGCACTCAGTGCACCACAGGTGCCAACGCACTATGCATTATCGATAAATACCTTTAATAGCCATTTCTGCTTAAACACAAGCTGGCAGCAACATCGACTGCCGCTTATGGGAAGTAGATGGCAAAGGATCTAGCCGTTTATATCCCAGCTGATGAACCTGGCGTCAATCGATGTTGATGCCAAGATCTTCAGCTCCCTTTCCTGCAGAAACCCTAAACCGATTCTACAGGTTTTATAATTGCTAAAACTACGGAAAAGCATGCAGAAATAGTTCCTTTATCATCCATATACTATAATTAAACTGTAACAGCATGCCTTACTACTTAAATTCATCAAACCACCCATTATCCCCACATGGTGTAACTTAATCCGAAAATGCATTAAACCTACTGATTCAAGTGGTTAAGTCATATTTTAGTGATCCTACGGAGCTAACAGGGTTCATTCCCTACCTCAGAACATGCTTAAACCCTCCGAAATTCCCCGGTTCACACCGAACCCTCCGTGAGCTTCCACGGCAATTGCACCACGCCACGGTGTTTCCTCACGCGATTCGGCAACGCCACACGTCCCACGATCCTCCAACCACTCTCATGTACCTGTTGGAAACTTTAGGGACGCAGAGGCATGAAGCTGGGGCAAGGGGAAGAGAGAACCAGGTGAAAAACCTGCCCTCGGGTGACCCTATAACCTGCAGAATTCACAGGTTGGCATCAACCCCTTTGCCGCTTAGAGCAACCGCCACCACAAACGTCCACATCTTATGCCGTTAAGTTCATATCTTAACGTCACCTTACATAGACGTTAACTCACTAAACGTCCATATCTGGCCGTCAATCTGCAACCAACAGCAGCCAATGCTGTTCTGTTTTAGGTTCCAAACCTGCACACTCCACAAACCTGCACCATACCTGATCAACCACACATTCAAACCACACAACACTGGCCTCACAACGGCCATCACAACCATTGCACACACGATCCGCATGGATCCGAAAAGCACGCGACGTTACAGCTCTCTTCAAAGAGGGTTTAGGATCACTTATAGTAGCACCAACTACTTGTAATCAGCTGAGGGCGACAGTTTGTACGTATGTAAATCCAAGTCAATAGACTGACGATGGTGGGTAATAAAATAATTATACCTCATTCTTGCGCAATGAACAAGATCCAAGGTGCTGGAATCGCCTAGGCACTGAGGATGTATTTACGTCTATATAGTAACCTCTTGAGAGCAGTGATGCCTGTCAAGTTTGTTCCGAAATCAAGTTATGATATGAATTTTGAAAGACAAATATGACTTTGTTCTGATATTCGTTTGAGCCCGTCATGAAATTAATTTGGGTTATATGTTTATGTTAAGTATGAAATTCATGAGCAATTATGTTTTGATCCACATATGCACTATTTGAATATTCATTCAGTTCTGCAAATGAAACTTCTACTTTATGTTCACTTATACCTACTGAGTCCTTTCGACTCATGCCTTTGTTTCCTCCAACCCTTTCAGATTGAAGGTGTGCATAATCTCAGCTACACATGAATCCCAATTCCGCTGCGTACGATGAAAAGACAAAGAAGAATAGCATAGTTTTAGTAGTTCCTTTTAGTTGATGATGTATTAAGTTAGAAAGAGAGAAACTTGTCTTTTGTAAATAATGAGTATTTATACTTTGTTACCTACTGAATTATAATGTGTTCGAAGATACCTTTGTAGAATGGTTTGCCTGTTTTGGGCATTGCGCAGATATATCTACCCATAATAAAAGTTTTTCAGCGTAACCTCTCTTCCGATCAAAGGTTATGTATGTATTTGTGTGATGTCGGAGGAGGGTGTTACAAAGGTGGTATCAGAGCAGGGTTATGGGTGATAGATATTTCTGTGACCATTTTCACAAAGGAAATAAATAAAACATTTGCGTGTATTATAGAATTTCTAAAGATCATTTTGGTTTTTAGAACTTAAGTAGTTAGCATGAATTAATTGGATGTGTTTGATGGTGTTCTAAGAAATAGCAGACAAAGGGAAAACTATCGACACATCCAGTGAGGATAGGCATGAGGAAAGCTTTAGGGAGGAAGTTCACAATGTCCCATTGGCCGGAAATTTTCAAGAAGGAAGTACTGGGACTCCTGATTTTTCTACATTTATGTAGTCATTTTAGGGGTTAGTGCAAACACTAATGCAGAACCAACAGGACATGAATGGAGGAAGGATTACTGGAACATCTCTGTTAGAAAAATTTAAGAAGATGGGACCTCCAACCTTAAAGGAAATGGCCAGCCTAAGGTTGTAGAAGGATGGGTTAGAGAGATGGAAAAGATATTTAAGGTAATTAGATGTGAAGGAGAAGACAAAGTCACATTGGCAACTTACATGCTCCAGGATAGAGCAGATGAATGGTGGCAATCTGCCATGAGAAATGTATTTAGAAATAGAATGGATAATATTAGTTGGGAAGAGTTCTTAAGAGAATTGTATGAGAAATACACTCCACCACATGTCAAGAATAGGAAAGAAGTGGAATTTTTACAGTTGGAGCAAAAAGACATGACTGTGGCAGAGTATGAGACCAAATTCACTGAACTTGAAAAGTATGCACCTCATATTTGTGACAATGAAATCAGAAGAGTAAAGAAGTTTGTGAGAGGATTGAAACCTAGTGTGAGGAGCAAGGTAGCTCCACTAGATCCCCAAAGTATGGCTATGGCACTGAAGACTGCATTTATAGTGGAATCTGAGTTTGAGGAGTATATGAAAAACGAAAGAGATCAATGGGGGTAAGAAGAAAAATGTGTATAACAAGGAAACGAAAGGTCAGAAGCGAAAAGTTGATTCAACCAAGCAGCAGGGAGAACAGAAAAAGAGTTGGCCCGTGTGCGCTCAATGTGGAAGAAGACACCCTGGTAATGAATGTTGGAAAGTAGCGGGAAAATGTTATGGATGTGGTCAGAAATGGCATATGATAAAGGACTGTCCAGTCAAAGCAGACCAGTCAAAAGCGCAAAAGCCACAACCTTACTTCTAGCAAGCCCCAAGACAACCACCCAAGGGACCAGCTAGAGTCTTTGCTCTGACAAAGGAAGACCCAGGACACCCCTACAGTAGCTGAAGGTATTCTCCTGACCGAAAATATGTATGCTAGAGTGTTATTTGACCCTGGAGCTACACACTCTTTTATTTCTCGGGTATTTGTTAATTCTATGTCTCGAAAACTAGAGAAATTAGTAGGAAGCATGATACTTGACTGTCCTACTGGTCAAATAGCCACACTTACCTCTATTATTCCAGAAATAACTCTGAAAATAGGGGAATGTGAACTTACTGCATAAGTATATGTATTGGATAACATGCAAGATTTTGACATTATATTGGGAATAGATTGGTTAGCAGAAAATCATGCCATATTAGATTGCCATAAGAAAGTTTTAACATTTAAAAGGCCGGGATTAGCAGATTTCAGCTATACATGTCCAAAGAATAATGGAAATAAGAAGACTATATCAGCACTTAAAGCTATGAAATGGCTGAAAAATGGTTGTCAAGGTTATTTGGCAAGTGTGATGGTTATACCAAATGAACATAAACATGTATCAGTTCAAGATATTGATGTTGTAAAAGAATTTCCAGAAGTTTTTCCTGATGATCTAACTGGATTACCTTCAAATAGAGAAATTGACTTTACTATTGAACTTTTACCTGGGACTCTACCTATATCCATAGCTCCTTATAGAATGGCACTAGCTGAGTTGATAGAATTAAAGAAGTAGTTGCAAGACTTATTAGACAAAGGTTTTATTAGACCAAGTGTATCACCATGGGGGGCTCCGGTATTATTTGTTAGAAAGAAAGATGGATCCCTCAGATTATGCATTGATTATAGAAAGTTGAATCAAGTCACAATCAAGAGCAAATATCCATTACCTAGAATTGATGACTTGTTTGAACAACTCCGGTCTGCTACAGTATTCTCTAAGATCGATTTAAGGTCGGGGTACCATCAATTGAGAGTTAAAGAAGATGATATTTCTAAGACTGCATTTAGAACCAGATATGGACATTATGAGTTTTTAGTACTCCCTTTTGGACTCACTAATGCACCTGCGGTATTTATGGATTTGATGAACATGGTATTTCAGCCTTATTTGGATAATTTTGTGGTAGTATTTATAGATCATGTGTTGATATACTCATCTAGTGAAGAAGAACATAAGGAGCATTTGAGAATTGTACTACAAACTTTGAGGAAACATCAATTGTATGCTAAATTAAGTAAATGTGAGTTTTGGCTCAAGGAAGTGAAAATTTTGGGTCATGTGATTTCTGGAAAAGGTGTGGCAGTAGACCCAAGTAAAATTGAAGCAATTCTGAATTGGGAAAGACCCAAGAATCTATCAGAAATTCGAAGTTTCTTAGGATTAGCTGGTTACTATAGGAGATTTATTGAAGGCTTTTCTTCTATAGCTATGCCTTTGACTCAGTTAACCAGAAAAGAGACACCTTTTGTGTGGAATGAGAAATATGAGGCCAATTTTTAGGATTTAAAAGGGAAGCTTACCACAGCTCCGATTCTTACCTTACCTCAAGGATCGAGAGGATTTACAGTCTATACGGATGCATCTCAAAAAGGAATTGGATGTGTTCTTATGCAACATGGGAAAGTGGTAGCTTACGCCTCTAAACAATTAAAAGATCATGAAAAGAATTATCCGGCTCATGACCTAGAGTTGGCAGCGATCTTACATGCTTTGAAGATTTGGCGTCACTATTTGTATGGGGAACAATTTGAAGTTTATACTGATCATAAGAGTTTAAAGTACATAGTTTCTCATAAGGAACTGAATCTGAGGCAAAGAAGATGGTTAGAATTTTTAAAGGATTATGATTTTACAGTAAATTTCCATCCAGGTAAAGCTAATGTAGTTGCTGATACTTTGAGCAGAAAGAAATCAAGAGCATTACAATTGCACCAACAATGGAAAGAAATGACAGATTTGATCGAATACTCACCAAGGTGTGATGCAGAAAATCTGATATTGGCACAATTGACAGTAAGGTCAGCACTGATAGATAGAATTGGTGAAGCATAGAACCAAGATCAGAAACTAAAAGAGATGGTAAACAAACCAGGATACATCAAAGATAACCAAGGGATAATCAGATTTCAAAACAGAATATGCATACCAGAAAATGAAGAAATTAAAAGTGAGTTATTGAAGGAAGGACACAAATCTCAGTATTCGATTCATCCTGGAAGCTCTAAGATGTACCAGGATCTGAAAAAACAATTTTGATGGCATGGAATGAAAAAGGACATAGCAAAATTTGTGAGTAAATGTCAGACATGTCAACAAATAAAAGCTGAGCACCAGAAGCCAACAGGGCCTATGCAACTAATTGAAATTCCAATATGGAAATAGGAGCAGATAACCATGGACTTCGTAATGGGTTTGCCAAAGACAAGAAAGAGGCATGATGCTATTTGGGTAATTGTGGATAGATTAACTAAATCAGCTCATTTTCTAGCAGTTACAAAGACACAATCATTAGAAGATTTGGCTCAATTATATATAAAGGAAATAGTAAGACTTCATGGAATTCCTTTGTCAGTAATTTCAGATAGAGATCCAAGATTTACTGCTAGATTTTGGAAAAGTCTTCAAGCAGCTATGGGTACACAATTAAAATTCAGTTCAGTATATCATCCTCAAACTGATGGTCAATCAGAAAGAACTATCCGAACACTTGAAGACATGCTGAGAGCCTGCAATTTAGATTGGCGTGGTAGCTGGGATGATTACCTACCCTTGATTGAGTTTGCATACAATAACAGTTACCATACAAATATTGGAATGACACCATATGAGGCATTATATGGTAGACCCTGTAGATCACCCCTCTGTTGGGCAGAAGTGGGAGAAAAGAGTCTCATTGGGCCAGAATTAATTCAGAATTGCTCAGAGAAAATTAAATTAATCAGGAAGAGATTATTAATAGCTCAAGACAGACAGAAGAAGTATGCGGATAGAAGAAGAAGGCCACTAGTATTTAACATAGGTGATCATGTATTTCTAAAGATCTCTCCAACCAAAGGTATCATGAGATTTGGAAAGAAAGAAAAACTCAGTCCAAGATATGTAGGGCCTTTTGAAATATTGCAGAGAATAGGGGAAGTAGCATACCAATTAGCTCTTCCACCTTCTTGGTCACACATTCATAATGTATTCCATATATCTATGTTGAGAAAATACATAATGAACCCCTCTCATATGATCAGTTATGAAGATGTGGATATACATTCATATTTTATCGTACAAGAGGAACCAGTGAAAATATTGGATAGGAAAGAACAAGTCCTCAGAAATAAAGCAGTTTCTATGGTGAAGATCTTATGGAGAAGCGCGTTCATCGAAGAAGAAACGTGGGAATTGGAGCAAGAGATGAAAGAAAAGTATCCACAGCTATTTAGTAAGTAAATTTTGCCAATTTTGAGGACGAAATTTATTTTAACATGGGGAAAAATGTAATACCCTCAAATTTTTAATACCATGATTTGCTTAGAAATTCTTGTTTATGCAAACCAATTAGATTTAAATTGTGATATTTAGGATTTAGGGTATGTTTAAAACACTTTATCATATCCTGATATTACTTTCGGTCGTACGCACCGCAACAGGGCGACACCGGAAAACTGTAACGAAAATAAAATTTGAGAACACCATAATTCTTAGAAAATTGTAGAGATATTAAAAATATAATTATTTGAAATTTTTGGCATACGGATTTAGAGATTAAGCTGACACAACTATTTTTGAGGTGATTTTTCAACCAGTAGAAAATAAATTCTAAAAATTAAAAAAATCATGACAATTTGTAAAACCTTCCTATTAGTCCATGATTGAAATTTCAAGTTAAAAGGATATCATTAGGACACCTAAACATAAAGATCATTGGCCCAGCTGATTTATGAGCTATTTACGGCAGGGATTTTTTTGGGAATTTCATGTGCTTACGTGTGAGGCTTAAGAGAAGCCAACACACATTAGGATAAGGCTTGGCCAAGGGGTTGGGTTATCATTAAGGTTACTTACGTGTAACCAAGAGAGTGTTGCATGAGATAGGTGGCCTCACATGGTTTAAGGGGGTTTACACCATGACACGTCCATGGTCAACGTGCCTAGTTTGCAAAGGAACTTGGGAGCTTATATAAGCTTCCCAACACCCATCGTATGCATCTTTCCAACACTCTTGTTCTTCCTAGTCCTACTGTTGTTGTGATTACAAGCCTGGTGTTGGTGAATTGTTGTTGGGGCTGTATGCGTTGGAGCCATTTTTGCTGGAGGTGTAGCTGCCGAAGTCCCTGTTTCAGCAGTCTTCTTACTTCCTCATCTTGTTACTGTATTGATCTCTATACTAAGAAGAAGAAGAAGAACTTTTTTTCTCTTTCAAATCAAGTAGGTTCTCATCTTTCCTTGAACTTCTAGTCTCTACTCATGTTATAAGAATTTTAGTCTCATACGAGATTGTCTTTGAGCCGGCTAACCAGTCTCGGTTAAGCTTGTATACGAGATTGTAACCTCAAATTCTTTCGCTTGATTTTCCCAATTATCTTTGGAATCATATAGTTATCAAGGAGCATCTCCACTCCTCTTACAGATTAAGTAGGTTTCTAGCTTCTTCTTCCACCCATGATCCAAGTTTATGTTATAGAGTTTTGCTAGAAATTTCGATATCCTAGAATATTGTGATTTCTTTCCATTCGGATGTTTGTACCTCAAGCCTTGATTTGGAACATTAAATATCTTGTGTTTTAGTGCCCATATTGTAAGAATCTCCCAATAAACCATTGCTATCAAGACCACACTTCCAACAATATACTATGTCTAGTTTTTAGCTAGATAAGCTTGGATTGCAAACCTCTCATTTTATCTCGCTTGTTCGGTTTATAAATCACTGTGAGAACTATAATTAGACTCTTCTATTTGATATACATCATATCTAGATACATAGGTTCCATGGTTAGCATGTTTAGAGTACATTCTAAGTCATTTATGAGTGAGGAACAGGCGGCTGTCGACAGGCAGCCCAAATCTGTCGACAGGCGCATGTTTTCCAGAACACCAGGTTGCTGGACTGTACACATCTGTCGACAGATCCCTTATTGCTGTCGACAGATCCATACAGACTAGCAAGTTAAAGTTATGTCTGCAGCCATCTGTCGACAGGCCCTTCTTGGCTGTCGACAGGTACAACCCTGAATTGAATTTCTGCACTCTTTCATGTCCGAATCCATGCTAAAACTTCATCCTAAAAGCCAAGGAAGTTACCCTCTCAATTACCTTGATATTTACTGTCATATTACTTCAAAGTTCGCCCACTTTGGGTACCTTAACTTTCCTTGAATTGTTTCTAAAGTTGTCAATTACGAATAGTACTCCGATTGAGTCTATTCTTCTGTATTCGGTATCTAAGTTTATAAAACTTGACCACTTGAGAGTTCATATGTTTGAACACCTTATGAGATATGAATACTTGTGATGACAATTGTGGACCCTCATTTTCTTGGGTTCTTATTGTAATCACGGGATTGTGCTCCCTTTTCTTGACGAAAATATAAATATGGGGAATTAGAAATTTACCGTGATCGCCACCAATGCAGTCGCCTCTGGATGTTCAGATGGAGGGCTGACTACGTTGGAAAGGAAAAAGTAAAAAGGAGGCGTACCTGGTAATGCGACACAGGGGTAGTCGCTATGCTTTGGTCTGAACGCGACGTAGACGGCGGCGCCTTCTTTATAGCGATAGGGTCCTGGTCGCCTTCCTCTTCAATGGATGGAAACGTGAGTTCTTTGTCTTCCTGCTCCTCAGCCGGCCGAGGGGCAAAAGCCTCACCTTGCTCTGACCTTCAAACACCTGCCAAGTGATTTAAACAAGATAAACACCCATTAGAATTCGTGCCTAGAAGATCTATTCAATGAAAAGTATGAAAACATGAACTATAATGGAGGGAACTCACGAGATTGGGGCTTTTAACCCCTGTGGGTGTTAAGTTTGGGTGTGTGTGTCGTGATCTAATATTAATCTATGAAGAAAACAAGACTATGCATGCAAGAATTGAATGAAATAAAGAGAAGAAGGGGAGAGGAATTGTGTAGCTGATGGGAAAACGCCCTGGGGGGCTCTTCTGAGTCGTCTGGAAGAGAAGCTCTCTTCATGGAAGATGAAGCTCTCTGGAGGAGGAAGAAGCAGACTCTGGCCTTGCCTAAAAAGATGCAGAGACGAGGTACTTATGGGTGATTATTCCCAACTCGGGTCTGAGAGGAATAATGGGCAAGAGTCCAACTTTGGTTAAGTATGGCTGCGTATGGGCAATTGGAACTTGGAAAGGGACATGTTAGGAAGGTCTCCTCCAAATTTGAAAGGATTTGGACGTGATTTGGACGTCCAAATGAAGCAATTACTATCTTTGGCATGTGTCCAAGTTGGCTTCGGAAAAGGTTTCATGTTTAAGGTCCTGAACGTGACAACCTTCTGGTCGCCTTTCTGAATGCGACGCCTCAATACATCGCCTTCCTCATATGGAAGGTGACTTCAAGTCATTTTGCGATTTTTCAAGGATTTAAAATGTGGATTTATGATCGCGACATAGTGTTTGTCGTTTTCAGGAACGTGACATAGGGCCTGTCGCCTTCAGGACTTTTCTGCATTTTGGCTATGCAATGTGTCCAATCTCCATGCGCAGTCTCCGGATTGAAACATCGAACTCCTGACTCAGAGAGCTATAGTGAGAGAGATTGATTTGACCAGGAAGGGTCCTCCAGGGCGATGAACTAATGAAAATGATGCCATGATCGGAGAAAGCCAGCTTGACGATGATGAGCCAACGCGGGGCATCAATGATACGACAAGGGATTTTGCTCTACTTATGGGTCAGAAATGGGTGTCTACAGATTGCCCCTCCTTGATGCCTGCTTTTCAAGGGAGTGGAGCGGTGATGGAGCGAAAATGGCGTGAAACGGCGATGTAGCGGAATGAAACGGAATGAGCTGAAAAGCGGGCATCAAGGTAAAGAGACACCCATTCTGGACAAATAAGCAGCGAGAATTTTCTGGCTAATCGTCGAACATGGTTGGGAACAGAATGTGAGGATGGTTCCTATTTGGGATGAATAAAAATCAAAAGAAAAGAAATGATCAACCTCCTGATTCAAGAGGTACCCTGGCTATCTTTAGCGTGCAGGTTTCGTTCATTAGGGGATTGGTGCTGCCTGGCGGGTCGATTCGACTCTGACCTTTGAGCGGTTCACGACTAATGAGCGGATCGGAGATAAAATAGATGACTGTTTTAACGAATGGGGATGAGGGGAATCCTTTATAGGAACCATACTGGCAAACTGGACCGAGCACAAGCTCGAGGAAAACTTTCAAATTCGGAGTGGAATGCTTGTCTGAAAATGAGAATTTAGGTAGGGACATCATTGGGAAGCTGACTTTGACAAATCATGATTCATGAAGCTCAAAATTCTTACATGATGCATACTGGGCTAAAGGAAAAGAAACCATAAAAACGAATGCAAAGAAAGGGAGAAAATAACAAGTATTCAAGGATAATATTGCTAGACAATATAAGCAAGGGTCAAGACACTTCGCATCCCCGACGTGCGATAGAATCCGTCGTCCCCAAGTTACATCACCCAACGGCCTATCCAGCGATTAGCAGTGTGCACCTAGATCATCCTTGTTTTTGGTGAAGGGGAATTCAGATCCTGGAACACACTGGGAACCAGCCGGTCCTTGAGCTAATATAGTAGTGTAGATATCATATAGTAATGCGGAGGGATTAAAGTTAGAGATACTTACCTGACTTACCTGACAGACGTCGCTTCTGATTTTCTGATTTTTTTTTTGGATCTGCATTTTCTGATTTTTATGGGTTTTCAATAATCAAGGCAGTAAAGATACAATGTACAATGCACCGAATGATGGACATGAAGACATATGTGCAAACATTCTGAGCAATCACAGAGAAATAAGCATGACAATGTAAACTGATCAGAAGGCGACATAGGGCATGTCGCAACCCTTGATTGAATAAGGCGACGGGCACCACGTTGCCACCCTGAAGGCGACGGGTCGATATGTCGCTTTCACAGGTTTCTCAGCCCGAGCTCAAAACCTTTCAGCCCCAAGCTTGAGTTTGACTCCCATTTGGATTCCAATTGCTTTCCACTCAAGGTCCCACTCCTAATGGGTCTTCTCTACCCCTTTCCTAGCAGGAATAGGAGTGCTATGGCTCTATAAATAAGGGGGGTGAGAAGCCAAATTCGTAGCTCTCTCCTCTCTCTTCTTTTCTTCAAGTTTTTCAAGCTCTCATGGCCATGAAGAGAGCTCCTCTTGCTTCCATGGATGGGGAGACGGCTTATGAGGGTCCCAAGCGTGCTCGGGCGACCTACGAGGCTCTCATGAGGTTGACGGACGTTCCCAACCACTTGAGCCGGAGCAAGGAAGTGAGAGAGGTAAGTTTTTGGTGTTTTCACTTTTCAATGAATTTTTTCAACGAATTTCTTCATTAATTTTGTTCTTCTTCTTCCTCCCTTCTCTTTTTTTTGCCTTTTCTCTTCTTCTAGCTACTCCTGGGCTCCCGCCGTTATTCTAAGCTCACATGGATCACCCCCATGATCAAAGCCTTACCCATGTTTGTTATCCGGCTCTTGAGAGAGTGGGGTTTAGGTGGGGTTTTGATAGCGGCCCATAACTACCATAAAATCTCATTTGACTAGCACAACATCTCAGCCCTCATAGAATTATGGCACCCATAAACCCATACATTCATCTTTCCCAAGTTCGAGGCGACCGTCCTTCTAGAGGAGGTCGAGGCCTTCCTAGCTCTTCCTAAAACCAAGCCGGGGGATGAGCAAAGCATAAGCTATACTGTTGAGCCCATTAACCCAAAGCTTATTCTAGGGGAGTTCATGACCGACCCAGGGGATGTATATACCATGATTAGCCCACAATTCATCACTCTAGTGCCGTTGTCTAAGTGGGTCATCTCCCAATGTAAGAACAAGAATACGGACCACCGGGAGATAGCAAAGGCCGTAGCTATATGTTTGTGTGGGGGTGGTCCTCTTCCCGTCCGGAGATCACCTCATAGACTACGCGAGCCTTAGTGCTATTAGTGGGGTACGGCGGGGACTTTCACTTTCACACGCCGTCTTGGCGTATCTTTACTCAGGCCTTACCTCGGCTTCCACGGGGGGTTTCCTTTATGGCTCCATGATCCTATTGGAGTGTTGGTTGGGTGTAAGGATAAAATGTAAGCCTGTTGACAATCCTACCACCGACAGTCGGATCTTCGGGTGCCATCCATTGAACTTCATTGGCGGGGCGACCAAATTCTCCGACAAGGTTTTATGCAGGACGGCGGACAAGAAGACGAGGGGTGCATGGCGCCTCTACTTCAGTACCCTACCGGTGGAGCATTTCACCTTGAACATAGCGACATTGCGCGGAGCGGAGATCCGGCTTCCACTTGGACGCGAACTGGATTTGCAATTGATAGGGAATATGGCGACCGTGCTCTACAACCCACAGAGGTGTTATCTACAGGTTGGGAAGCCGAGGACTAGAGTGCTTCCGCCGTCTCATTTGCCACCCGTGAAGAAGCGGCGCTTGGGGAACCCGGAGGACGAGCAAGCTATACGGAGCGTGTTGGCTTTGTGGCGGGTGTGCGCTACCCATGACTTCCACCAACACTGCAGGAGGAGCAGGAGACGTACCAAGCATACCTCCGGGAACATGAGGAGCTTCGGCCACTTGAGGGATCGGGAGCTTGAGTGAGAGAGAGAGAGAGTTGATTGTACTTTGAGAGATTTGAGGGTCTTGATGTAATGAGGGTGAGAGACATGAGATCTTTGTAAGCATTGGAATTATAACAAAGGATAATTGATTTCTTGAAGGTTCTGTGCATTGACTAAGAAGGCGACATATGCTGGTGTCGCTACCCTGAATGCGACAGGTCAACCGTCGCGACTTCAAAAGTGAACGCGACATAGTGTATGTCGCTACCTCAAGCGAACGCGACAATAACCTTGTCGCGTTATCAGAACCGATGGGGATTTGAATTTGGGGCCCGGTGCCCTCCTCTTTCTACGCGCCCCTTCCCTGCCTTCCTCTTTCCCTCCTTTCTCCGGCGACCGAAACCCAAGCCTCCTCTTCTCTCCAGCCACTCCTCATTTCCGGCGACCCTCCCTTTCTCCGACGACGGTTGCCGGCGGCCGACAGCGGTGGCCCTCTTCCCCACTCCTTCTTCTCTCTCTTTCCCTATTTCTTCCGGTGATTTGTGATGGAGGGTGGAGGTGATGGAGGCGGCCGGCGCCGCATGAAGAAGACGATTCGCCGCCGTCAAGCGGACGAGGGTTCTTCCACGGCGGCGCACGAGGACCCTCCGGTGGCACCAATGGAGGAGGATGTCGTGGCGGAGGTGCCGGACGAGGACGAGCCCGTCAAACCAAAAAAGGTAAGTCCTCGAGCCCCAATCCATGCATGCGAGATGACAAGAGTGCAAGGCACTCCGATGTAGGGCTTTTGCCCGAAGAGAAACGGCCGAGAAACGGGTAAAGCCCGTCTCTTGGTCACCCTGGTAACGCGACAGCATGGCAATCGCTTTACCAGTGGGATCGCGACAAGCCTAGCATCGCGTTAAAGAAGGCGACAGCTCGACTAGTCGTGACCAGGAACAGAAGGCGACATGCCTCCCGTCGCCTTTTAGAAGGCGACAGGGGCCCTGTCGCCATGACAAGACTGAGACTGAGTGGTGATTCCTTGACTGATTTCTGATGCTTTCTGTGTATGTTTTGCAGAGCGAGTTGCGGTCCAGGCTTGGGTGGGCAGTTGTTTGGGCAATCTACCGTGGATTGTCCCTTCCTCAGACTAGATGAGCTGGCTCCTGATGTGGCCCTGATCCAGGCCCTGAAGGAGAGGTGGGACCCCGAGTGCCGCGCCTTCCTCTTTCCGTGGGGTCACATGATCCCTACGTTAGAGGACGTGGTACGTATCACCGGCCTACGCGTAGATGGCCAGGTGGTGACGGGGGTGACCTACACGAGTTACCAAGAGCTGGCGGAGAGGCTGCTGGGGTTGGCAGTGACGCGGGAGAAATCGTCGCTAATCCCGAGGACGGGGCTGCAGGCGAGCCTGGGGGTGGCGAGCACGCGCCACGAGATAGGCACGAGCCAGGCGGACTACATGACTCGGATGACGGAGGATGCTAGGGCAGCGCTGGCAGAGGAGGAGGGAGCAACAGCGGACCGCGATCTGAGGCGATTCCTGATCCTTGTGATCGGGAAGCCGATCCTGGGGACCAGAGGGGACCCGGTCAGCTGCAGGTGCCTGCCCCTGCTGGAGGACTTGTCCAGCGTGGGCAGCTACGCTTGGGGTGCGGCCCTCCTGGCCCACCTCTTTGACAGTTTGGGCACCTCCAGCAGGGTGACAGGGGTAGCCGGGTTCTTCCCGCTCCTACAGGTACACTTCTCTACCCTTACCCTTCACTTTTCTTCTGCTTGTTTTGATTAAATATGATACTGACTGAGTTGTTTTGCAGGTGTGGGCGTATCACCACCTCCCTTCCTTTGGGTTGTGGTGAGCCGAGATGGGCTGGGGCCGTGCCCCTACTACGACGCTGGAGGTTTCGCCGGGACGAGCAGTCATTGCGCCAGCAGGTGACTATGATCCATGATGCATTGGACAGCATGCCCTTTGGCCATGTGAGTACTTCTAGCCTTAGCCCTTTTCCTTTCCTTTGCTTATCTGACAATTAACTGACTGATCTTTTTGTTTGTGGTGTGCAGGTTCAGCAGACTCCCTATGTCGGGGAGGATGACGCCGCATAGCCGTGGGTGGAGCGGGGCCGTCCCTACTTCGGCAGGGACATTTGGCTCCATTCATTCAACACGGTGGTACCGCTCCACCACTGGCTGGTCGCGCGCACCCTAGGGCTCCATCAGTCAATAGTGGAGTTCCCCACCCGATAGAGGCCATGGGAGAGATCGGGGCGGAGCTTTCGCGGGATCCAGCAGGAGACCGACTGGACGGTCTGGGCCCACGAGCAGCTCACAGACTAGGAGCAGTGCGACAGGGAGGTGGTTTCGGAGGCCACTAGCGATGAGGACTACTTCCGTGCCTATGCACGGAGGTACGGGGCCCAGGTTTACAAGGGGTCTCGACGACCGGTGAGTCTCTACTGCTTTTAGCTCTCTTAAGTTTAGTTTGATTGATTAACTGCTTGACTGTCTTGACTTATGTTTGCAGTTTGATCCCGAGGGGCAGATTGCCTCGCTAGAGGGTATCCTCCACTCTACTATTCAGCAGCGGGACGACCTCCAGGCGGTTGTGGACCAGCTGGTGAGTACTTTACACCCTGACCCCTCTTTTCCTAGCTTTGGTTGACTGACTCTTCTTGTTTTCCCTTGCAGCGGGCGGAGTTGGATAGGGCTCAGCAGATGGTGGGAGGGGCCTCTTCCTCCCGGGAGGACCCGGGCCGCTCGGTGTTGGAGGGCCAGTTAGCGGCAGCAGTGGCCCGAGCAGAGGATGCTCTCGTCCAGGCGCGGGAGCGGGTAAGTTAGCAACTAGATGCCCCTTCGGTTCTTGTTTCTTTCTTGGGGCTTGACAAGATGTTTAATTTTGCAGGAGGCGGAGCTGAGGGCTGCCCTAGCGCGGACGACTGTGCTAGAGGCGGAGGTGGCGGAGCTACGCCTACGCCCGGAGGCAGCGGAGGTGGCGAGGTGGCGCCAGGAGGCCAAGGAGGCGGCGAGGCTGCGCACCAAGGCAGGGGACTTCCGTACGCAGCTGGGAGAGGAGAGGCACCGCTGCGAGCTGCTGCGGTCTGAGATGAACGGCCTCGAGAGAGCTCTAGCCTTGGTCGGCCGTAGCCGCTCGTCGGCTAGCAGGAGCGGTATCCCCAGTGAATCTGCCGGGCACTATCTGACGGGTTCTTCCGGACGGTGGAGGAACGAGGAGGAGGAGCGACGACGGCGCGAGAGGGCGCCGGAGGGGAGTGAGACTAGTCCGAGAGACATGGCCCCTCCATCTCCTCGCCCGCCTGAGGGTACAGGGGAGAGTGGTTGAGGGTTTGCACTCTTCCTTTTGCCCCTTCTTTTTGTGATATGACCATGATGTGTATATATGATACGAATGGAATAGAGTGACGAGTGAGATGCGAGTGCGGCTTTCTTTTCTGTCCTGCACACTTAGACAACCATGAAACAAGTTAGATCCATTCTTAGGCTTAGCCCCTTGCCTAAAATGCGACGAGTGAACAACCTTGATAAATGGTCAAGGGGCTAAGCCTTGTTAAATAGGCAAATGATGCAAATAAATAATATGCACGAGCAGGTGAGTGGAGTGGTTGAAAATATTTTTAGAATTTTTGAAATATTTGGTTTTTTTTGGAGTTTTGAAATATTTGATTCTTTTGGAGTTTTTGAAATATTTGATTCTTTTGGAGTTTTTGAAATATTTGATTTTTTGGAGTTTTTGAAATATTTGATTTTTTTTTAGTTTTTAAAATATTTGTTTTTTTTTTAGTTTTGAAATATTTCTAAAGCCGGCGTTAGCCCTTCCTGAAACAAGACGCGCGAGACGGAAGGTACTCGCCCCCCCCCCCCCCCCCCCCCTTAAGCCACAACACTTAGACCGGTTCGAGCCGCTGGTTTGGAGTCTTGATCACCTCTGGTTCTCGCCACGGACCATACTAGGCTAGGACGTGCGTTGAGGGGTGACAATGCCTCAAGAACTACCCTTAGTTGACACTGCGACTATTTTAAGCCATACCTAAGAGGTGATTCGGTCTTATAGGGAGAAATGGAAGATTATTTAAGGAAAGTCTTGTGTAGGTTTAAGGATGTTGGGTTCGACTACTTCCTACAGCATATCCTTCAGAGATTGGGTCTGTTGCGGAGGCACTTTATGGTCTTTTGCTATGGACTTGCACTATTTGGGGCATGCGTACGACCGGGCTCATGAGCGTCCCGCGGGGACTTTGCCACTCTTTGCCATGCCCCTGTTGTACTATGGATTTTCTTTTCTTTTCATTTCTTTGCTTCTTTGCCCCTTTGTTATTTTGACCGTCCCTGTTTGAGACTTCCTCTCGTCGGGGTATGCTGTAGGTTGACAACCTCACCCTTACAACCCCTTTGCCCCTACACTTCGACCGATTAGGAGAGAATGACCGATGCATCGCTAGAGTAGAGCCCGCACAGTTGCAGCATCTACCAAGTGCAGTTATCCGGGCTTGCCGTGGGTATGTGTTAATCCTAACTTAGAGCGATCCTTGACGATTAGGGAGGGATTTTAGACTTTCAACTCGGGGTTGTTCCCCGATCTAGGTGTTGTGGCCTCACACCTATAGGCCTAAGGATAGAAACATTTGAGGTATAACCCGTTCCACGGATGCGACAATTCGACGCCCTCAGCATTGACTAAGCGGTAAGCGTTTCCGGGGTAGACTTCCCTCACAACGTACGGACCCTCCCAGTTAGGTTGCAGTTTGGACCTAGGACCTCCGGGTTTGATGAAAATGCGCTTCAAGACCATATCGCCCTCTTGAAATTTACGCTCAATTACCTTCTTTGCGAAAGACCTTGAGATTCGCCTTTGATATGAAAGCATATGGTCGGCTGCCATAAGCCGCCTTTCATCTAAGAGTTCCAATTGGACTAGCAACGCCTCCCGACGTTCATCAATATTAAGTTTCTTGTCTAATTGGACTCTTAGTGAAGGGATTAGAATCTCGTATGGAACTACCGCCTCTATCCCGTAAGTGAGAGCGTACGGGGTTTGCCCCGTGGGAGTGCGGACGGAGGTACGGTAGGCCCATAGAGCCTTTATTAGCTTTTCTGGCCAGTCGACGAATTTATGCGATTCACAGGTCTTTTTCAACATTTTAAGAAGGGTTTTATTAGTTGCTTCAGCTTGGCCATTGCCTTGTGGGTAATACGGTGACGAATGATACACCGTGATGTTGTATTTCTTACAGAGGTCCTGGAGCTCTTGCGCGATGAATTGCGGTCCATTGTCCGTGACGATGCAGCTTGGCACTCCGAACCGCGAAATGATGTTCCTCATGATGAAGCGGCACACCGTGGATGCTTTGATTTCTGTGAAAGCTTCGGCTTCTGCCCACTTGGTGTAATACTCAATCGCTGTTAGGATAAATGATTTCTGTTTGGTTTGAGCATTAGAGTCACCAAGAGGGCCAACAATGTCGAAAGCCCACATGGAGAACGGCCAAGGTGTGGAGAGTGGATGCAGCGAAGAGGAAGGGGCATGGATTTTATCAGCATGGAGTTGACACTTGACACACCTACGGACGTAGATGGTACAGTCTTCCTCTAGGGTCGGCCAGTAATAGCCCTACCTAATAATCTTCTTTGCGAGCATCTGACTGTTAACGTGCCCTCCGCATTCACTAGCATGGGCCCCTTCCACCACTTTCCAAGCCTCGTCATCGGTAAGGCATCTTAAAAGGACTCCATTAAGGGCTCGCCTGTACAGAACTTCTCCGACAACTGTGTACCTTAAGGCGGCTCTTCTGATGGCCCTGCGGTCTTCTGGACTTGCCCCTTCAGGATATGTTCCATCCCTGCAGTATTGCTCTATCTCAAAGTACCATGGTAGTTTTTCTTCGTTCAGGATCTCCTCGAGCTCAGTTAACATGACTTGCTGCGCTCCTTTCTTCCTAGCCCTCTCTTCTAAGGTTGCCCTAAGGTCGCTATACCAAGGGTCCTGGGTAGATGGAACATCGAGATGCTGGACGAGGATTGTCTCAGTCCGGCGACTCAGAGGGAAGGATAGGGATGAGGCTAGCGACGCCAGAGCGTCGGCCAATATATTTTGGGAACGAGGAGTGTGGATATAGATGAGCTTGCGGAACTGCCTTGCCAACAGCGTGACCAGGTCTTGGTATGGCTTGAGCTTCGGGTCACGAGTGCGGTAAGTTGAGAGCACCTGCCGCAAAACGAGCTGAGAGTCCCCTATGATTCTGAGGTGTGATGCCCCTAGCAAGTAAGCATGTTTGAGGCCAGCAAGGAGAGCTTCATACTCGGACATGTTATGAGTAGCGGGGAAGGTGAGTTGATATGCAAAGGGGATGGTAATACCTTCCGGGGTAAGCAGCACGGCTCCAATTCCCCGTCCCTGAGAGTTGAGTGCACCATCGAAATGAAGGGACCAGAAGGGGTCTTTGATTATGGCTGAGAGTTCCTCATCGGGGAATTCCTCTCGGAGGGAGTCACTGTGAGGGAGTGGAAGATGGGCTAGGTGCTCGGTGATGGCATACCCCTTGACGGCCTTTTGGACCACAAAGGATATGTCAAACTGAGATAGGAAACTCTGCCAGCGTGCCAGCCGATCAGAGAGGACGGGTTTTTCAAGCAGATAGCGGAGTGGATCCATCCTTGAGATCAGCTTGACCTCGTGGGCAAGGAAATAGTGCTTGAGCTTTTGGACTACCCACACGAGTGCGGCACAAGTTTTGTCCGCGGTGGTGAACTTGGATTCGGCGGTGTTGAAGAGCCTAGAGAGGTAACATGCTGCCCTTTCTTTCCCAGATTCATCATGTTGTGCCAGGACAGCTCCTAGGGAGTCCTCAATGACTGAGAGATATAGGATTAGCGGCTTTCCGGGTACAGGAGGCTGTAAGACTGGGGGATTCATGAGATAACTTTTCAGCTCATCGAAGGCTGCTTGGCATTTGTCATTCCATTCGAATTTCGCCCCTCCTTTTAAGAGATCATAAAATGGGCGACATCTTTGCGAATGCTGAGAGATAAATCTTCTGATGAATTGCAAACGCCCGATTAGCCCTCTTAATTGCGAGATGTTCTTTGGAGGAGGCATTTCTGCTATAGCCTTGGCCTTATTTGGATCGATCTCAATCCCCGCTTGCTAACTATGAAACCTAGCAGCTTTCCTGATGATAACCCGAACACGCATTTCTTCGGATTCATTCTCAGCTGATATTCTCTCGACCTCTGCAACACCTTGGCTAGGATTTCGAGGTGTTCTCTCCTGGTTCTCGACTTCACCAAGATGTCATCCACGTATACTTCTACATAAACGTGTATCATGTCGTGGAAGATGGCCATCATCGCCCTTTGATAGGTAGCCCCAGCATTCTTCAGCCCGAAGGGCATGACTACATAGCAGTATGTTCCCCAGGGCGTGGTGAAGGATGTTTTCTCTTGATCCTCAAGAGATAGATGGATTTGGTTGTATCCTGAATATCCATCCATGAATGAGAGGGTTTCATACCCAGCAGTATTGTCGATCAGCACATCAATGTGAGGAAGCGGGAAGTTGTCTTTCGGACATGCCTTATTCAAGTCCCTGAAGTCGATGCAGATTCTGACTTTGCGTTCTTTCTTCATGACAGGGACTATATTGGCCACCCAGTTCGGATAGAGCACTACCCTGATGAATCTAGCCTTCTGAAGTTTATCTACTTCGTCCTTCATTTTCAAGGCCATGAGTGGGTGGAACCTTCTGAGTTTCTGCTTGATTGCCTTTGCCCCTTCTTTCAGTACCAGTCGGTGCTCCACTAGTGAGGGGTCTAGACCGGGCATCTCCTCGTAAGACCAGGCGAATGTGTCCTTGTACTCGCTCAGGATTTGCACTAGTTCCTCTTCTTCATCAGGAGGGAGGTTTGCTGAGATAATCACAATCCTGGGATCTTCTTCTATTCCAAGGTTGATTTCCTTAGTAGGTTCATCCACTGCCGTTGTGGGCTCATCAAATCTTCTTACTCCACTGGCATATTTTTGGCAGCGTCATCTACTTCGCTATCCTCTTCATCGACTGGGTCCTCATCATTCATTATCTCGTAGACGCCGAATCCATCGTCTAAGAACACCCCATCCTGCTCGAAAACTTCTTCAAACACCAGCGCTTCCCTTGTGAACTCCTCTATCAATAGCAGCGCTTGACACCGCCGAGCTAGCTCTTGAAGATATCTCCGGGGAATAGCTTTTCCCCGCTGCTTGAAATTGGTGGATGGCGGGCTGACCTGACTCTCTACCCTAGGCCTATCTACCCTAATGCTAGACTCACCTACCCTAAACTCTCCTAGACTAGATGACTCTACAGGATTGGGGGAGGACATGGTGTCCCCGAAGAGGATGGCTCCTAGTGAAGGAGCAGGAGGGGGACCCCCAGTCGAGGGGTGCCCCTGATCAGGAGAGTGAAGGAGGAATGCCGGCTCCTCGACCTCAACGTGCATTTGAAAATGGGCATTTTTTTTTGGAGATTGGTGGAGAGCATGCAACAGGAGAGGGTGACCTCGTGGTCACCTGGATTGGACTGCAGGGCAGTGAGGATTGTAGGTGGGAGGTCAGGTGTGAGGAGGCTGTGTGCCGCCGTCAGGAGCTGAGGGGTCAGTTGAATAAGCAAGGGAGGAGAGGACGGAACCAGACTGGGCAGGAGGGAATCCAGAAGGGACGGGTAGATGGCTAAGAAGGTGCCCCTCCAGAGTTCATCTATGGTTTTCCCCTCTTCATAGGGAATGTCTGGCTCTCCTATGTCTGAGGCATCGCTCATGAGCTGCCGTTTAGATGTGATGGTGGTGGGTGGATCTAACAGCTCTGCCGCAGCTGGCGGCCATGTCCTTTCTTCCTCCCAGAACAGTCGGCTGAAGGCAATGGTGATGTCTTCTATGTCAAGCCATTTGTACCACTCAGCTTCTGGGTCCCTTGTCTTTCTCCTCCTGGTTGGACGGAGGGCTTCTAGGGCTCTATAGGTCAGCAACGGGGCCATGTGCCGAGAGAAGTTCCGGCCATGCACCTCGTGCTGTGAGAGTTCTGCCTCGACTACCACGGTATTGTATCTCGGTTGGGTAGGCCCTCTGATAAAGTGACACCAGAGTGTCCAGGTGACTGGTTCTCGGTCGGCCTTAAGAGTGGATGTGCTGGATGACCATGGCTTGGATTTCTCCCTGTACCCTAAGCCCCATCGGCTTTTCATGACAATGTCAGGGATGGGTTTGACTATACCCTGTAGCTCTGCCCCTAGGCCCTTGCCTTCTTCATATCCTAGCTTCATCATGATTTGCCACCCCTTCGTGCTTAGCGGCTCTTTTCTCTTGACTGCATTGACTTGTGCCAGATTGGTCTCTCTCTTGGACTGGAACGTGTAGCTCCATGGGCAGTTGATATCTAGCACCGAAACTATGGGTTTATTGGCTGGCCACACGGCTGGTAGGTGGGTATCGTGGAGGGCATCTACTGAGAAGGTAGTGGCTATACTCTTGACTTTGATGATCCATCCTTGAAAGGGGAACTTCAGACACTAGTGTGCAGTGGACGGTACAGCCCCGAGCGCTTCCAACCATGGACGCCCTAGAATAGATTTGAACATGGGATCGATATCGAGGACGTAGAAGTCCACTGTGACAGAGAGGGGTCCCAGTTCGGCTTGCACAGTCACCATTCCATGACAAGATCTTCTAGAGTTGTCATATGCGACGATGGTGGTGGGTGTCGGCCTTAGCGTCCCTTCCGATAGGTCGCAGGCTCTCAAGGTACTCAGCGGGCAAACGTTTATGGATGCCCCCGTGTCGACCAGTGCCGCTCCCACTACTACATGATTGATGACCAGAGTGACGCAGAGGGGGAGCCTCCTGGCTTCCGGGGGTGCTAGTTCGCTTTCTGCAAATGTGATCGTCGGCCCGCGAGTCACCATGGCCAGGGCACTAGGTAGCTTGTCAGCCAGCATGTCTTCATTCACTACCACCTTTTGCAGGAAGTTCCTCAGGGCTTCCTGGTGCTCCTTGGACTTCTTTATTAGCTCCAAAATGGAGATCTTAGCTGGCACGTGATCCAGGTGTTTGAGGATGTCATAGTGGGTTCCAGGCAGCGGCTCAATCAACCCCTCATCTTGCATTTGTTGCTGAGCTTGTTGTTACTGTGGCGGTTGCAGGACCTGCTGGGGGTTTGTGGAAGTGGAGGTAGTGGAGATAGGCGGGTACGGGCGGCGAAAGACTCTCCCGCTCCGCAGGGTGGTCGGATGAATAGGTGGTTGTCTGGCGGAGGATAGTGTAGCGGCACAGGGTTGGTCCGACCCAGGTGGAGGTAGAATGATGGGTGAGGGAGTAGATATGATAGGGGATAGAGGTACGGAGACAGGTGGAGCGAGGGGTAAGATGATGGGTGGACTGGCGACTAGCGCGGGTGCTGAACCGACGGGCAGTATGACGGCGTTGGCCATAGAAACTAAAGGAGGGATTGACTGGGGAGCCGTGTAGGCTGGTTGTATTGTTTGGGACTGGATAGGATATTGGTTAATGGACATCATTTGCTGAACGTCTAGTTCATCATCGTACGTCCAATTCGTCTGAGGAGGAGGGTGGTGGACAATGGGGTTTACCTGGGCAGGTTGCTGTGGTGGTGGGTTTGGAGCTGGTGGATGGTTGGGTAATGGGTTGTGGACGATCCCGAGGTCCTGCAACGGCTGTTGATGTTGCTGCTGCTGCTGTTGCTGAGGGGGTGGCTGGCGCTGTTGCCTCTGCTGCTGTTGTTGCCTCTGCCTTTCCTTGATATCTCCGATCACTTGCCGGAGGGCTGTCCAATCTATCCTGTGCTGCTTATGCAAGTCATACACCATATCCTTGAATGTAAAGCACTGGTCGATGGTGTGACCAGGCTGCCGGTGTAAGACGCAGTACCGGGTTTGATCCACACTGGGGTTCAAGGGTCTCTCAGGAGGGAGCCTAATGGCGTCTGTGGAGAGTAAGGCCAAGAATATGTCGGAGAGTGTCTCCGGCAATGGTGGGTAGTGAGTTCTTCTAGGACCCATGGGACGCCTTTGCTGAGAGCCATCAGGAGGTGGTACTTGGTTGTATTGGCGAGGTGGTAGCCCTTGTGGCGGCTGGGTAGGGTTTTGAGCCTGGGCATTGTAAGGTTGACGATTTTGGCTCTGGCCGGCAGGGTTGAACGCGCTCACTTGCTCGTTCACTTGGACGCCCTCAGTGACTGGCCCCTGAGGCTTTCTTTGGAACTGGGACTTTTGGGGTTCGAACATAGAGTGGATGGGAGAATCTTTGAGCTGGGTTTGGATAAATCGGGCCCGACTGTAGAGTTGATGCATGGTGGTGATGTCATTCATCGCCAGGATGTTTCTATAGGCAGGCGTGGCATTGGCGATGATGATCTTCACCTTCTCCCCCTCTGGAAGGTACCCCGGAACTCTGGTGGCCATTTGCCTCCACCTATCGACGTACGAGGCAAAATCCTCGTCCGACTTCATCTTCTCAGCCATGAGATATGTAAGGGAGTATTCGGGCCCGACCCCGTCTTGGAATTGTTCGAGGAACTTGGCCTTCACGACAGCGAAGTCCTCAGCGTCCTCAGGTAGCAGGGAGTAGAACCAATCTAGGGCGTGCCCGTCCAGCGACCGGCGGAAGAGATATGCCATGAGGCGGCGATCATGCTGGTAGGAGGCGGACTCATAGATGAAGTCTTTGATATGGGTATAGGGATTGCCTGAGCCGTTGTATTTGTGGTACTTTGGCAGCTCGGATGGAGAGGGGACCCATAGGCCATTGAAATTTGGCATGTGCACGTCGTGGTGCTGCCTAGGGTCGACTTGCTTTCGGAGCTCTTGGAGCTCCTTCTTGATGGACGCCCACTCGGACATCATGTCCGGTGCGGAGGATGGCTGAGCATACATGGAAGAGGCATGAGAGGTGGGCCTGGCGCGTGGCTCAAGACGATGAGGGGAGTAACATGGCTGATATGGTGGAGACCGCAGCCTCGACTCACGGGGAATGTAGTGCTCAGATTCAAATGGCGTAAATCGGATGGTCCACGGCCGGATGGGGGTGTTGTCGGCTTGTCCCATGGCGACATGGGGGCCGGATGTAGCTGCTGCGGGGCGTGACGCGCCCGCTCTAGGTGAGGGTGAGGAGGCGGCCTTTCCTTTGAGGGCCGTCATGAGGGTTTGGATCTGGGACTGATCAAGATGAGGAATTAGGTGCAAGAGCTGAGTGGCTTGATCGTCCGACTGAGGAGGATGGATGTTCTGAGACGGGCCGCCATTGTTGTGATGGTGACCTTCAGAGGTATGGACAGTAGCGACCTAGGGCGGGGTCGACTCCCCGAAGAGATCGTGAGGAAGGGAGTCCTCGTAGTTTTGGGAGGTGTAGAGGGCAGGGTCCTGCTTCTCATCGTAGACCGGGTTCAGATATGACTCCATATTTGACATGTGAGCACACAGAGACGGGGAAAGCCTTTCCAGACTTTGAGAGAAACGACCTAACCTAGACAGACTCTTAGTTTCCTAAACACACAATCCTATGTAGACAAAAGGAAAGAGAAAACGTCTCACCCAAAGCAAGCAATTGACAATGATGATGGTTTCTTTTAATTGGTTCAAGTTTGCCTTTTAGTGATTTGACTTTTAGCAAGTTCTCTCCAAATAAGGAAGGGTTTCCTAAATGGGAGAAGGCTTCCGACTCCGGGTATGACTAGGATTCTCTCTATCTTGCCAAAATGAGTTAGACTCGATCCTAGGTGGCGACGGGTACAACCAGCCCGGCGGCTGTGTGGGAATCCACGGTAAGCAGGGACTATACGGAGGCCCTCAAGCGAGTGCTCTAGTCGGACACAAGGAGTATGTGGCCGAGAGAGCGGACGTCGCTGAGGAGGAAACCTATACTACAAGTATGGAAAGGTGTATGCAAATCCTATGTGCACCGGAGTGCATACACAATTCTAACCTAGTACTAACACAACAAGAATTAGGGCTAAATGCTCTCAGAGGCAGAAGGCGACGAGATAGCCGTCGCGACCAAGATCGCGACAATCAGCCCGTCGCGTTCCTTCTCACAGTGGACAGAGAGCAACTAGGCCCTAATTATGCACGGAAATCAAACAATTCTACAACACACAAGACTAGTCAAACTCTCAAAATCATGGAATAAGCATGGTATGATGGAGTGTGGATGGAGTATATATCAAATGAACCCAAATTTGCATGGAAACTCAAAAGATCAGGGTACGGACTTGATTGCGACAGAACCACCGTCGCCTTTCTCATCGCGACGGTAACAGCGTCACGTTTCTCCGCAGACTCGACAATTTTTAAATGATGCAAGAGAGTGTACGGACAGAGCGCGTACCTGGTAGCGACGCTGCTGCTGTCGCCTTCCTTATCGCGATGAAAGGGACGTCGCCTTCCTCATAGCACACAGAACTGAAACAGACAAGGGAGACGCTGTGTACTAACCTGATCGCGACGTGCCTTGTGTCGCTATTCTGATCACGACGTTGATATTGTCGCCTTCTCACCCAGAATCGGAGAGCACTAAGAAACTCAGAGGAAAAGAACTAAAAGAAAGAAAAACTAAGAACACACCCGTTAGAAGGTAAGAACGACAGGGAAAGAAAGAGCAAGCGTGATGGGCACTAGAGGTCCCACCGTGATCGCCAAAAGGTGTAATCACGGGATTGTGCTCCCTTTTCTTGACGAAAATATGAATATGGGGAATTAGAAATTTACCGTGATCGCCACCAATGCAGTCGCCTCTGGATGTTCAGATGGAGGGCTGACTACGTTGGAAAGGAAAAAGTAAAAAGGAGGCGTACCTGGTAATGCGACACAGGGGTCGTCGCTATGCTTTGGTCTGAACGCGACGTAGACGGCGACGCCTTCTTTATCGCGACAGGGTCCTAGTCGCCTTCCTCTTCAATGGATGGAAACATGGGTTCTTTGTCTTCCTGCTCCTCAGCCGGCCGAGGGGCAAGAGCCTCACCTTGCTCTGACCTTCAAACACCTGCCAAAGTGATTTAAACAAGATAAACACCCATTAGAATTCGTGCCTAGAAGATCTATTCAATGAAAAGTATGAAAACATGAACTATAATGGAGGGAACTCACGAGATTGGGGCTTTTAACCCCTGTGGGTGTTAAGTTTGGGTGTGTGTGTCGTGATCTAATATTAATCTATGAAGAAAACAAGACTATGCATGCAAGAATTGAATGAAATAAAGAGAAGAAGGGGAGAGGAATTGTGTAGCCGATGGGAAAACGCCCTGGGGGGCTCTTCTGAGTCGTCTGGAGGAGAAGCTCTCTTCGTGGGAGATGAAGCTCTCTGGAGGAGGAAGAAGCAGACTCCGGCCTTGCCCAAAAAGATGCAGAGATGAGGTACTTATGGGTGATTATTCCCAACTCGGGTCTGAGAGGAATAATGGGCAAGAGTCCGACTTTGGTTAAGTATGGCTGCATATGGGTAATTGGAACTTGGAAAGGGACATGTTAGGAAGGTCTCCTCCAAATTTGAAAGGATTTGGACGTGATTTGGACGTCCAAATGAAGCAATTACTATCTTTGGCATGTGTCCAAGTTGGCTTCGGAAAGGGTTTCCTGTTTAAGGTCCTGAATGCGACAACCTTCTGGTCGCCTTCCTGAATGCGACGTCTCGATACGTCGCCTTCCTCATATGGAAGGTGACTTCAAGTCATTTTACGATTTTTCAAGGATTTAAAATGTGGATTTATGATCGCGACATAGGGTCTGTCATTTTCAGGAACGTGACATAGGGCCTGTCGCCTTCAGGACTTTTCTGCATTTTTGCCATGCAATGTGTCCGAAATCAAGTTATGATATGAATTTGAAAGACAAATATGACTTTGTTCTGATATTCGTTTGAGCCCGTCATGAAATTAATTTGGGCTATATGTTTATGTTAAGTATGAAATTCATGAGCAATTATGTTTTGATCCACATATACACTATTTGAATATTCATTCAGTTCTGCAAATGAAACTTCTACTCTATGTTCACTTATACCTACTGAGTCCTTTCGACTCATGCCTTTGTTTCCTCCAACCCTTTCAGATTGAAGGTGTGCATAATCTCAGCTACACATGAATCCCAATTCCGCTGTGAACGATGAAAAGACGAAGAAGAATAGCATAGTTTTAGTAGTTCCTTTTAGTTGATGATGTATTAAGTTAGAGAGAGAGAAACTTGTCTTTTGTAAATAATGAGTATTTATACTTTGTTACCTACTGAATTATAATGTGTTCGAAGATAATTTTGTGGAATGGTTTGCCTATTTTGGGCATTGCGCGGATATATCTACCTATAACGAAAGTTTGTCAGCGTAACCCCTCTTCAGATCAAAGGTTATGTATGTATTTGTGTGATGTCGGAGGAGGGTGTTACAAGAGTAATGTCACATAATAACAAGAGAACGATAGTACTTTTCACAAGAAAATAGCACAACTAGCACAATAAATGATTGGCTATATAACGGGATAGCATGTATGGTTGCACGAAAGTGTACTAGTCACGATAGCACGTTGATTGATCTTCTTGTCAACTGCGAGAACAAAGTACTTGTATTGATTGTCATAGATTAATCTTGATAGTATAGTACTTGAATGTTATGCCATACACCCTGATCATTAAAACTCTCATGGGCACTAGCACTTTTCGGGTGCACCTCCTATGACCAGATCGGGCCCTTATAATATTGCCTGACATTGATCATGTTTTTATTTTAGACAATCAACAAATGGTTAAATAGAGTATCAAGAATAGATGAGAGTAATTGATGAATATATAAGAGTATAGAGAGAATGTGAATAGATGAAAGTATAAAGAAAGTAGATAAGAACGAGAGTCAAATTCATAAAACAACGATAAACAAGCGATAGTAACAGTTGCACAACACACACTATCGTGTGCCAGCAGTCTGGTGGAAGTCACTAACCGCCCAATAGCCGTGCTACAAATATAGGCTAGAGGTCCGACGTGATCTCATGGTAAGAGAGAGAATCTAAGGCCGTTGGATCATGCTGATCCTTAAGAGTAAAATGGGTATTGATGGTACAATCTGCTCGTCGGCAATAGACGTCCGCCAAAGATAAGGAGTCTTACGGAAGCCTCGACAAGGAGTTCTTAGTTCAGTCAGGAGTATTCACAACAGAGAAGTCGTCCAAGTAAAGATAAAGTGTGTATAGAAACGTTTGTCTGTCCAGCCTTGAGGTTCGAGGCAGAGGGACGCAATAAAGATATTAAATCAACAAATAAAACGAAGGCAAGTCCATTTAAAATAATATGAAAAATTTACATGAATAATTATACTTAATTACTAGATATATTATTGAGTAATTTAGTAAAGTCTCATGGCAAAAATTCACGTTTTGTGTGTGCATGTGAAAGAGAATTAAGCTAGTATGTAAGAGTTGTGCACGCATCTTTTAATTAACAAAGCCACGAGAATTTTATCCAAAAATATATTATCATGACGTTACTATTCATAACAGTTCATTACAGAGGTTAAACCATGGTTGTAAAGCATGATTATCATGGTTTGCATACAAATTAGGGTTTTCTGGACACACAATGAATCGAGACGTATGTACATGTCGTGTTCAAATCGCGACGGGCAGGTCTATCGCGTTCAGGTGAACCGGGTTAGGCCAATCAATCATTGCTCTGAAACATGACGGGATGACCGATCGAGACCAGGGCAATTGGTCCATAAATGCGACGTCTGGGTCTGTCGCGTTCAGGACAATCGGTACAAGACAGGGGAATGTGACATGTCTGGCCATCGCGTTTAAAACGTGCTGTGCACCAGTGTCGTGATCGGGCTGAGAACGCGACCAGTTGGGCCATCACGTTCTCAGAGGTTCTGGTGAGCCCAAAAGGTGATTTGGGTCACCTTGGGTTGCGGTCCAATCATCCAAGGGTTGATACAGGGCTCTTTAAAAATCCATATAAAATCGTATACATGATGAAAAATCACGAAATTATTTTTAAATGAAGTGTACACCGAATACGATGAGAATGGTTACTCATCAGAGATAGAAAACTTAACCACAATGAAGTGCTCCCTTTGAAGTGCTTGAATAGTAGTAAAATTGATGATCACCTCATACAAACAGAGTTCATTCCACACACCTTATATTTTAGAGAGTACTCCTCCATAGGCCTTCCGTTCTACTTCAGATTGAATAGCCAAGAATAGAGATTATATAAGTGTGAAACATTCTTCTCTTCCAAAGACGTGCGCTTGAGCGAGTCCCACATTGCCTTTGTAGTTTCTAGAAAGATAATATTATTGATGATATGAGGTTCACAACTTACCAACCATGAAAATCATAGTTCCATCATCAATTTCCAATGCTTCATATTTCTACTTTTCAGACTTGTCTGAAAAATCTTGCTCAGTGTGACTAAGCTTCTTGAGTGGAAGCAAGAGAAAGTATAATGGCCTAATCCATTGATGGTAGTTTGTTCCGTTTAGCTTCCTAAAAGTTGCAGCCATTGAACAGTTCTTCCCTTCTAGTGATTGAGTTGGAACCAAAGTGTTTGACTTGTCTAAGCCCTCCATGCTGAATCATGAGATCTTTCACTCCAACATGGTGATCACTACTCAACTTCTGTTCAAGATGGGCAAATACATCAGTAGGTGATTAAAGGGAAGAAACTCATACCCTCAGTGGTGAATCTATGCCTGGATTCCAATGAGGTCCTCTAGCTCTATTAGAATTTCCAAATACCTTTATTTACTTCAAAATTTAGGCTCAAAAGGACTAAAACTCTTATGGCTGACTTCATTGACTTAGACCACATTCTCTATATCTTGGTCTATTTTTATTTGGATGATCTCACTAGATAAAATTTCTATGTCCATCACGGTATACCCAACATGTGCTAGTGCTACTCATGTTGAGATTAACCCGTCCTTTGAAGAGGCCTGCGGCTAGAGTAAAATTGCCCTCCTCTTAATCGCTTGCCTTTTCGATTCTTAGTCCCACAGCGAAGGAGGAGGAGGACTCAAAGAGAACGATGACTTGAAGATGGACACAACAGATCTAGGCTCTCCTAGCCACCGAAAATAAAAAAGATGCTACCAATGATAGAGGGTGGGCCGCAAGAGAGGGCTTGACTATCATCGATGACGGTGTTGGTTGTTGAGGCGACAACGACTACCATAGGGTTGGCCCTAGTGTTGTGGACCACCAATGTCTACGATAACAGAGATACCAACTAGTGAGAGAAAGAGAGAGTGAGAGGAGGAGCGAGGGTGACGATGGCAGTCTCAGATCCCTAACACAAGTGCACTGATGTCACGAACCCAAGGAATGAAAGAACAATATAGTTTTCTCTAAACATAAAATAGAGGAATACTACTATCCAAGTGAACATAAATTGTATCTTAGGATTTTGTGTAAATATTTTTATGCAAACAAAAAATACTAGCACTCATATGAGAGTATATTCTATACCATTATCATGACTATGGGGACAATCTCTATAAATATTAAATACTTACACTTTATGTCTATATAAAAATGCTTACACTTATTTTTTTTTCTCATCTATACAATGTAATAGTGCTCCACTGGATAAGTCGGTGAGATCATTCCCGCATTTTGTTACTTCGTTTACATATCTAACTAAGTTTTATGTTTTTAGAACCGTCAAAATGTCTTTTTTTTTCTAAATTTGTAAGTGAAAAAGGAAATGATTTGAAGGTGATGCATTAATTAAATGGCTGGACCCTAACTTTGAAATGATGAGTGTTGAGAAGCTCTTGTCAAAAAAAAAAAGTGTTGAGAAGCGTTTCATTAATTACTTCTTCCACCGTATGAATACTGCAAACGAGGCAAAAACTTAGAAGATACTGTGCAAATCGCTGAAAAGTAATAGTTTCTGATGCTTTTAAAATATTTTTAATTATTAAAATGATTATTTATTTATGTTTAGAATGGCATAATTTTCTATCAAAGAGGTAGATTTGGACGTCCTAAACTCGAATGATGCAAACTTTATTTCTCTTCTTCTCCCTTTTACTTATCAAAACACATTGAATTATCAAATTGGAACCAATATTTTTATTTGATAAGAGAAAAAATTATTGTACTTATTATTACAGTAAGTGCACTAAGTTGATAACAAAAGTGACGCCTACGTGGCTCCACCTTAGATGTTGTAAGATGATAGAAAATAGCGGAGAATGTCGGCGATCAGCGACGATGACAATAAATGATTGAATTTTAAAATATAAATTTAAATTTAAGAATACAAATTATTTATTCTAAAATATAAATATTGGACTCTAAAATATTATCTTTAAGATTTAAAAATATTAATTGATTTTTTAATATTTGAGTTCTAAAATATAAATATTAGATTCTAAAATATAAATATTAGATTCTAAAATATTATATTAACTGTACTTTTAATAATTTAGACTCTAAAATATAAATTTTATACTTCAAAATATAAGTTTAGACTCTAAAATATTATATTAACTATATTTTTAATAATTTAAATTTAAAATACAGGTTTTAAACTTCAAAAATCTAAATTTAGGTTCTAAAATCTAATCTAAAATTTAATTAAACTGTTTTTCGAAGAAAACGTAGCTGCACCTTCCTCCCACTGCCGACACCTGTAGCTCTCTCTCTCTCTCTCTCTCTCTCTCATACACACACGGAGATCTCAGAGCCGTTGCTAGTGCCATCTGCAGGCGGAGTGACGCTGCGCCGGCCAAATGTTCTCCGGCAGGCCATGGAGCCTCCCCGCGAGGCCCCTCGCGAATGCCTTCTTGCTCATCGCCCTCCCGCTGCTCCTTTTTGCCGCCTTCTCCCCAGCCAACCCCTTCTCAGCTTATTCCGCAGCCCCCAGCAGCTCCCCTCCACAGTTCTCTCTCTCTCTCTCTCTCTCTCTCTCTCTCTCTCTCTCTCTCTCTCTCTCTCTATCTATCTATCTATCTATCTATCTATCTATCTATCTATCTATCTGTCTGTCTGTCTGTCTCTGTCCATCTTTATATGTGTATCTATGTCTCTCTGGATCTGAGTTGCATGTCTATTTGTTGCCGCAGAAGGCGATATTATTCGAAGGAAAGAGATGGTGGCATCTGGGGTGCGCGCAGGATCGTCGAGTGGAGGCCTTGCCAGTGGTGGTGGAAAGACGGCGCTTTGACTGGTCAGTGCTGATAGATCTGGGCGTTAGGGTTTACGCCTCATCCGCTCGGATGGTCCTTCTCTCCTATTTGTAAGCCTAAATCTATGTTGAACTGGCCTTCGTTGCAGAAATATTATGCTACAATCGGTTTAATTGTTGAAATGCTGCAGCTCTGCCGGCGGAGAGCCGCGGGTACATCAGGGTGGACTGCTACGGCGGGCTGAATCAAATGCGCCGTGATGTGAGTCTTCTCTCTTTGTGAATTTCCCCTTCCCTCCAAGTTCTTGTATCAGCCTCTTTGACTCTACTCTGTGCGAAAATTGCAGTTTTGTGATGGCATTGGGATTGCTCGCCTGTTGAACGCGACGCTGGTTCTGCCCAAGTTCGAGGTGGCTGCATACTGGAATGAATCAAGGTCTACTAGGGAATGCTGGATCTGTCGAAGTGTCAAATGTCATTTTGATTAGCCTCTTACTCGTGGAACTCAAACTTGGCTTTGAAACAGTGGCTTTGCAGATATATTCGATGTTGATTATTTTATCGAGCAAATGAAAGATTTCGTGCACGTTTTGAGAGAATTGCCGGAGGATATTTCTTCTAGAGAACCTTTCAGAGTGGACTGCAGCAAGCGCAAAGGCCCGTTTGATTATGTAGAGCATGTTCTACCATTCCTGTTGGAACACCGGTATATTTCCATCACCCCAGCAATGAGCCAGAGGAGAGACAGGTGATTGTTCTAGACCAGGATGTTATGCCACTTTTCTTCTCCATCTTTACTTAATTGTGACTTCCATGTTGATACCTTAATGCCATTTCAGATATTCAACGGTATGGAATAGTTCTTTTTGTTTTATTCATATTGTAGAGGCAGAATGGACAGTATTGTTACGTCTACAACTTCAATTTCATGTCCTGAATGCTATGAACTCTATGCATATTCTTGAAGATGGAAGCAAAGTTCCTGTGGAGATTACTTTTGTGCGGAAGGGAAAACTGGAGATGCATAAAGGTGGAGTGTGAGGTCATAGAAGAGTACGAATGACCACATCCTCCTTATTGTTTAGGATGCCCTCCCTTCCACATAGGGCGCACACATGTGACCCTCCCACTCGTGTGAACATCCATAGATCCTTGGTTCTTTAGGTAATTTATGAAATAAAGAGGATTATTGACCATTATGGTAACTTCATACCTATTTCTCTTCTAACATACATAACTAGAGGAGGATCAAAATTAAAGCAGCAGTAATGCCAAGAAAGGATCTTACCTGTTTGTATACTACTGTGTAACTCTTGTTGGAAGTGCTCCAAGAATGTTTACTAGATTATTCATGAAAATTCTAGACTGGAAATCTAAGTTTCCGATTTTGCCTTCTGTCCAACACTCGATATTATCATGCCAAGGCAACTGTAGATATTCCATGGATTTTCTTGATGGAAATCATAATTAATGCTTGCTTCTCTATGAGAAAATGTGAAGGAAGCATCGGCCATACTTAGGGACGTGGATGTCAATGAAATGTTTCTGATTGGGCTTGGCAAACCCAATCCAACTCCACTGGAAAACTTCAAGCCCAAGCCCACTCCACTGGAAAACTTGAAGCCCAAGCCCACTCAAGCTCATATCTATATGCCTAAGCCCAAGCCCAGCCAAGACCAAAGTAAATCGGGCTTTGAGCTGGGGCTTCCGGCTAAGAAATATTACTTTCCTAATTTAAAGTAGAACAAATCATGACTAATATAGATTAGTGTTTATATGTTATTCATCTGATCTTCACACATGTTGGACCCTGCAAAGGTTCTTTTTGAAGGAAAACAAAGAAAGAAAATAAAAGAAAAGAAGAAAGAAAAAAAGATAAGGAAGAAGAAATGGGAGAAAGGAGGCAGGTGGGCCCCACCCTCTCCCCATCGGTGTATCCACCGTGTGGGGATAAGAGAGGTAAACAAGCTGAAGGAGACCCTTTACCCACCAACTCATACTAAGAAATGGGGCTGTAAGGACTGACTTTCATGCCAGCTCATACCTGGGGGAGGTGGGGCTTAAGGATGGCCCTCTTGCCACCTCATATCTAGAAGAGATAGGCCTTGACGCTAGCCTTCTTGTCACCTCATCCTTGTAAAGGGAGGGGGGGGGGGAGGGGCCCCCACTTTTCTCTCACATGAGAATAAGGAAGAAGGAGACAAAGGAGAAGAGGGAGGATGGCCCCTCCTATGTGCCACCGCATAGTGGGCTGTGGACTCCACCCTTCTTTCACATGAGAATTAAGAAGACGACAAAGGAGGGGAGGAAAGGACTGACCTCTCTCATGCCATTTCATAGTAGGTTGTAGACCCCACCCCCAATTTTCTTGTACAAAAAAAAGGAGAAATAAGGGAAGGAAGAGATAGAGAAATAGTAAGAGAGAGGGACCCCCCCCCCCCCCAATTGGACCCATGAAATGCGGAATCGGCCAATCCAAATTGGGATCGACCCATTCTGTATAGCTCCCTAGATCGTAGAAATTCCGGCCGAATCAGTTGGAATCGGATCAAATTGATCCAGCTGATTCTGCCACACATTATATACACACACACACATTAATATATGATTGTATGTACATTAACACATATATATGTATTAAGTGTTCATTAATACAAGATATATACTATAAAGATATACATATTAATTATGTCTATACACTAATTGATATGTATATGATTACATATATGTTATATACATATATGAATGTGTAAATTTATATATATGATTACATATATCATACACACATATGTGATCGTGCAGGTCGAACCGTGTGTGCGTATCCACGCATTGGAGAGTTCGTATATATCAATTTACACATTCATATATGTATAGAACATATATGTAATCATATACATATATATTAATATATAGACATAATTAATATGCATATCTTTATAGTAATATATCATATTAATGAACACTATATACATATACATGTGTTAATGTACGTACAATCATATATTAATGTAAATATAAGACAAGGTTTCGTATTTCATAAATAAATAAATAAATATATGATTACATATTTCATAAATATATATGTAAATATTGAAGACATATTTTCCTGATTTTTGCCCCCAAAAAATTAATCTGGCTGATCCTAGATTGGCCTGACTTCCAGCGGATCAGGATCGGTCCAAGGATCGGATACTTTTCTCCATGCCACTGGTTACAAGAGAGAGGAAACCCCCATCAGTGCATGTAACCAGTGGGGGGAGGGGAGCGAATCCCACCTTCATAGCCCAATGGTTCATGCAACCAATGGGGTGGACAGTGGGCCCCATCCCACTCTGAAGAATAAAGAAAAAAAAGGAAGATAGAGGGACCAACTTGGATCCCCAAGTAGAAGGCTCCAAAGCAAGGGCCAAGAGAAGACCTTCGAGAGGAATTTTTAAATTCTCCTGAAGGCAATTCAAGGGGGCTATCCTCGTAAGAAAATTTTAGGCTGTTCAATACATTTAACTACTCTTTAGAGATTTTTTTTTATGACATGTAATGCATGATGGCATGACAATGTGATGAATACCCAGGCGTGTCATTAAAGGTTGTGCTTACATGATGAATATCATAAACACTTTAATTATGCCTAATTCCCAGGAGATCTGAAATAAAGTACTTGAATCTTCTGATATATATGAGATTTGAGAAATGCTAGCTGGCTTCATGGCCAGGTAAATGATTCACCCGGCTGAGCATTTCATTGGTCGGCTGGCTGCTTTTGGCGGGTGGGACCCAGCCGGCCAACTAATGAAAGAGGTCGGCTAGCAATTCTTATGAGATTTTAACTGAAATTGCATGCTCCTTAAATCCTTATCACATGATAATTGTTACCCAATTATTTTAAATATGAACCTAGACTTGCTGAAATTGCAGAAATACAGGTCAAGTTTTCTGTAAGGCTGCTAATGACTCTTAAAGTCAAAGGAAGCCAGAAACACAACAAATTGACATTTAATTTAGATTTGTCTATAATTTCAAAATTCTGTCAAATCGACATGAAGTCCCCTAAAAGAAAGCTACTCTATGGTTATTCGATAAATGTCATTAGTACCTTAAATCTGCTAAAAATAGTTTTGATGCGGGACAGCGGGCAGGAAAGGGAAGATGACAGGAAAACTGGGAGAAGGCGGCGGGAGGAAGAAGTGCAGGTTTTGGGGATTCCACCCCCGGGGAATCCACCCCGTCGAAGAAGGGCTTCCACCCCGCTGGAGAAGACAAGACGGCTGCGCTAAAAGCTCATCAAATCTTCATTACCTCTCAAACAGTGGATTACACTTTATTTATAGGAGTTAGGCTAACCCTAACCTTATTTTGACTCTTTTGACTAAAATACCTTTGGACCTAAAAATAGTGCAAAATTCGCACCCGAAAATGACCAAAAAATAGAAAACGTGCTATTGGGCCTCATTTGGGCCTTATTCTTACAATCAAATACCCAAATAACTAAAATAAATACATCAATATTGTGGGAACTTCTCGCCAAGCCATAAAGATATCGTTATCACCCAATTTGCGTTGTCTGTAGTCCCGCTTTCGCATCAATCTCCCCCTCTTCGAAAAAATTCGTCCTCGAATTTTGAAGTGTCGAAGCAAGAGGAAAACGAACACCAGAGTGCACATATAAGACTCCACACAGACGCTCGTATCAAGAACCACGAACGGGTGCACCATCGATGAATCACAAAATGTCAGCCACATCAGATCAACTGAGGGTTGCTCCCACTCGATCACATCAATAGTCTGATAAGGAGGCTGCACATCAGCTAGAACAGGCCCATCAACTGAAGTAAGTACAGATAGAGGAGCTTGTATATCATTTGGCTGTTCGACCGCAACTCCTATTGTCTCTTCCTTTGTCAACTCATTCTCCTTAAGGAACTCATTGTCAGACTCAAGTTGTTGATAATACTCATCTATCAATGATTCTTCTGCTTCGTAGGATACTTCAACTAGTAGGTTTTCAGATTCCTTAATAATTGAGGAGTCAGCCTCATAGACAATCTTCTCTCGTTTGACCAACTCGTCATATAATTGTTGAAGAAGATTATCTATTCTTACCAAACGTTGATCACATTTGCGCCAAAAGTTGGTAGGTGCTTCAGACAATCCACAATCCATCGTTCCAAAACATAGCAAGACTTACAGACCGGTCGATAAGTTGATTGTGCAAACTTGGGTGGCAGAGCGGAGCTCTGTGGGGCTGCCGTGTAGCTAGAGCACGTTGTATGCAACTGAGCAAGTCTGTGCTGACCAGGTCGGACCAAACTTGTGCGGGAACACCGTGACGTACAGGTACACGATGGTCGTGTCGACGTCAACGCCGGCCTCGTGCGGGTTCATCCGAGCACCAGTCGGGGTCAACGAGCCCCAGATGAATAGGGCCCGCCGGGATGACCGCAACGACGTGAACGACACGTCAAACCGAGCTCAGACGGGTTCTCCACGCTGGCAGTGCGATAAGGAACGTAGCGCACCGTCGTGCACTGTAGCAGACCGGCTACACTGTAGAAGACGTCCGCACGAGCGATCTGGGGCGGACGAGTCTGATGGGGTCTGCTGGCGTCCGCGGGAGCAGGGGCGCGGGGCACGTGAACGGGGGGCGCGGGAGTGAGGAGCGGTTGGTGGAGGGCTCCTCGCAGTCCCGGGGCGGGGGAGCTCGGGCAGTCGCAGTCGTAGAGGGCTCCTCGGCAGTTCAGGGTCCTCGCATTCACAGTGCGGGGCGAGGTGGGGGTCGCGGCTGGGTTCTGGGCGCCGGGGCGAAGCAGCACGGGGCGGCGACCGCGGGCTGGCAAGGCGGAGTCCCCCCTGGTCGCGCGACGGGGCGGATGGCGCCGGGGTCACGGAGGTCGGGAGGCGGGGCGGCCACGTGCCCGCTCGCGCGAGCGGGGCAGCACGGGGGACGTGGACGCGCCGGGCCGTGGAGGCGGGCGGGGTGGGCTGCGCCGGGCCGCGAGGAGGGGGGGGCGTGGATGCGTGGGGCCGTGGACGCGTGGGAGGCGTGGACGGGAGGGCGCGGGGAGGCGCCGGGCTTGCTGGAGAGGTGGGAACGCAGGGCCACGGCGAACGTGGCAGCGGGGTCGCGGGCTGCAAGGGTGGCTCACCTGTTGGCTTCGCGTGAATGCGGTGGGCGGTGTTGGATCAGAGTTGGGCTCTGATACCAATTTGATGCGGGACAGCGGGCGGGAAAGGGAAGATGACAGGAAAACAGGGAGAAGGCGGCGGGAGGAAGAAGAAGTGTAGGTTTTGGGGATTCTACCCCGGGGAAATCCATCCCGTCGAAGAAGGGCTTCCACCATGGGGATTCCAGCCCGCTGGAGAAGACAAGACGGCTGCGCTAAAAGCTCATCAAATCTTCATTACCTCTCAAACAGTGGATTACACTTTATTTATAGGAGTTAGGCTAACCCTAACCTTATTTTGACTCTTTTGACTAAAATACCTTTGGACCTAAAAATAGTGCAAAATTCGCACCCGAAAATGACCAAAAAATAGAAAACGTGCTATTGGGCCTCATTTGGGCCTTATTCTTACAATCAAATACCCAAATAACTAAAATAAATACATCAATATTGTGGGAACTTCTCGCCAAGCCATAAAGATATCGTTATCGCCGAATTTGCGTTGTCTGTAGTCCCGCTTTCGCATCAAGTTTGTTTCCAAATATGACCTGGATTTTCTAAAATTCTGGGAATACCCATAGGGTGTTTTCAAACTGTCCAGGACACCTAAGGTCAAGGGAAACCAGAATTCAAATAAAGAGGCTTGTAACCATTTGACATGGGTCCATTTACAATTTCAAGATTTAACAAACTAACATGAAGTATCAAAGAGAAAATGGTTCAAATCCACATCTGATTGCAATCACCTGAATTCTTTCATCTTTTTTTGAATTATCACATCTTCCTGGGAGAGGTAAAGGACGCGGATCAGCAATCTCTTCCTTGATTCAATGCATATGTCCCTCAAGGGTTCATCCTAAACCCTTGAAATCCTCACTGATTGAACAAGTGACGGGACAAAAAGCACACCTAATCTAATAAATCCATAAATCAATGCTGAAAAGGATAAAAAATATATATATATTTTTCTAAACAACACACTATTTGTCTTAGCAATATGAAATAATGAGTTGCTAACAAATAGTTCAATCATAGTTTAACTCCACTAGATATTTGTCTATATAAAAGTTCTTCATCAAGGTGTTTGAATGTCAAAAAGTGAACGGAGTCATACTTCTTATTAGCAATGTCATTATCTTTGATGCTATGAGTACTTTCTTTTATTTAGTGATTAATCAATATAAAAGTAATATTTACAATAGATTAAGTTTCTGATATACATATATATGCATAGATAAATAATGCTATTAATCTAAATACTATGTACGTTACATAGACTCAATTAATATCCTGTATATTCTACTCATATCAGGCTTTTTGGGCTTGGGGTTCATCAAGCCGAAGCCAGTCAAAATCAGAGGATTGAGCTCAAACTTGTAGCCCAAGGCCAGCCCACAGGTAAAATGGGCTCAACTTTGACACCCAAGCCTGCTTTAAACAGGTTGGGCTGGGCCATACTTTTGGGCTTTGGGACTTTGGATACCCATTGACAGCCCCAGCCATGCTGTATTACCCGTTAAAGATGGATTCTTTTTGGTTTTAGATCATTTTGATTAACTGTATTTAAATGCAATCTTTGATGAATCCACTGGCAATCCACATTTTATAGGTGAAAATTCTTTAAAGAACGAGGTCTTAAACATCTTGACAATTATATAATCAACTGTTAAATTTGTAATGCTTTTCCAGATAAGTAAAATGAACTCAAAAACTGGAAGATTAATATTATGATTTCAAGTATTTGGTGAAAGAAGTAGAACGTGATGCCACTAGCGAGAGGGATTGCATACTATTACTACTATTGGATTCCTGCCATCAATTTTGGCATATTGCAACTCCTTTTTGAGGGATTAATCTCCTACTTTTACTTCATAACCTTCTATGTTAATCTTACATCCAATATGGACTCCCTTCCTTGTTTTAGCCTGCAGCCAACCATGCACGAGCTCACACTGTATGCATAATAGCTTTCTCCTCCTCCTGTATAGTCATTCTGATACATCTAGCTACTTATCCCGCCAGCCCACTGGCTTCCTTAGTTGCTTTCAGGCTTTCAGCATTCCGTTACTCTTTGCAACCACTGGAAAGGAATCTCATGAAAGACGTGCCTTTTTATTCATCTTCTCGCATGTTTAGGTTCTTGGGGGATTTCCCAAGGTTGATGGCTACTCCCATCATCGTCTTCCAGTCCAACATCCAATGGATTAATATATCATGTTTTCATTTATTTAAAAAATAAAACTACCAAGGGTAGACTTATATTCATGGAAAGCATCAGGTAATAGAAATTTTACTCTTTAACTCCTGAAAGACAACCATATTTGTGGATCCAGGGTGGATTTCTGAGGGCAAAGTTGGAGATGAAATTTTCTGCATATTGCGCATATTCTGTGTCTTCTCCTTCCCATTTCTATGCATTTGATTATATTTTCAATAATCTTGCTCAGATCAAGATGTTGAACCTTCTGTTCTAACATTAGTAATATAAATTTCTGATGTTCCAGGTACCCTTTGTATGCCAAAGCTGCCCTTTGTCAAGGCTGTTACAATGCTCTGCGACTTAACAAGCACTTGGAAAGGAAAGGTTCTGAGCTTTTCGGCCGCATACCTAAGCCATTCCTATCACTTCATCTTAGGTTTGAGCCAGACATGGTAGCCTACAGTCAATGTGAGTATGCTGGCCTATCTTCTACTTCTATGGTGGCCATTGAAGCTGCAGGTGGGGACAGAAAACCATGGAAAGGGGATGCTGCCCGTGTGTGGAGAGAACGGGGAAAATGCCCTCTCACGCCGAAGGAGACTGCATTTATTCTCCAATCCCTTGGCATACCAGCTAACACGACCATCTATCTAGCAGCTGGTGATGGCCTTATGGAGATGGAGGGATTTACTTCTGTTTACAAAAACGTTTACACTAAATCCTCCTTACTTAGTAAAGAAGACTTTGTTCAGATGCATGGCAATACTAAAGCTGCATTGGACTATTATATTTCTATAAACAGTGACGCATATGTAGCCACATATTTTGGGAACATGGACAAGATGGTATCCGCAATGAGGGCACTGGGTGGGTTGTACAAAACTCTGTTTTTGAGCAGGAGGGCTTTTGCTAGTAGGGTGTCCAAGGGCTTGACTGGGGAGAAGTTAGTGAAGGCTATGTGGGAGACTCATGGAGATGATTTTGTAATGGGGAGAGGATCTGCTTTGCCTGATTGCTTCTGTGACTTCAAATTGTGACGAAATTCTTCTTATCTTGTTAGCTGGCATATGAAACTAGCTGTCTCCACGTTTTGGAAATACCAATTAATGTTAACCATGATGCAGGCATCTTTGTTTTAACAGATGCAGTTGCTTTGTTAAATTGCTTGTTGATCCTTTTGAGATGTATGTGATGTGTATCTTGACGTCAACTTGACATTTGGGACAAGAAAGTTCTTCAAACACTCTATTTCACATAATTCTTCTATGGGATGATTTAGATATCTTGAGGTACAATGTAAGGGATATGCAGATGGTATCGTTGTTGATATTCACCGAGCATCAATGTGCCCTGTGCATGACATGCCACATGCTTTACATGCAAACTGCCCTCCTAAGTTCTTGGATCACTTGACTTTGCTGGAATCAAATTTTCCCCCGGTGTTCAAGAATGGAGAAGCTCAAACCTTTGAGATTCGAGTTTTAATCTTTTTATCATGTGGGAATATTAGGTTCCGGCAGTGGATGGTGCTCCAAATTGATTGGTCAAAAGTTTCCTGTCTTTGGTGTGATCAAAGGTCTCACCACAAAGGTCATTATCTCACCAAGTCATGTATTCTAGAGAAATGTTTGTTGTTAACAAATCTCATGTGGATTATTTATCAAGTATTTTTATTAGTCGGGAAAAAAAAGAGAGAGAATGGTTTGATAAGACTCTTAATTAATAGACTTGTTTGACAAATAATTCACATAGGACTTGTTACTAGATTTGACTGATAACAAGTATTTCTCTTAGTCTGTGCGGCAGTGTCTCAACAGACAGGGCGTTTGCCTTGGGTCAGAGGCCATCGGGGGTTCAAGCCCTGCCTCTGCCATTTTTTTGGCAAAGATATGGCCCCTGGTTTTTCTCGGCTCCCAATGGGATGGTCCGACTTTGGACTCTGTTTTGCTGTGCATATGGAAGGTGCACGTGTAGATATCTCTCAACGTTAGGGTTGCAAACGGAATTTGAAAATTCAAAATTTTTATCTGATTTTGATAAAAATTATCAATTTTAGAATTAAAAAATGATATTGATAGTTTATCGGAATCGAAATCGGATATTTTGATAAACTATCGAAATCGAAATTAAAAAATAATTAGTTATTTTGATAAATTATTCATTAATTCTAAAGACAAAGTCATATTAAACATCTTAGTTTATAGAAATTTTGGTTCCGATAATATAATCGAAATCAGAATTAACCATTTCAATTTTATCGGAATCGAAATTATATTTCAGTTATCGAAATCGTATTTTCGATTCCAAATCCAACCCGTTTGTACCCCAATGCCTCTTGGAGATGCTTTCGAGAGGTGTTGGGACGTATTTTTGAGAGCCGTAGTAAATCCTATCTCTCTTCTTTCAGTTCTTTGTACCCTTTTGTCGAGAAAAAATGCAAGTATATTTTTTTCTCTCTCTCATCGGTTTAATCTCAAGTTTCCTATAGTATCTATTAGTCAGATACTTTTCTGACAGATCATCTTTAAGGGTGAAAATTTCGAATGTGAGTTGCAACCTCACCCTCTACCCTGAATAACGAGTATAAAACCCACAAATTCGAAAAATAGTTCCATCCATCTCTTTTATGCTCTTACTAAGTTTTCGGCTTAGTCAAGTTAGGAAATTTATCAAATAGTTGCACATCCTGACTGATGTATAAGATTTGGTGCACCCCCAGCACGTTCAACTGTTTAAGAAACAATTTTTGTATATTAGGACTACTTTCTGCACCGTTCGAGTGATAATTTTAGATCACTGATCTAATATTGTTTCTGCAAGCCCAAACATCTGTAGAGCGCAAGATTAACAACTTAAACCTTCCTTGGGAGAGTGCCTGGTGCATTTGGATATGCTTTCCTTGCATTTGGATTTATTCATTTAATGGTATATATTGTGGTAACCAATAAATTAAGTAATATTTGCTGCCCCTCGAAATGTGTACAGTGAATTTTCTAAGAAGGGAGATTTGAAGAGCCAAAAAAAGACTCTCAATAATATTTAAAATTTTGTAAATCTCATATCTTTTTTCTGGTCCTTCTTAGTTTCCAAATTTTTTATTTCGATCTAATGTACAAATAAAAATATAACAAAAACTATGTGAATGTGGGCGTGTGGCAAGTACTAAGGAGCAACAAACGTTGCATCACCTCAGGTGCAGCACCTAGTGCACCATGATAAATTTTACATTTTAAAACAATAAAAATAAAAATGCGTTGCTATCGGATCTCATGTAAAGACATGCATTCGAATGGTCGGATTTCATGTACAATGAGTTGGTTAACACTTTTTTTGGGGGTGCGATCATACTTGTTAATAATAATGTTGCTGGATTATTATACGGCGAAGAACCTAATTAATGTTTTGATGTTTAAAAATTACAACAAAAACATGGGAGATATAAGTTACATGCAATATAACTCATACACCCGTTTACTCATAATTTTTTTAATAAATCTCTGGTATGTATACGTGCTATCATACTTGGGGATGTCAAAAAATTTCATAAATCTAATTATTCGCATCATCCGATCTGTGATGGTTCGGATAATACCCACATAATAGGATATAGATATAGATTATAATATTTTAAAAATATTTGTTTAATATTTACATCCCTAATCTAATCCTACCTGGTAGTCCGGCTACGTTGGCAACTTCGCACTTAAAGCGGGGGAAACCAAAGAAAGGCGTCCCGCCTTACCTAATAACCTTTTTACGGTAAAGACACCATGACACATGCCGCCTCCGCCCACTTCGCCACGCCGGGGCCTCCGTGCGCTCTACCCCCCGCCCGCCGCCCTCTTCCGCCGCCACTTCTCCGTCGCCCAACTCCCCCCTCTCTCCCTCCTCCCTCCATGCCCGTCCCTTCACCAGATCCGCCAGGCCCACGCCCTGCTCGTGGCCCTCGGCCTCTCCTCCAGCCGGGCCGCCCTCGGCCACCTCCTCGCCGCCTGCGCCGCTTCCCCCTCCCCCTCCCCCTCCCTCGCCTACTCCCGCGCCGTCCTCGGCCAGATCGACGTTCCCAACGTCTTCGCCTGCAACAACTTCATCCGGTGCCTCGCCAGGTCCGCCGCCGGCGACGCGGCGCCGGGGGAGGCCCTGACGTTCTACGGGCGCATGCGACGGGGGAGCATTCCCACGAACAACTACACCTTCCCTTTTCTGCTTCAGGCGTGCAGCAAGGGCTCGGCCGTGGTTTATGGCGGTGCGCAGGTCCATGCCCACGTCGTGAAGCTCGGGCATGCGGGGGATGTCTTCGTGCGCAATGGCCTAGTGCACTTCTATTGTGAGTGCCGCTGCGTGGGCGACGCGAGGAAGATGTTCGACGAGTTGCCCGACCGGCGAGATGTTGTAACGTGGAATGCCATCATTGCTGGATATGCGAGGGACGAGCAGGTGGAGGTTTGTGAGGAACTATTCGCTACGATGCCGGAGAGAGATGCGATCTCTTGGAGCACGATGATCATGGGCTACGTCCAAGGAGGGCTTTTGGAGAAGGGCTTGGGACTGTTTAGAGAGATGGTAGAGAGAGGCGTCGCAGTGAACGAGGCCACCTATGTGAGCGTTCTCTCGGCATCCGCGCAGCTGGGCCTCCTGGAACATGGCCAGTTCATCCACTCCGCCATCAAGGCGGTGAAGTTTCCAATGACTATCACCGTTGCCACAGCGCTGGTAGACATGTATGCCAAATGCGGGTGCATCGCTCTATCGAAGCAGGTGTTCGAAAAAATGCCTCAGAGGGACGTTTTCTCTTGGAACGTAATGCTCTGTGGGCTGGCGGCACACGGCCTTGCACAGGAAGCACTCCAGCTCTTCGAGAGGTTCATGGAGGAGGGACTCTGTCCAACGAGTGTGACCTTTGTCGGAGTCCTGAATGCATGCAGCCGAGCCGGGCTGGTGAACGACGGCCGGAGGCATTTCGATTCGATGACAAGAGTGCATGGGATCCAGCCGGAGATGGAACACTACGGTTGCATGGTCGACCTTTTTGCACGTTCCGGGCTCGTGGCTGAAGCTCTCGAGTTCGTTGAAGGCATGCGTGTCCCGCCGGACCCTGTGCTCTGGGGGACGCTGCTGGGAGCGTGCAAGACTCATGGCCTGGTGGATTTGGGTGTCACCATTGGCAACAAGCTGATCGAGCTGGAACCCTCCCATGATGGCCATTACGTTCTTCTTGCCGGAGTTTATGCTAAGGCGAGGAATTGGCACAATGTAGCTAAGGTTCGGCAGCTGATGTCGAGCAGGGGCACCAGCAAGAGTGCTGGCTGGAGCTTGATCGAGGCGGGAGGGAGAGTTCACAAGTTCACTGCAGGGGACAGGGAGCATGAGCGTTCCACAGAGATCTACCAGACGCTGGAGACAATTGGGCAGAGGTTGGCGGAGGCAGGGTACTCACCTGATGTCTCTTGTGTTCTCCATGACATTGGCGAAGAGGAGAAGGTCCATGTGATGAAGGAACATAGTGAGAGGCTCGCCATCGCATTTGGGTTGATGGTGATAGAGGCTGGCCACCCAATTCGGGTTGTGAAGAATCTCAGGGTGTGCGGAGACTGCCATGAGGTGAGCAAGATGATATCCAAGGTGTTTGAAAGGGAGATCATTGTGAGGGATGGCAGCAGGTTCCACCATTTCAAGGAGGGGAGCTGCTCCTGCTTGGACTACTGGTGATAACTGGGTTGCGCTGTTGAACCTGATGAGGATACCAGCTAAGGGGATTGTTTCTTCTCTCACTCAATATCCAATCCATCTGACCGACACCATCTGAACTATGTTAAATGGATCAGTTTTCAGACTTTTTTTTATATAATAAGATTCTTAAGAAGAAAGATACCGACTCATGCAAATATACTGGTTATTATGAGTCAATATGCAAGTTAATCTCAGTCGAATTGATATTTTGACGAATTTATACACGATTCCTGATATTGCAAATCTAGTTCTGTGCTCTTGGAAAGCAGGTTATTCTGTCTTATTAGCTCAAATAAGAGATGGGTCATGAAACGCATGCAACAAACACACCGTGATTACGGAGAAACGGTGAACTCCCAGGATTGTGTACTAGTTGAGATATAAGACCCCTATTAATTTTACCCTATTTGCCACCCGCATAATTGAGCTACAAAAGGGAGTAGCTGGCTTGGGGGCATGAAGCTATCATTTGAAAATGGGATACTCTGATGAAGGAATCTTACATCTCTGGGGATGCTTCCGAATTTGGGATCATCCGAGATACGAAATCTGTATGCAATTGAATAATCAGATGTATGAAATTTTCGTGAATGTGCGATATGATCTGTTGCTAACTATGGTTTTAATGTCTTTAATTATTGGTAAAGTAGTATGTAATATTGAGCTTGTGAACATTCTTCTTGTAACGTCCGGTCATTCCGTTTCTGGATGATTGCCGTCCTTAATCCGTCACAGCTCTGCAGATGCTTTTCATATATCTAAGAATGTTAAATTTTCAGTTAGACTTCGTTCTATCTTTTACCGGGTTTAGAAGTTACGTTGCGCATCAGAAACAGGTGTATATTACGTTGTAGACACGACGTCTGCGGTGTGCTTAACGCAGCGGCCTGTCCACCTTGGGGTTAGGCAAGAAGAAACGTCATTCAAAAAGAAACTGTACAGAAGAAGTGGATGGAGGTGCGGGGAATCGAACCCCGTGCCTCTCGCATGCGAAGCGAGCGCTCTACCATATGAGCTACACCCCCATGGTTAGTTGTCCGCTCAAATTTGTGATCACCCACGACATCTACTCATTTATAGATTTTATAGTGAATTAGTGATTCTTCCGATGGCTATTGAGTAGAAAATTTGTTTGAAACTAATGTCACGATGAATTATTTATAATTCTCAAGGCTTCAATATATATGTTTTTTTTTTTTTTCTACTGAGGAGAAATCGGGAATCAAAGTGACGCACCTAATTACCTCAGTTCGAGTTTTAATGGAGTGATTTTATGTATGTTATCTTTTTTTTTTTTACCGTCTACACTAGTAATCTTAGATATACAATAAGAGATTAAAAACTATATATACCAAGTAATGTTGGATTTGAACACAAGTTCCAGCTATATAGGAGGATGTGGAACCATTCATGATTCAACTACGGGTTTTGTTCCCGAAAAGCTATATGTAGTTTGTAAAACTTGGACAATGGTTTGTGGATTCATATGTTGAAATAAAACCTTTTTGTCAGAAGAGATTTTTAACACATTATTTCTTCTTTCAGTAGTTCACATTCTTAAAGAAAAGAATTGTTGGACATGACCTGATGATTCCTAGAATATATGCCACGAGTGAGAAATACTCATCCACGAATTGCAATAATAGTGATGTGGATTATAGAAGACAACCATATTATCTAAAAATAGATGTTTCTTTCTCTTCTTTAACTAATAAGATTTTCTTTAATCCACAACATTATTATTGGAAAATTGATCTTACAATAAATATTTCTCATCAATCATTTGATAGAAAATAGTTGATATCATAATAACATTTTTTTAAAAACTAAATATGACTGATGGATGCCCTTCTGCCAATAGATATATATATGTCATTTACCATGATGGGGCACAATTTCATTAAGACTTGACGAAGGTTGACCAACATGCTAAGTAGTCAACTCGAATTAGTTTTTTTTTTTTTTAAATTTGCTTGCCAAATATCACCTTGGAATCTTAATAATTCTTGAAAACCCCTTCAAAACTTTGATCATTCAGAAAAAAAACCTGCCATCTCTTTCCATTGAAGATAACAAAATTAACCAGGGTGATGTGAAATATCAATAGATTCCAATATGATATTTGAAATATCAATAGATTTGAAAGAGTCATTTGTAAAAACTGATCATTTTATTTCTTACATCACTCGACTACAATTTTATTAGCTAAAAGTATAATTTTATTGAGAAATGATTAGTGTTCGGCACCTCGAATACTAATTCTTTTTTGGAATGTTCGGGCATGCCACGCAGGCGCCACCGTGACGACATGGCGGCAAGCGGCGGCCCTCGCCGCGATGGCGGCCGTCGACCATCGGTCATCGGCGGCGATTGATGACCGACGACCAATTATGACAAATATTTATTTATCCATGACAATTAGTATTTAGTGGTGACAAATAATTATCTATTGATAACAATTGGCTATTCTACTGGAGACAAGAGCTATCTATCCGTGATAAATAGATATCTACCAGTGACAAATAACTATTTACCTGTGATAAAAAAATATCTACCGGTGACAAATAACTATCAAATGGTGATAATAATAATTTATTGGTGACAAATAACTATCTATCGATGATAAATAATTATTAAATGATGATAAAAATAATTATCTTTATTACAATCAATTTTTACTGTAAAACTTTTTGTTAATAAGTAATTTCACATAATTATTTTTCTTACAACCAACGTCATCGTTATGGACGAGTCGACGTGCACAAAGTATTTTTCTTACAATAAATATTTCGCATTCGTCGAATCGTTATGGAATTCGAACATCAACAGTCCTGATCTTGGAGTTCACGAACACCAATCTCTAAACCCACAAAATCACATGGAGCGAAATTTTCTCGTTACCAAACAAAAAAAAACAGCCTCCATTTTTACCCTCGAGATGGTGACGTGGCACAAAGGTCGCGGCGGATCCTCTAACTCGTTATCGATAAGCCCTTGGTCCAATTTCGGATCCGGTTGCTGCAACGGTCACCTGTGGTTATCGTGCGGGTCCTACGCCCCCCAGAAATTAAAGTATTTGTGATTTTGCTTCAAAAATAGAAAGGGGTCCCCTGCTTTCACCAATTTGAACGAAAGAAGCGTCCTTTCCTTTCCCTCTCTCCTCTCCTTCCCCCAAACGGACCAAACCCCTCCACCACCCACCATTCCTCCACCGACCACCACCGCCCTTCACAGCACCAGATTCCCCTTCCCTCCCCGGCCTCCTGCGGAGGTCGCTCTCCGTCGCCGAACTCCCTCCTTCTTGGGTGCCGGGGATTCTAGGGTTCCGGCGGCGCCGGCGACCTCGATCTCTGGCGTCGACTTCAAGAGTCCGGGGAGGAGGGTGCTTTCTAGGGTTTCCCATTGCTGGACCATCGTGGAGCCATGGATCTCCCACCGGAGACAGATGAGTACATAAGGGAGTCGATCGAGAACTCCCTGGGGCTCCCCGTCTCTGTACGTACTCTGCAGCTGAAGCTGCTGGCCTCCGAGGGCGAGCGGCGACGGCTCCAAGATAAGATCTTCCTCTTGCAGGACCTCCTCTCGGGGGCGGACCGGCGGCTGGAGCATTACAGGGTTAGGCCTCCAGCGTCTGTAATTCTTAGCAGATTCTTTTTTTTGTCCCCTTTTCTGATGTCTCAGACCTTTAGTTTTTCTTTTCTCGTCCGATTCGGTTGGTGAAGTAATTTGCACCGTCTTATTCTTTCTTTTGCATCTTGGGTAGGCGGAAGCAAACATGAATGCGCAGGGTCTGAAGCGGTGCATCGAGGAGAAGGAGGCGATTGCGTCGGAGTATGCTGAGTTGGCGAACCACTGCGCCAGGTTGGAGAAGGAGTGCACACTATATGAGCGGGATATTGAAAGGTTGATGGAGTCATGTGACGAATTGGCAAGAGAGAATGAGGAATTGAGAGTGAAGTTGAAGGAAACTTCGGTGAGGAAACAATTTGATGGAAGTTCTTTGATTTGCTTTCATGTTTCTTGAAAGCGTGAAAGACTATGTAGGTTTTGTATTTATCATGATTTGCTTGCATGTTTCTTGAAAGCGTGAAAAACCTTTTTTTTCTTTGTGCAGTCTGCTGCCTGTCTCTTAATCATCTTTTATTTCTCTCGTTTCTATTTTCAACTTTTGTTTGGTTCTTAAACCTTAATGTGTCTAAGTTGATGCACCATTGGCTGAAAGTTGATTTACTATATAGGTTGCTGAATTGGTTTCTGAAGTGGAATCCTTGAAAAAGGATAAGGAGCTTCTTAGGATTAATCTTAACAGAGCTGAAGAGGAGGTATAGCATGGACGTGGTTTTCTTGTCTTTTTTCAAGATTATGTTTAACTTGAACAATTGATGATATTTGCCTATTTAATGTAAGGTCAAGGTCCTTTTCGAAGAGAACAACATGTTGGATGAGGAAAATAAGAAGTTGCTGAAGCTACTGAATAGAGAGCGGCATAACCAAGGATCTGAAGGCAAACACTCGGCTAGTGCTTCTTCCAAAGTAAGGAAAATCTAGTTTCTATTTGCTCCCTCTTCTGAAGTAATAGTCTTTCATATTTTTGGTTGTGCATAGAATTAGTGTAAATATCAGAGCATGAGTTTTATCTGGCTAACCAAATATATTTGGAACGGTTATGAACCATAAATCATGAGAAAATTTCATTTATTTTTAAAGTATTGCCTTATACCACACTAAAATATTTGTTATTTGATGTTATGCCTTGGTAATCATCATATTGCTACTACACCATTGTATGGGTTGTGATTTTGCATCAATGCCCTCTCCCTAACTTAGCTACAGCTGAGTTAATCTTTAAGTCAGCTATGACAAATAAAGTTTTTTTTTAAACATTTAAATGGTGTAATCATAATTTTAACACTTTTTAGACAATATTGTTGGAATAGCCTCACAACACTCGATAGAGGGTTAATGCTTATATGCTTTATTTAGATCTCATGTTACAATGTTATAAAAAGACCATTATTTCTTACTTCAACTATTAAGTTTTTTTGCTAAAGCCTCCTGAGGAATGTTGACAGAAAAAGACATGCCTTGGAACCTGCTTAATTCCCTGCCCCGTGGGATATAATGTGCTACTTTCTTATCATCTGTTATAACTGCCCACCCAAAATGAAATCTAGTGTGGTTTTTTGCATATGATGAGGGTCAATGCCAAAATCCAATTGTTCTAAATGTGCATACATCTATCCAGATATTTTATCCTACATTTGGCAACCTACTACCTAAAAAGGCATTCTTTTCCAGTCCTCATTTTTGGTTCAGAATCTAAGATATCTGATCGGATAGTTCTTACTCTATCCCCTACTGCTGCAAACCCGAGCTCATTGGACAGTATGCAATCTTTCGTCCTATAGGATGGCATATCAAGGTACTGAACTAAACCCATTTATCCAGCCTTTCCATGGGCATATAGTTCTATATTGTATGTTTTAATCCACCTCATTCACTACTATGTGATTGACCTCCGATCGTGGTAGGCTACACATGAGCCTATTTTCTCCCTCCTGCCAACAGTTTAGATTTTCAAACTCTTATGGTGGAAGGCTGGGTCTTATTTGCCGATTTAGACTTGTCTGTCACAAGCTTTTTTATGGATAGATGTATCTTTAAGCCATTATCGGAAAAATGAAAATCTTAGATCCTATGTGCCCACAGGCTGGATCATGTTGAACATTCTCTATAACCTGTTATATATATGTTAATATATTCTACTTAATATGAGATGTGTCATATGGAAGTTCTGATGGCTATTGCCAATTAGCCAACATGAAGATGGCCAATCCCTTTCCACTCTCAGTAAATGTTAAAAGGTTACAATGTTGATCACTTATAATATAGTTTTATCATCTCCTTTTGCATCCTAGGACATTGAAGTTTCCTTTGGTGCAGGGAAAGCGGAAATCTAGTTCAGCTGAGAGCTTCTCTGTTGGAAAGGCAAATGATTTTTGTGGTGCAGATCCGTTGAGACAACCTCTATCACCTCTTCAGCACAATTCTCCTGATAGCAGAATGCACAAGAAGTAATTTTGGGGGAGGGGTGGGGGGCGGCTTCGAGGGAACGGTCCAAGTTGGAGTTCCTGCTTATGGTAATCAGCTAACAAATCGTGAGGCCTGCTTAATTGTTTGCTTAGGGAAGATACTAGAAATGCTAATTCTAGTTTGATTTTTGGCTTAAGTGGCACAGATTCTTCTGTGCTATTCAAAGCTAGTGTTGATTCTGGTGCCCCTGAAATCTCTGGTAAATGATGGTTTGCAACTAAGGAAAATAAATATAATGTGAGGTTCACTAATTCGTTACAGAAATTCGTCATTTGTTTTTGAATGAAAATGATGTCAGAAACTTCACTATTTTGACTTTGAGAATTGATGACAACAATTAGCTCCACTGCTCCCTAAATGATGCTGCAACAAGGAAATGCCCAAGGAAACTCTAATAGATGCTTTGTGTTTGTTAGTCTTCATATGACTTCTTGCCCGACAGAAAACTGGCATTTGGCCGCTGCACCACCGGCTGTGTCATTTGCCCCTGACGGTAGACTCCTCCCACCTCCAGAACTCAACTCCGGCCTGACCCAACAGAGTTGCGCTCTTGGATGACACATCCTTGTGGGGTTGATGCTCTGCATCATCAGCAGGTGCCCGCCATGCCCCCCCGCAGTTTGGTCCTCTTGGAAACTGGCGGGGACCAGTAGGGGGAAAACCTGATTGTTTGCACATGTCTTGGGGGACGGGGAGGGGAGGAGGGAGATGTAAAAATAGGACATGTAGACCAATAATCACAGTGGGAGTATATTGTGGCTTGAAGAATGAGCAATGTTTACTGCTTGACAGTCACAAAATATGTGAGTGAGTCTGGTTTCGGGGGAACAGACTTTATTCGTCTTGTGTCTACTACATAGATAATAATTTCTCTTGTGACCGGATAACAAGTATTTTCCTTGTAGAATTGGGACCGACGATCCTGATCTGCCCAAGAGCCTGTGGGGCTCAAAAATTGTGCCTTGCTTTTTGGTGTGTGTGTGTGGGGGGTGGGGGAGATTGTTCACCCTCCCTAGGCTGAGGGTGTCCCAGGGCAGCCCAAAAGCCCCTTGTCCAACAACCAAGTTTACTCCGATTGGGCAGTTTTTTTGCATGGGGGAGAAAGTTGGGTCTCATCACATGAAAGAATAAAGAAACGTCAAGTTTGGGCTTTGCTAGGACTGAAACTTATCCTTTAGCACATGTTTGGTATTAGAATAGATCGGGGATAGAGATATCTCCACTCTATCCCCTATCTATTCTAATATCAAACATGGTTAAAACTTAGGACCATGGCCCAAGCACTAGTCTTGTGGTCTCCAGCCGTTGCCCTTGGCCTCTGGCTCCTTTTGGTCCTTCCAGTGCGTCCGGCCTCCAGCTCATGCAAGCTTCTCTCTCTTCCTCATCTGTTTCTCCGATGACCCAGTCAGGGTCGGACAGATCTTTTGCAAGTTTGATTCGAGTTGGCCAGGGCCTGTTGGGGACCATGTAAAATGCCAAGTTGGCCCAAGCGGGCGGTTCATGATGGAGATATGTTTGGTCCCGTATTAATGGCCCGTGCAGCTTGTGGGCATTTCCATGAAAATGCCGTGTGCATCCGACAATGAGTAAAAAGAGACAATTAAGTCAGTGGGGTTAGAATAATGCCCACTTGAAGGAAAAAGTTAAAAGGTTTTTTTTTTTTTTTTGTAAAAAAATACGGTCGATTTGGGTTAAGGAAGTGACTCCTAACGCAATCCTGATTGATGATGTTATTGAAAGCATCTTCGCAAGTATTGCAACGTAGTAACATCATTGAAAATAGTATGAAAGTAAGACGGTTAGCTCTATAAATGAATTTGTTGGAAGGGAAATTTTTTTTCTGTGACAGAAAAATAATTATTTTAGACTATATTTGGTATGAAGATGGATCGAAAATAGAGTGAGAATATCTTCACTCTATCTCTGATCTATCTTAATACCAAATATATTTTTAAAGACAAATGGTGGATAATACTCGAGAGAGCCTTGCAATTTGGGGACCCTGTTATCAAAGTCCTCATCAATTCTCATGTCATCAAGAAGACTTTGTATAATGGAGGGGGGGCGATCTCGACTGACTCTTTCAACAGTAACTCAGTTCCCCTCTTCCAATTCCCATAGCAGAAGAAGACCCCTTCGTGGTCTCAACAATTTTGGAATTTTGTTGGTGTCTATCTAGGGCAAGGGCCACTATGCATTGGAATCACATGATTGGATTCAATGTGAAAAAATGCTTATTGCATGATCATTTTACAATAAATATGATGTAGATTGAATGTAAATAAATTCTATTGATTGGAAGAGAGAGAAGAGCTTTATTAAGTGCAATCAATCAATAAATTTGCATTCTACAGTTTACATCATGTTGGTCTGGCAATAAACATTTCTCCCTCTTCTCGACTACTTAGCAAAAGGCCGTCCACACAATATTGGAGGATAAAAGATGAAAAGAGGAAAAAAGTCTAAAACCACTTGAAAAGGATAAAAGAGACTACGGTCTCACTCATGTATAAATGCCAAAAGATATCTTTCGTTGATCAACTTCTTCGTCATAATTAAATACTTAGGCATGATAATTAGAGTTTCAATTTCTTAAGATGCTTGGTTATTTTCGAGTAGTTTTGTATTAAAGAAAGGGCGAATAATCAAACTATATTTTGTTGTAATCATGAAATCCTCTCTGTATAACAAGAAAAAATTTAAATTAGAGAAGATGAATTGTGAAACTTTTGCCATATTTCTAGATGCGGAGTAGATAATGAGATGACGAAGGCATCTTTATGTCATTATTCTCTGTGAAGATAATAAAAATATGAGTGTTCTGTCCAATGAAAATTTAAAGAGAGGGGAAGGGGGGCGAGGGAGACCGAGTCCAAACTGGCGTTCTCCCCTCTCAAACATTCCAATTGCATGTACTCGGTGTCCCTCCGATGTGGCTCGCGTTGGCTTCTCGGCCTTGTCAACTTTCGAGTGTTCCACTGCCAACACCCAATTGTGGTCGATGGTTTTTCCTAAAAATTGAAAATATGTAAGATACCCACATAATATATTATTCATATACTTTGTTACTTCTACGATGATGGGACTTGGGCAAGTTAGATCATAATTACTAATATATACTTTCGTGTGCAATAGCTCTTACTCTTCTTTCATTATGTAATGATTAGTATTTGGAGGTGTACACTTCTTTCGGAGAAATGTTTGTTGCTATTTTAAATTAGCAATAATATTTATGTGGATTACTTGTCATGTGATTTTATTAATTAAGGGTTTATCAAACATTTTTTCTCTAGTTAATAACATTATTTGACAAATAATTCACATAAATATTATTTTCAATCTTTACTGATGACAAGTATTTTTCCTCCTTCTGAGAAGTCTCAATCTAAATATAAGAATTTCCTTAATATCTTCGATCACACAACTTCTTTGCCATCTCATTTGACAGTAATTTTTTTATTATATTTTTTTGACGAGGAGGAATGTGGAACTTTGCTTTCAAATTCTCTACCACAAAAAAAATTGATTGTCCCTAGTGAAGTGACAATTAATATGGTATTACTAATGTAGCTCACTATATTCTTTTATATTTAAAAACTAATAAAGATGGCAAATGACAAAAAGAAATATTTCATAATATCATTAATATGTTATTTGTTTGCTAGTGAGATATTGTGACAAGTTAGGAGAAGGACTCCGCGCCCCGCAGGCGGCAGGCCACGGCGGCTGGAGGAGATAATGGAGGATCCTGTACACCGATGGGAACTCCATACCAACCAAGCAGGACAAAGCTCTCACCCTCACTTTACAAATTAAGCCACCTCACCTTGCTAACAGAGAAAGAGCATATTCCTTTCTTCTTCCTTGTAACCATGACTTTCCTGACCCATTTAGATCTAGAACTGTTTTTTTTTTTTTAGTTGAGGGGTGGGATTTAAGTAAGAAGTTGTATTGATTAATGAGAAATGCTGTATAGAAGGATATCATATCATGCTACCACAGGCTAAGATATATTAAGATTAAACTATAATTCTTTAACTAGATAGCGATACACATAGATCTATTAGAACTTTAAATCATTAAAGAGAAATGTTTGCTGTATCGCATCGTCTATGTGGAATGCATCATGCGTCCTCAGTGTGTCATGTTGCTCCGCCCCGCAAGTCATCGCCAAGTTAGCTCAATGATAACGCAACGTTATGCACGTCCAGAAGTATATGTATTTTTTTGAGAGTATATGTATCTCTTGCAAAATGTATGTAGTCTCTAGAGAACATTCACATCCTCGAAAAATTATCATCATTAGTCACTAAGGAGCATGTATGATTAAGATTCATGACAAAATATATATATATATATATATATATATTTTTTGAAAAGTATATGCAGTCTTTAAAAAACATCCACATAATTAAGAGAGCATCCATATCTCATGAGGAGCATGCATGACCAAGGTTCATTGTGTGCACCAAGATCTCCCTTGTTTATTACGTAGTGAGCGTCATCATTGTGTGTGAGGACGACTTCGGCGTAAGCGCGATGATTAGCAAGATAGAACAACGAGACGCGTTAAAGACATACGACATGTTTCTCATAGACTTTACTACACCGCGATGCGGTGCAACAAATATTACTCGTTATTAAAATCTCGACCAACCACTATTAGAAAAAGCGGTTTTACTGACGGATATTTTCGACGGAATTTGTCCGTCAGAATATCCGTCGAAAATACGGATTTCCGACCGATTTCTGACCGATTTCCGACGCAATATCGGAGTTTCCGACCGATTTCCGACGAAATTCTTTTCCGTCGATAATTTTCTGACCAACTATTTTCGACGGGCTATTTCCGACGGGCTACCGATGGAAAGCTGTCGGAAACGGAGTTTTCGACGGATTACCGACGAATTTTCGACGGAAAACATCCGTCAAAAACGTCGCATTTTCTTGTGGTGAACCATTAATAATCATGGCTGCTTGTTAGGTTATGATTTTGACGTAAGCGCGATGATTAGTAAGATAGAACAACGAGACGCGCTAAAGACATACGACATGTTTCTCATAGACTTTACTACACCGCGATGCGGTGCAACAAACATTACTCGTTATTAAAATCTCGACCAACCATTAATAATCATACATGGCTGCTTGTTAGGTTCCGACTCTCTTACCGGTCACATCACATCGCAATCTTTCGTAACTAAAGCTGGTCTACCTTTTAGTCAGTGATTCACCATATCTCGACACTTATTAGTATGTTCACGTACCCACTCATTAACCTTAGCACATTAGTTTGAATGATCAAAGTCCTCCTAATATTGAAGTATGAACAAGACTGCCTCGTCCATATTAATTCCCAATGTGAGCGGTCTCCGTGTCTCGCAAAGTCGCAATAGAGACACAGAGGGTGCATGCACAAAACCATCAGCGAACCACACCGCACGAGTGGTGCATCCTTAATTATTAGCCTATCCTTGCTCGTTCTTCTCCCTTTGTTCCCTCCCCTCCTGCCAGCTGCCTTCGTCCATGGCACGCGTCCGGGCTTTCCCTGCCGCCTTCATGCTCGTCCTGCTGCTCCTTGCTACTGGTAGGCCTCCCCTCCCTCCACGCTTTGCTCCTGCGTTGGCTCCCGGCCCCCACCGGCCACCTGATCAAATCAAATATATATAGGTTTATTGTACTATTGAATCGGATTAAACTGAAATTTTATAAGATGATATAAATTATAATATATCACGTCGGTTCAGCTTAATAAAATCTAAAATTAATAAAAAATAAATAAATACATAGTTGATGTACCAAATAAATACTCGATATCAGAATTTCTCAAATACTATACGGTAGACTCGAACTGTTCCCATGTAGTGCGGCCGGCAAACTATATATGGTCCTGACATCTCCAATATCTTTCATCAACGGATCTACGACGTACTAGTGCATGCATTAGTTTGCCGTACTTAATCTGGCGTGTTTAGTACTGTTCTTTTGCCTTGCTCTTTTTCCTCACTGAACCGTGGATGGATGATGGGTGGTGAACAGGGGAGATGATGGGGACGACCAAGGTGGCGGAGGCGAAGATCTGCCAGACGCTGAGTGGGAGGTTCCATGGGCTCTGTTTTAGCAGCAGGAACTGCGCCAGCGTTTGCCAGGGCGAGGGCTTCACTGGGGGAGTTTGCCAAGGCTTCCGCCTCCGCTGCTTCTGCACCAAGCCTTGCTGAGCTCTCGATCTAGTGATCGACCTCCCCTTTCATGAACCTCCGTGATCTCCAGCCTATTTATATATAGATGTGGCCGGTACTGCATGTGAAGATGAAATAAGTGTGCTTTGTCACATTTTAATTAGCTCCACGTATGGATCATCGGGCGATGATAAGAAACCAGTAGCTATCTATCTATTAAACTTTGTTTTGCTTGGTTTTGTTATGCACGCACTGTTGTTATCGATAATAATTTCCCTTGCTGCTGGTTCATATTTATATTTTTTGGTAAGTACGCACACACAAAAGCACATGATTAGACAATATTGAGATCACATATCAGAGTTATTTTTTTTATGAGAAGTGTAGAGATAAGATGGCATAATCACACAAGCCTTGGTTAAACTAGCAAGAGATATTAACAAATTACGTTAAAATTGAAGATTGTTGTATCATGGCCGTATCCCTCTAAAAGAATATCAGCGAAGCATTCGATAGACTTGATCAATTATTTACAGAAGGCATACTCGAATTAGATTGTGATTGTGTATCCTTTAGCCAATCAAAAAATAAAGTATTGAGCACACATCAATGATGCAGTCATTGTATTTCTCCTGCCAAAGATTTATAAAAATTTTAACCTGATAAATAAGGAGACAATATATTTCATAACAGTGAAGAACAGAAAAATAAGATCTATATGACATCAACAACAGAGTGGTAAAATTAAAAGTAAAAACTAACTTGCATTCCAAACATAGTTGATATATATGCACTGCCGATGAAAGATAACTCCCTGCAGCCTGCTAAATCATGATACTTCTCCTCTCCAAGACCACCTCCTTTTTGAGTTGGTTTAAGTCTCCTCATTATCTAATATATTGGTAATCTTTACGACCTTATTTATAACTCTTATCTTAATTACTTGTCCAACTTAGTTTGAGGTAAACCATGCAGATACGACATTTATCCTCGTCACTTTTTTGCGTCGCGAGAAAATATGTCAAATACGAGTGCCAAAATCACGATATGATGATATAGTACGGGAGAGTTTAGTTTGAATCAACGGAGCATTGTCAGCATATCCCAATATTGTCCTGTCCATCGGAACCATGAATATTTTCATTAAACTAAAATAATAAATACCCTTATTGAAGAAATATATGACATTCGTGTGCGAATGCTTAATGCTTTTTACGATTCAGTTTATTGCCTTACTTAAAATGCTGTTGGGAGGCTCTCTCTCTCTAAAGTTCTAGAGAGAGAAGGTCTAAGGTTTGCTAGGTTTGGCGCCGCCGGCCTTGGGGCCTGGCTGGCCATGGCGGCTGGGGGGGGGGGGGGGGGGTGGCGCCCCTCCCTGTTGCTGGGCTCTCCTTTGCTAGGGCGGTTGCCGCGTCTCTAGAGCTGCCTCCAGTTCCCGTGGCTGTGCATGATCTGGCGTTCACCGACCAAGGTGAACCAGCAGTGTATTTTTCTAAGGAGGAGATAGACGCCTCGCTCAAACCCTTTAAGTTCTCGATTGTGGCGAAGACTGCTTATGGGAGGCCGGCTATTCCTGATATACGATCTCATCTTGCATCAAGGTGCAATCTCAAAGACACGTTTCTCATCAGTGCCCTGGATAACGTGCACCTCCTTCTGAGGTTCAAGTGTCAAGATGATTACCTCCGTGTTCTCCTACGTGAATCTTTGTATGTTCAAGGTAAGTTGTTCCGATTTTTCAAGTGGACTCCCATGTTTACACAATCTGCTGAACCATCTACCGTTTCCTGTCTGGGTAGACTTCCCTGCTCTACTGGTTAACCTGTATCAAAAAAACCTCCTTGTCTCAATCGCTGCTAATGTTGGTCCAGTCTTGCAATTAGCACATGCAACTGAGTTATTGTTAAACACCAAGGCGGTGAGGGTCTGCATTGAGATTGATCTTCTAAAGCCTAGGCCTGAGCGGCTTTGGATTGGCATGGGTGAGTTTGGAGGGTTTTGGCAGGATGTGGTTTATCTTAACTTGCCGGACTATTGTTGTTCATGTTCTAGACTGGGGCATGCAAAGGAAAACTGTCGATCCTTTGAAAGGAAGGTGCAGGCTGTGAAGTGTATTCTGTCGGCTCCTCCTGCCCCTATAACTCCTAAAGTCTGGGTTCCTGTTAATCTTGGGCTGGGGGCGGAAGTTGTGAGTTCTACGGGCCGTCTTCATGGTGTTCAGGCAGACGGTGCTGGTGCCGCCGACGTCACGGAGGCCCCGTCGCGCGAGGAAATCGGAACCCCCCTTTCCAAGATTGGCAACCTGCTGTCATCGGAGCCTGCCGCGCTTTCGCCTTCCTCTCTTTGTCCCGGGCATCCAAATGATGGTAATGCGATGTTGCCTGCTTCGGAGGTGTCCGCGGATGGCTGTGCCAGCGAGGACCATCGAGGGAACCCCGCGGCAGCAGTTGGCGTGCCCCGGTGTCCGCTGCTTCCTGTGCCATCTTCTGACATCCCAGTTTTTCCGGAAAAGAATTTGGACAGTGGTATCCCAGATTTACCGGAAGAGCACACGGTTAGTGGTAATTCTCTGGTTCCAATGGCGAAAGGGAGCTTGCCAGTTTCCAGATCCATTTCGCCCGGTCAAGCTGGATATTTCGGGTCTGCACCAACACCTGAAATTGTTAAACTCGGTGGGCCACCTCGGGTCCCATCCACGGTGGCACCTATGCTCACGAGGTTGTTTGCAATGGCGAGGCAGTTACCAAACAGAAGGGTTTGGTTGTTGAGAATGAAGTGCAAGAGGAGGTCAATCTCTCTAAGGCAATTGTTGTAGCGGATCCATGTTCTGCACATGTATCTACTCTTACTTTCGCACAGGGGGTACGTCAGGTACCAGCAACGCTGATTAAACCCACTAATGGAGAGAACTCTGGTCCCCATTCTAGTGGTTCGTCTTCTGGACGTCGCATTTCACGTCCTTCTCGGAAAGGGGGAGTCAGGATTTGCTTACCGATCACTAGAGAACGATCTCCCAGTCCTGTTCGTACAACTAATGATCTATATATGCTCCCTCAAGCTCCAACTTCAGATCTTCAGATGAAGGCTATGTCAGTTGCTGAACGTGCTAAAGTTGAGAACATTTTCATGCCTGGGTTCTCTTTTCATTCGGAGGCATCCGAAATGGATTCAGATGAAGAAGAAATGGAGCGATGCTCACGTCGAGCGGGTTTACGTCCTCGGGCTGTTCTCCGGAGAACCCACTCCTAAGATAGATCCTCTCTAGAGTTTTAGTCATATCTTTTTCGGGGTCTCTTTACTGTACTGGACTATTGTCTATGATGGGTAGATGTTATGTAACTCTATTTCATCTTATCAATAAAAAATAGTCATCTTTGGCCAAAAAAAAAAAAAAAGTTTATTGCCTGTTCACCTCTCATTTAACCAATCCAGTGATTGTTTGAAACTAGAAAGGGAGAGAAATATGATATCAGTCATTACGTTATTCTTTGGTTTGGTAGGATTTGAATTTGCACCACGATTTGGTTTGATTTCTTTTTTCTAAATCGTGCCATGAACACACTTGCTAACAACGCCTGGTTTGCCTTTCTGATGACAAAACCGGCATGGCAAGCTCGGTCCAGTAGGCTATGGATCGTCTGAAACAAAAGATATCTGTATTCTACTCTGGTCATTATTGGAGATCCTATTTCTATTTAGAACGCTCAGAGTCGCAATACGTAAAAACCGTAGTTGGACAATACGATAATTTTTTTTTTTGCCAAAGAGCGGTCAAAATTATTTTATTAATAGAGAGAAATTTTGAAACCCGATGTAGAAGCCAAATACAAGACATAAGTTAAAAATAAAAGAAAATACATTAACTAGAATTCCAAAGAAGATTTCTCCCATGAGTGAATGCGTCGAAGGACAGCCTGAGGTCGTAGTTCTGGTCGTCGAGAGCAACGCATAAGTTAAAAATAAAAGAAAATGTATTAACTAGAATTCCAAATAAGATCTGTCCCATGAATGAACGCGTCGAAGGACAATACGATAATAAACTTTATATTTTCCCTTATGATAGAACTAAAATTATTGATATTTGTATACTTAAAAGGTATGGTTACAATTAAATATAATTAATTTTTAATGATATATCTTTCATATATTCGGTAGTACAATTTAAATCGAACCAATTAACCAAATTTGATTTGTACCGGGGGGGTGGGGGGGCGGAGTTATCCGTGTTTCCCATCCCATGCCTGCTAGGCTAAGCCTGAGTTGAGCTGGGTAGAGGTGGTCGGGCCTTATTTGGGCTGTTTGGGCTTTGAATATTGAAATCCTGAAGGCTTGGGATCGTGGCCCAAGTAGAGTATCATGTTTGGCCCACCCCACCCGTTGCCCTTGGCATCTGGAGACCTGGTCAGAGTAAGCACATTTAATAGGGTTATGTCATTTATTTTGGGACTTAAGTTGAAAATTCACTAACGCATGTGGATAATCTTAAAGATCATCAAATCAAATATGATAATTGGATCCATAGGAGTTTATTAGGTCAAGTGTGAGACTTAAATGAGCTTAAAATAGAGAAAGTAAGTATTTAATTTGAAATACCCAATTAACTAGCTAATTAACGGGATTGCAAGCCTAAATGGGCCATAGGCTTGGACCAAAACAAGAGGAAATCCTAACCCATCTTAGAGGGACGAATTCTTGACCAAAACCCTATGAGAATTTGTGATTGGAGGCTCAAACAAAGAAAAGAAATAAAAGAAAAATTGTAACTTGGAAGTTAGAGTCTTATTAAGACTTCTAATGACCTACTCCTTTAAATACAAGTCAATTCCTCCCATAGCCGACCTAGTTCAATGTTGTGGAGGTTTGGGACGTGAGAGAAAGCTGAAGAAATTGGAGGATGACATGGAGATTAAGAGCTACTTTCTTATTCTTCTCAAAATCACGAGCAAGAAATCTTAGGAGATAAAAATGACCAAAGATAAGTATTTTCTCGAGTTCAATCTAATTAAATGACTTTGTAAGTACTTCTTGATGTCAGGAATCTTACGAGCTTATTTTACCCAAATTCTATCATGTCATTTGATTATATTTTGTGCTACAATTTTGTTGTTCATATTCATCCCGACTCTTCATGTTTTAATTAAAATCTTGTACTCTCTTATTTCATGATAAGAAATTGTTATTGTAGATATATTTCGATGTCCTAAACACGTAATTGGTACCTTTTTCTCCAATGTTCTTAACATGATGAGATGATACGACCCAATCTTCAAGTCCGCCATGAAGGACTGACACCCTGTCGTATTCTTTAATACCCCTGTCGCGTTCAACTACCCTTATGTCCCGTTCTTTGTATTGAACTAGAAATGTTGGATTTTTTATGAACCATGTCGCAATATGTGAACTCGTGATAGGGGTATCCTAATGACATATTTAATACACGGTAATCCAATAATTTAGTTGTGTAAACATGTTAAAAACACCACAAGAAAAAACGACTTTGTCGACGAATTTTTTTTAATAGTGTGTCTCCAACAACATAAAGTGGAACCATTTAAAATCCAACATGACCACCCTCCGACGCCGTGACCACCCCACCCCTCTATCATGCATGGACGCAGCCCTCCAGTCCACTCAGATCCACCTCTTCGGAGGAAGAAGGGCCATTCTTTTTCGAGTAGTTTTGTATTAAAGAAAGGGCGAATTATAATCAAACTATATCTTGTTGTAATCATGAAATCCTCTCTGTGTAATAAGAAATATTTAAAATTAGAGAAGCCGAAGTGTGAAACTTTTGCTATATTTCTAGATGCAGAGTAGATAATGAGATGACGAAGACATCTTTATGTTCTTATTATCTGTGAAGATAATAAAAATATGAGTGTTCTGTCCAATGAAAATTTAAAGAGAGGGGAGGGAGACCGAGTCAAAACTGGCGGTCTACCCTCTCAACGTTCCAGTTGCATATAGTAGGTGTCACTCCAATGTGGCTGGCGCTGGCTTCTCGGCCTTATCGACTTTCGAATGGGAGGAGATGCCCCGGCGTTGGTGGGTTCCTATGGCTGTCCCCCACCCCCCCACCCCCCCCCAGTCGCCAAAGAAGACCACTTTCCACTGCCGACACCCCGTTGATGGTTTTTCCTAAGAAGTGACAGTACGTGAGCTACACACGTGATATATATATATCATTCATATATTTTTGTTACTTCTATGATGATGGGAGTGGGCAAGTTAGATCACAAGTATATATATTTGAGGGAGATTAATATATTTTTATATTGTATTTTAAATATAATATGACTAGATAATAACCCATGTAATATCTCTTATAAAATGACAATTAATTGTTAGATGTCACTTGAAACTATTACTTAATCATATTACAGTAAAAATGTAATACAAAAATGTACGTAAGTCTTTCTCTATATACTTTGATGTGAAATAGCTCTTACACTTCTTTCATTGTGTAATGATTAGTAATGGGATCGAGGTGAACACTTCTTCTGATAAGTCTCATTCTAAAGATAAGAGTTTCCTAATTTCTTCGATCACACACCTTCTTTGCCATCTCATTTGATGGTACAAATTTCTTCGACCACACCCTTTTTTTGCCATCTCTTTGACAGCAATTTTTTGATGATATGGTCCTGACGCTCCACGATGAGGATGATATATATGTAGCTCACTATATTCTCTTGCATTTAAAAACTAATAAAGAGGAGGGCAAACGACGAAAGATATAGTATTCCATAGTATGTTATTCGTTTGCTAATGAGCCAACAAATAATATTGTGACAAGTCACAGAATGGGCTCTGCCGCAGGCCGCGGCTGCTGGGGGAGATAATGGAGAGGATCCTGTAGACCAATGTGGACTCCATAGTCCATACCAACCAAGCAGGACAAAGCTCTCACCCTCAATTTACAATGCTAACCTCACCTTGCTATTAAATAAAAAAACATATTGCTTTCTTCGGATCCTTTGTATCCATGATTTTCCTGACCCCATTTAGATCTAGAACAGTTTTTTTTTTTTTCTGGAGTACTGGGGGTGGGGACAAGTAAGAAGTTGTATTGATTAATGGAAAATGCTGCATAAAAGGATATCATGCTACCACAGGCTAAGATATGCTAAGATAAACTATATATATTCTTTGACTAGATAACAATATACATAGATCCATTAGAAATCCCAATTATTAAAATCTCGAGTGTCCGTTCACGGCTGCTTGTTAAGTTAATTCGACCCCCTTGCAGGTCACATCACATCACATGCCTTTCGTAGCCAAAGCTGGTTTGCCTTTTGCTTAGTGATTCACCATATCTCGACACTTGGCATGTTCATCTTAGGAGGAAGATTTAGTGTTTTTTTTATTGTATTTAAGTGTAATATGATTAGACATTAAATTTATGTGATAGTTTTCACATAAAAAATGATAAGTAAACAACTTAATTAATGAGTGTCACATAGATTTAGTATCTAAATATATTACATTTTAATACAATAAAAAAATGTACTAAATTTTTCTCTATAACAAGACCGCCTCATCCATATTCCAATTTGAGCGGTCTGTGTCTCGCAAGTCGCAATAGAAACAGAAGGGTGCATACACAAACCATTTCTTATGATGGTCTTGTTATGCTTTTTCTCTTCTGGTTTTGCTATATAAGGGAGCCCCACCCACTCCACTTCCTCCTCTCATCAGTGAAACGCACACAGAGTAGTGATTCCTGAGCATATCCTTGCTCTTTCTTCCTAGTTCCCTTCTGCCAGCTGCCTTCGTCCATGGCGCGCGCCCGGGCTTTCCCTGCCGCCTTCATGCTCGTCCTGCTGCTCGTTGCCACTGGTAGGCCTCCCTCCCCTCCATGCTTTCCTCTTGCATTGGCTCCGGTCCCTCACCCACCTCATCAAACATATGTATGATCCTGATTAAGGTCGGCTGTACCACCCAATCCGATAGAATCGGAATTTTATGAAACGGTATGATGTATCCTATCGATTCGGATCGAATACAATTTAAAGTTTAATCATAAGAATTATATATGAAAGAAGAAATAAATAATTGATGCATGTATACCAAACCGTATTAAATAGCAAAATTTCTCAAATATAACAATACAGTAGATTCGAACTTATAGGGCCGTACGTTGGGCAAACCAAATGCTCCTGACCTCTCCATCTCTTTCATCAACTGGTCTCCTGTGCATGCATTTGCCGTACTTAATTAGCCTTGCCTGTTTAGTACTGTTCTTTTGCCTTATCTTTTTTCCTCACTGAAACGTACGTGGGTTGCCGTGGATGGATGATGGGTGTGATGAACAGGGGGGATGATGGGGACGATCAAGGTGGCGGAGGCGAGGATCTGCGCGACGCGAGCGGGAGGTTCCATGGGTCTGTTTTAGCGACCGCAACTGCGCCAGCGTTTGCCACGGCGAGGGCTTCACTGGAGGAGACTGCCATGGCTTCCGCCGCCGCTGCTTCTGCACCAAGCCTTGCTGAGCCCTCGATCTAGTGACCTCCGGCCCCTTTCATGAACCTCCATGATCTCCAGACCCTATTTATATATAGATGTGGCCAGTAGTACTGTGAAGATGAAATAAGTGTGTTTTGTCACATTTTAATTCGCTCCTCGGATGGATCATCTGGCGATGATAAGAAGCCAGGAGCTATCTATTAAAACTTTGTTTTGCTTAATGGTTTTATTATGCACACGCAGTGTTGTTATCGATAAGAATTTCCCTTGCTGCTGGTTCGTATATATGTGTACTGCCGATGAAAGATAACTCCCAGCAGCCTGCTAAATCCTGATACTTCTCCTCTCCAACGTCACCTCTTTTTTTAGTTGGTTAAAGTCTCCTCGTTATATAATATATTGGCAATCTTTACGACCTTATTTAACTCTTATCTTAATTACTTGTCCAACTTAGGGTTTATTTAGTTGCTTATAAAATATATATGTCGGACGTTGGATGCTGAGCACCAGACGTCGGTGTCGATCGTTGAACGTCGAACGTCCGTCGGGTGTTAGAGTTGCCGACTGGCGGTCGTCAAATTTCAAACATCAGATAATAAAAATTAGAGTAGAGATTATAGTCGCATTCATAAAAATCTTATATAAAAGAAAATTTAAAAGAATAATTTATGGAGTCTCATAAAAAATGTCAAAATTGATATTTTAGGTAAAATTTTTTTATAAATTAAATTTTTAGTGATACCAAACAGATTATTATATAAATTTTTCTCAAAAAAATTTTCTGACATGAGATTTTAAGTAAAAATCGAATAGACCTTTAATTTGAGGTAAACCATTCAAATCTATACGACATTTATCCTCATCCACTTTTTTGAGTCGCGATGAATTTCGAATACGGGTGCCAAAATCGAGATAATGATGATAGTTGTCGTCCATATATACTATGGGAGAGTTTAATTTGGATCAATGGAGCATTGTCAGCAATATCCCAATATTTGTCCCTGTCCATCGGAACCATTGAATATTTTCATTAAACTAAAATTAAACGGCATGGCAAGCTCTGTCCAGTAGGCTAAGGCTAGCTAGATCACAAGTAATATCTAAAACTAATATATGGAAACAAATTGCATGATCTCATTTTGATCATCTCTTTTTTAATGGACTATATCTCTCTCTCAGTTACTACAAGAACAAATAGCACTAGCGATGGTTAAATTTCGTCGCTAATAATAAAAAGCCGTCGCTAATGTTTTTGGCGACGGCTGTAACCCGTCGCTAATGTTGTCGCAAAAAAGCCCGTCGCTAATGTTTTAGCGACGCATACCAACAGTCGTCGTTAATAATTTGTTATTAGCGACGACTAAGTAACATTATTTGCGACGACTAAACACCGTCGTTAATATATATTTTATGAAATTCATATAAAAATAAATATATTAGTGACGACGGTATAACCCGTCGCTAATACATTTTGTGAGAATGCAAAAAATAATCAAATATTATTTGCGACAGCTCTTTAAATATAAATATCGATAATGGCAAAGAAATTAGCGACGGCTTAAAAATCGTCACCAATATTTTTTGGCGACAATTATCGAGCCGTCGCCAATAATAAATAGTGACAATTATAATTATCGACTGCAATTTCCTAATAACTTTTAGCAATATTTTTGTTATTGTCAGTTAAAAATAATGACAAATAATAATTATTAGAGACGATTAACAGCTGTCGCCAATAATTAACAACAATTCTACATCCATCATCTTTAATTAGTGACGGTTCTCCGGCCGTCGCCAATAATTTTTGACAATAACAAAAATTATCTATAAAATAAAAATAAAATTATATACAACCTGCTTAATAATATTATATATTTTTTCCAAATATGATCTACATACAAATCATTCATAAAACCCAAAAATATTAAACAAATCATAAGTAAAATTTAGTAAGGATACACCAATAAAGAAATCCATACATGCATAAAAGATTAGATACAAAATCCATAATGCCTATATTTCAAACAACTGGTCTTTAAAACACATACAATAATCATCCACATAGATCACCAGATACATCCTCTCTGTTCTCATCATTTGGTCCTTCATTCTCAACATGTGGTATAGTGGGAGATCTCGTCACATGCATATTTTTAATAATAATAGACATTTCATCCATTTGTTTCTTCATTGAAGAAAGCTCAAACTCTAATTTTTGAATTTTTTGGGCTTGTTCATCACTGTGTCTCCGTGAGCTGCCACTGCCTCTCTCTGAAGTACCATACCACGAACGAAGAGTCTCTCCTCGTCCTCCACACCGAATATGTCCAGGTTTATCCTGCCCCATTACTTGGACAAAAGCCTCATCTGGCGATAAAATAGGACCTGGCACATCAGAACCCTCTGTTGGAGACATCAACATAACCATTTGATCCTGTTTAAGAAAAAAATAACACACACTGTCAACAAAAAAATAAATAGATATATAGAACAAAGAAACATAAGATATGCTAATTATTTATTTACCATCTTCTCTTTACTTTGCTCATTTGTCCAAAAGACACTCCCATCAGGTTGCAACCTTGTTTGAGACATTTGAAAGATATCGGGCCGTGTAGCCTCTCGACCATGAGTTTTTTGCTGTTTAAATAAAAAATAAAATTCTCTAATCAAGAATGATGTATATAATCATTATGAAGAAATAAATAATGATACTTACAAAGTCATCACTTAATTGATGAATACTTGTACGCCCTCTTCTATAAGGCATTGTCAAATTTGCTCTATTGGCCTTATTCTTTTCATAAATTTTCTGTATTAAAAAAAAATGTTATATACCAGAATCAGATTAACAGTAATGACAAACACTATGTAAAAATATCTTACCTGATGTTCTTCTTGATTCCATATCTCACACATTTGTTGCCATTGATCAACATTTATGTGAGAAGGTCCATTTATAAGTGCATCATCAAAAGATCTCCCAGTAAAAAACTAAAACACATATATAATTTATAAGTTACATAAAAAGTAGATGTAAGTGTTACAACAGATATTTCCTTCTCATCTATTTTGAGAAATGGAAATCCCCAATCACATTTCTAACTCAAAAGAAGATATTTCATACATGAACAAATAATTCTATAAGAAGGACAAAGATTTCTTTTGTATCATGCTAAACATCATGAGGGTTTTCAGAAGGAAATTTATTACTGTAGAAAACTTCCATATCAAGAAGTTATTTTCACACAGTAGAAGTACATGAACACGTTTTTCCGGTCACACATGTGGTAGTCACTTTGAAGGTGTATATATGCATGGGAGCTTGTGTGATCATTTCTATGCGACAGAAGACTGTACCAAACAATGGAAGGATGCATGTTTATCCATCATCTTCCATCACTGCAATGTGAAGAAGCAAGCACAAAAAGATATGTATGAAAGTGTCTGTAAGATGGGAGAACCTAACCAAGCCAAAAAATTTGGATAACTAACCTGGATTCTTATCCAAGATCATATTTTTTAGACCAAAATAAAATGAAGAGTTTTTTAGGTTAAACATTAATCCATGGATAAAATAACCAGAAATTGTTTAATTATTTATCAAAACTGGCCTTAGTAATTTTTGCCCATTCATGGCAGACCCCCTTCCCAAATAGTATTGACCACAACTGATTGGACCCCTGACCAAATATTCTTTATTGCGAAAGATTTCTGTCATATCATGGGCATGGCCACTGCTTCCATGCATTGTCATGGTAACCCAGATGACAATCTTTTTTGGTAGTTCAATTTTCTCCTTCTAAATGTCCAACCTTGCAAAGGAAGCAAAAAAAAAGATCCTAATCTAGTGAAGATCTCATGATCTGATTTCATTCACTACACAGCTGTCATCTCTCATATACAGATATACTTAACTTGCCATCTTAAGGTTTCACACTCATGAACGATTCTAACACAAACCTTGGTAGTGCATGGCAGCTACCACGTGAATGGCATGGAACTATACTGTATACTTTTGTAGATTTTATCTTCTAAAAAAGGTGCCAAGATTAATGCAAGAATATTGGAAATCTTCAACTCTTGACATCACTGATTAGAGAATATAAAAACACTACAAAAAACTTGCTAAAAACCACAACTGCAAGGCATTCTTATGTTTATTGGCAACCACAACTAGCTAATCATATAACTTAATCTTTCAAATACAAAGAATATATATACTTCAACAATTTAACTTACTCCTTTCTTCAAATAACTTCTATATTTCCTTTGCATGTCTCCCATGTGTCTTATAATTGAGTTGTCAACGGAAGGAGACCGCTCAATTTGAAAATTTTGCTGCATGCGCAAAGTATAAATGTCATTACAAATAAGGTGGAAAATATCAAGATAAGTATTCAGAAAAATTATATTACCACAAGATCTCTGAGGATATTCTCTTTTATATCATCTGGAAGTTTGAGGTAATCCTGTTGCCAAAGAGGACAATGAATCCTATTCAAAACCCCAAAAATGTTGTGAAGCTCTGGCCATTAGCTCCAAGTGCACATCCATGGATCAAATTAACTGGCATTGTCTGTCCTCTTGATAGGTTCGTTACACGATTAGCCTTGGCAGGACCCCTCCCTCTTCTATTGGACCTAATCAGAAGAACCAAAACAAATATGGTCACATGTTCAGTCTATACATAAAAAAAAATTAAAACAATATGTTTTTACCTGGAGCATTAGAAGAAGCACTGCCTGGGGTTTGGGGGGAGCTAGTAAGATGTGGCTGGGAGCTAGCTGGATGGGGTTGGGAGCTAGCTGGTCGAGATCGAGATGAAGGTGGGCGTATGACCCTGACAAAATAGCTTCAAAATCATTTCAGGATAATGATGTTGTTCCGGAAAAATGGGAAAATATTTAAAGTACAAGAAATCTGACTTCGGACTCAGATTTTTTTTTTTTGGAGAGGGAATATGGCATGAATGTATAAGAGAAGGTTTATCCAAGTATATCCCACCTCAATGCTTTCCTCCCCGTTATGCGGCCCCACTGCCCTGATCCTCCCACAGTGTTTGAACAAAGGTGGAGGGACCACCTTCAACTTGGGCATATGACCCCTGACACACACGCCCAGAGACCACCTTCCCACCCCAACTTGGGTGCGTGTCTGTGGGGTCAGACGATCCCACCTTCCCCTTTTGAGAGAGAGAGAGAGAGAGAGAGAGAGAGACCAACTTGGGTGCGTGTCTGTGGGGTCAGACCTTCCCCTTTTGAGAGAGAGAGAGAGACCAACTCAGGTGTGTGTCTGTGGGGTCAGACCTTCCCCTTTTGTGTGTGTGTGTGAGAGAGAGAGAGAGACCCCAACTTGGGTGCGTGAGTGTGGGGTCAGACGCCACCTTCCCTTTGAGTGAGAGCGAGCACTTACCGTCGCAAGAAGCAACACGGTGCGATGAGAGGCGGCGGAGTCACGGCAGCCCCGAGCGATGGGCGGCGGCTGAGGCGAGGCAGCCGCGTGCAAATGATGGGCGGCGGCGACAGTCGTTGGGCAGCCCTGTGCGCGATGGGCGACAACAGAGGCGGGGCAGCCCCTTGTGCGATGGGCGGCGACGTTAGCCGGGCAGCCAACTGCAATGGCCGGCGTGGCGGGGAAAGCTCGCAGAGCGTGAGAACAGGGAGGAACGTGGCGAGGAGGAGGGAAGACGCTTCTAGGGTTTTGGGGGGAAAATTGGGGGAAAAAATGTAAAAGGCAAAATCGTATGACAAAAGCTAAACCGCCTCTTTTTTTACTTTTCATTCTTGTGGAGAGGCAAAAGATATAAATATTATAATTTAACATCTTATAATAAAATTAAATAACAATCAGATATATTATTTATCATATCAATACATAATTTAAATTATTATTTTATTATATATATCATATTTATCATATAAAATGAGATCATAATATTATGTCTCTTATTGTATATTTATCTATATTGTACGTATTATTTAATGCTACAACTTAACATTACCTTTATCCGAAGGAGATGACCACCACTATCATTATGGGCACGTTTATTTTCAGATACCTATATCTCCGAGTCATGTTAAATGTCTGGATTGCCCCTAAAAAAAAAAATCCTTTCTCAGCCTCTCTCCATGAATGCATCTATTTTTTTATCCCTACAACTTAACATAAGTTTTAGTGTTAGATAGTGTTCTAACTTATGACTTTTAGTTATATTATAACTATTTTAATTACTATATGCGACACATTTGTAAGTATAATTAACTATTTCATTTTTAGTCATTTATTATCATAATGATTAAAATTATAAATTAGGAAAAAGCATACTTATTTTATTTTAGTATAAGTATTAAAATTTATTTATTTTGTAAAAACTTTTATAAGTATTAAAATTATTTTATTATAAGTATTAAATTTGTAAGTATTACTAACTTTTTAACCATATGTATCAAGTTTTAGTCATTTATTATGATAACAACTATGAATATGTTATTAATTAGGATGAATATACTAATTTTAATTTTTATAGGTATTATTAATTATTTATCTTGTAACAACTTTAATAATTTATTATTAGAATATATGTTGCAGTTGCTTAGTAGTTGTCGGCTTGGGCCGACGAGACCAAAAGAAACTTGCACAATCGACAAGATGAATTAGCTCCGGGCTGGTGACCTGTAGAACCACCGAAAAGTTTCGGCAAGTAAATACTCTGACATTCAAGTCAATTTGAGACAGAGAGGTTAGTCCGGATAGAGTGTGCTTACCTGTGAGCATTGAGTGTCCCCCCTTGTAACGACCTAGGATTCAAATTACTAGTTACTAACCAGTAACCCGAATCTTGACCCGCCACCCACGAGTCAAAACTCGAAAGGGTAAAAGAGAACGCCTGAGAAGAACATATACAAAAATGTGCGTACCACAAATTTTTTGAACATTCTACTATATAATATATCAGAATAATACAACTCAGAACAGATCCAACAAAAGTAAAGAGTACAGTGAGTACATAAACTAAGTACTACTCATAGTAGCTAAGCAGGACCAGCATCGGAGTGACCAGACTCCTCAGCACTTGGAGCCGACGACGACCCACTTGAAAAGGAAGGGAGTGAGTCTCAAGAAGAGACCTAGTAAGAACACTAACCCTCGTTGGTAACAGTACTAAAAAATAGTGCAGAAAGTAAAGCAACAGTAAGTAAACACACTGCACAACACACAAAAACCGGTGGCGTGGTACGCAACTCCTCGCAGGAGTGCGCCAAGAAACTGGAACCTCGCAGGCTCAACAGTACAACAAGCACACACACACACACAAGCGCACACACACACAAGGTAGGACCAGCTAGGGCCTATGGCTTGGCGTCTCGACACCATAGAGTCCTACAACCCTAGCCACGTGTGCACACTCAGACGCTCTCCCTCGCGTCTGGTCCTCGACCAGTTTTCCCCTACGCCGGACTCGAATGGTGGAGAAGGGGCCCCACATAAATCGGCTCGTAACCACCACAAAGGGCACGCGTGCACAGGATGGAGTTCACTCGACGTCTAGGCTCACCGGCGGAATAGTTCAACGCCAGTCATCCAGACGGAGCCTTCACCTCGACATCTGGGAAAACACATCACAACACAACACAAGCACGGTAAAACTCGGTACAAGTATAGACGGAGACGCTCTCAACGTCCAGCACACCGCACCTGAAGTCAGACACCGCGTGTCAACACCTCTCACAACAGAAAAAGGCTCAGCCTGCTGGGACCTACCTGTGGGAAACCCAGCATGGAGAAACCCTCCCCAAAATCACGATTTCCACACAAATCACACACAACAAACATGACATTGCAACAATGGGGAGTCACGAGCCAGAGTCCCTACCTCAACACGCAATAAAAACTCCCAAAAGAACCGCAAATCTCGCAGCTCTCCAAGAGGACGATCCTTCAAACCTTCGTTTCTCGCCCGATCCGCCGTTGCCACGAGCACCACAGCCTCCCCACGGGCTCCCGTCGTCCGCCGAAAGAAGTGGAGAAGAAGAGGGGTGAAGGTGGTGGGAAGGAGAGGAAGTGAGGAAGAAGGGGCCTCGGGTCCCTCATAAAAACACAGGTCAGGTAGGTTGACGTCAACATATGTGGCCGTCAACTTGCACCGACAAAACTTGGCGTCAACAGCGATTACCATCAAGTTCATGAACAGGAAGACTCTGAAATTTTTGGTAGACGTCAACATCGATTGACGTCAAGACTCAGAACGTAGACGGCAGCACCCTTGCCGTCTACCCCACAGTTGACGTCAACTACCTTGACGTCAACCCACTATTGACGTCAACAGTCACTATTCCATAAGAAAGCTCATTAAGGGTCCAATAAGGCCCACAGCCTTACACCCCTTTTATAGTGATAGATTGTTTATCTGAACTTTCAGGTGACTTTGCTATCTTATCAAGTTAAATATCTCTTTCTATGCCTCCCTCTATAAATGTTTAGCTTGCTTTGTTCTTATCAATCCTCTACTTTTGCAAGTTTTTATTCATGGCTAATTAGTTTCACAATATAAAAATATTTAGGTTGAATATATAAAATATTATTAAAATATTATTAAAATATTATTAATTATTAATATAAATTATAACAAAAATTAAAATCTCATAAGAATGAAAGTAGAGAGTGAAATGAGATCATTCCTTATATATGAGGATGACTTGCATAGTCATATATAGTCATATTAAGAAATAGAAGATTATCTACATTTGAAAGTATAGTTAAGTTAAAACATAAATTAATTATTTATCTACTATTACCACATAACAAAGAAAAGGCCATGTCCATAATAATTGTATCATAATTAATTTTTTTGAAATATAGGCCTATTTTTATATATTAAATCGATCATCTTTTTTAGTACTAGCGACGACCTTAAATTGTCACTCTTGATAAGAATAGTCATCACCAATACATAATAGCGACGGCCAGAACCGTCGCTAATAAAAAGATTAACTAAAAGCGACGGATTTGATATTTCTTTGAGCCGTCGCCAATGATAATAGCGACAGCTATATCTAAATCGTCGCTACAACTAATTTTTTATTCAACCAAAAAATAGCAACGACGATAAATAAGCCATCACTAATAATGACCTATTTGTGACGAGTGTGCCATAGTCGACGCTAATAAATGACACAATACTTATTAGCGACATGTGTGTCATGGGCGTCTCTAATATATTATTAATAGCGACGGTTATGATATCGCCATCGCTAAAAAATAATATTTCTGTATTATTGTAAAATGTACATATACATTTAGCGATGGACTGTGGAAAAGCCATCGCTAATGGTGATTTATTGGTGACGGCAATGACATAGTCATCGCTACAACTATTTTCGTCTATGCTATTGAAAATATGCATATATGCTTAACGACGAGTGTGACTAAGCCGTCGCTAATGATGATTTATTAGCGACATATGTATATGAATCGTCGCTACTAAGTTGTTAATAGCGACGGATGTAAAACAACCATCGCTAAAATTAAATTTTATTATTTTTGTAAAATGTGCATGCATCTTTAGCGACGATGGTGAAAAAACCATCCCTAATGCTACGTAATTAGCGACACGTATGCCATGGTCGTCGCTAATAAGTTGTTAATAGCGACGGCTGTAAAACAATTATCGCTAAAATTAAATTTATTGTTTTTTGTAAAATGTGCATGCATCTTTAGCGACGATGGTGAAAAAATCATCCCTAATGCTCCGTACTTAGCGACACCTATGTCATGGCCGTCGCTAATAAGTTGTTAATAACGACGTCCATGACATAGCCATCGCTAATAATAATTAGTAGCGACAGTTGTGCACATCCGTCACCTTTAAGATTTAGTAGCGACAATTGTTCTGAAAGCCGTCGCTAATAAGTGATATTCGCGACGACTCTTTTCAGCCGTCACTAATAAATTGTCGCTAGTGCCCTAGTTTCTTGTAGTGGTACGTTGGATTATATAAAAGTAAATTACTCTCATGCTGGTCACCTTTTTTAAAAATGAACTCTTCTATATCTCTCTTTTAATTGGACTCTATAAAAATAAATTCTTCTCATTTGGTCACCTCTTTATCTTTAATAGACCCTTCTATCTCTCTCTGAATTAGACTATCTTTTTCTCTCGATCTCTCTTAACCGGACTCTTCTCTACTTCTCTCAACCTTTTCTCTTCCATACTTGATTTAATATTTATATATATATACTCTCATTTTGGTCACCCTATTTTTAATGGACTCTTCTATCTCTCTTTTAATTGGACTCTATATAAAAGTAAATTCTTCTCATTTTAGTCACCTCTTTTTTTAATAGACTCTTCTATCTCTCTCTGAATTAGACTCTCATTTTCTCTCGATCTCTCTTAATCGACTCTCTACCTTCTCAACCTTTTCTCTTCCATACTTGACTTTATTATATATATATATATATATATATATATATATATATATCCAAATTAGACCAGCCATAAGTATAAAATCTAAGAATTCAGTTTATAACAAAATAAAATATTATTTACATAAACCAAACAAAATATATTAGTTTAAATTTATATAGATCAAATGAAGACATAAGAGTGCACAAAATCAAAACAATTTAAAAAAACCCCAAACTCACATAAAAGAAAGCACCAGTCAGTCAGCAATGAAAACGTCTCAGACAAAATTTGCATCCATAAGAATAGTTATAAAGTCATAGAGTCATCTAGAGTGGGACGGGATGTTCAGTGAGAATTTCATTTATAACAAGGATAAAAAAATTGATACATCATTCTCTCTAAAATCAATAAATTAATAATATTTTATTTATAAAATAATTATATAAATTATTTATTAATTACATATATATATTATAATGACAAATTTATGATAGATCAATAAATACAATAAATACAAATTGGGAGGTTGAAAGAGCAAAGGACTACATATAATTAATAGGGAGTTCTAGATTCCTCTCTCGGCTCAGTTCGTAATCGATTGAGGTGACTCTCAAAGTCGAGCTTAAACTGTAGCCCAGGCCTTAAGGGTCATCTAATTGGAGCTCCATGCCCCGGATCTTGTACCAACGGCAAGGTATAGGGTCCAAGTGCCAGGTAACATCCCTACTCTAGCACATTTTGATCGTGGGCCTTCAAGAGACACCCACGTCACCTTTAGGGCACCTTTCTCGACATGAACAAACCTAGCTCTAGGTCTAGTGGGATCATGTGACTCCATTGAATTTTTAAAATTTTATTAAGGAGTTTAAAATTTTCTATTAAGTTAACTTTGGTTGAGAATTTTTTAAAAAAGAGTAACTCTACTGGACTACAAACAAAGTTTATAGGGCGTCCTAATTTTTGGAGTGATCTGATTGAATAAAGTTTCTGAATCTGTCACTGTAATTCTCATGAATTAGTCCCAGACTTAAGAGTGCGTTTCTCTTCGATTTTCGGAGGGAGGACACTTAAAGGCACATTTGTACCAGGGTAGATATCTGATGGGCCGTCTAATCGGGCCTTCACTTTTTAAGCCTAGATCAACAAATGGGTCTTATGGTAATGAACCAGAGCGAAATCCACCCTCCACCAACTGCAAAAATCTATGCAAAATTCTTGTCATTTTTATACCTTTCTCTCATTCATTATTTATAATATTTGAACTGGTTCATCTGAAATCAATATCGATCGGTGAATATATAAAAATCATATTTAAGTAATAAATATGTTTTGAAAAAAATACATGACGTGCATAGCGATTTTTTTTTAACTAGCTAGTATACCCTGATGTGCAATAACTCTTACTCTTCTTTCACTATTTAATGATTAGTACTCGGAGGTGAACACTTCTTCTGAGAAGTCTTATTCTAAAGTAAGGGTTTAATTCCCTAATTTCTTCGGTCACACACCTTCTTAATTTCCCATGTTATTTGGAAGTAATTTTTTGATTATGTCGTCATGACACTCCACGACGAGGATGATGCTGATCTGGAACTTTAGTTTCAAATTTCCTACCACAAAAAACTAAAATTGTGCCAAGTGAAGTGACAAATATGGTGTAACTATGTAGCTCACTATATTTTTTGTATTTAAACCTAATAAAATGGGCAAATGACGAGAGACAGTATTCCATGTATAATATGTTATTTGTTTGCTAATGAGACAAAAAATATTGTGACAAAGTTACAGAATGGACTCCTCCGTGCTGGAGGAGATAATGGAGGACCCTGTAGCCCAATGGAAACTCCACACCAAGCAAGCAGGACAAAGCTTTCCATGTACCCTCACTTTACAAAGCGAGCCCACCTTGCCATTAGAGAAAAAGCATATTCCTGATCTCTCCCTTGTATCCATGACTTTCCCCTCCCATTTAGATATATCTAGAACATTTTTTTTTGGTAAGTAAGAAGTTGCATGTATTGATTAATGGAAAATGCTGTATAGAAGGGTGTCATGCTACCACAGGCTAAGATATACTAAGATAAACTATCTTCTTTGACTAAATAACAATATAAGTAGATCCATTAGAAATTCAAATTATTAAAACCTCAACCGTCCGTTAATGGCTGCATGCTTGTTAAGTTCCTACCCACTACTTGCAGGTCACATCACAACATATGACTTTCGTAGCTAAAGCCAGTTTGCCTTTTAAGTCAGTGATGATTCACCTTATCTCGACACTTCGCATGTTCGCCTACCCACTCATTAACCTTTACCCAAGTGTGAACGTAGTCCAATTTGAGCGGTCTCGCCAGTCGCCATAGAAAGGGTGCACACACAAAGCCATTTCTTATGGTAGTCTTCTTATGCTTTTCTCTTCTGGCTTTTTTCCTATATAAGGGAGCCCAAACTCCACTTCTTTCCTCTCATCAGTGAAACACACCATACGGAGTGGTGCTTCCTTAGCATATCTTTGCCCGTTCTTCCTTGTTCCCTTCTGCCAGCTGCCTTCGTACGTCCATGGCGCGCGTCCGGGCTTTCCCTGCCGCCTTCGTGCTCGTGCTGCTGCTCGTTGCCACTGGTAGGCCTCGCTCCCTCCACGCTTTGCTCCTGCATGCGTTGCCTCTACACCACCTGATCAAATATGTATATATGATTATATGGTCCTGACATCTCCATCGATCTCCTTCATCAAGGGATCTACTGTACATGCATTTGCCGTACTTAACCTGGCCTGTTTAATTAGTACTGTTCTTTTGCCTTATTCTTTTTTCCTCACTGAAACGTACGTGGGTTGCCGTGGATGGATGATGGGTGATGAACAGGGGGGATGATGGGGACGACCAAGGTGGCGGAGGCGAGGATCTGCGCGACGCCGAGCGGGAGGTTCCATGGGCTCTGTTTTAGCGACCGCAACTGCGCCAGCGTTTGCCACGGCGAGGGCTTCACTGGAGGAGACTGCCATGGCTTCCGCCGCCGCTGCTTCTGCACCAAGCCTTGCTGAGAGCTCTCTTGTGACCCCTCCTTTCATGAATCTCCATGATCTCTAGCCTATATGTAGATGTGGTGTGGGGATGAAATAAGTGTGTTTGTGGCATCTTATAATGCCTCCACGCATGTATCATCTGGCGATGTAAAAAAACCGCGAGCTATCGATGAAAACTTTGTTTTGCTTGGGTTTATAGACGTGTTGTTATGAATAAGATTTTCCCTTGCTTCGTATGTCTACTGATAAAAGAACTGTCTCAGCCTGCTATATCCTGATACTTATCTCCATGACCAACCTTAATTTTGAGTTGGCTTAAGTCGCCTGAATATCTATTATTGGCAATCTTTACAACCTTATTTATAACTCTTATCTTACTTTCCCAACTTAGTTTGAGGTAAACCATTGCAGATACGTCGTTTATCCTCATCACTTTTTTGCTTCGCCGGGTGCCAAAACAGACAGTTATCATCTATACTAAAGGAGTGTTTTGGAATTAAGGAAAAGTGTTATGGGGTGGATGGTGTGAGCATCCAAGAGGGAGTGTGAGGCCCTCAACCCAATTAAAATTACTAGTGACTTTAGTCTCACATTAAATTTCACAAAGAGTTGGACTGGTTTAAAAGAGAAGGAATCCCCTACCTCAATGCCTAGGTTTTGAAAAAAGATAAATGATTCCTAACAAATAGTGTCTGAGCCCAATATTTGTCGATCTGATGTGGCGTATCAATACACCTTTTACCTGCTGCGTATGAACGGGCGTAACCTTGATCGGCACCTAGCCGACGAGGGCGTCGATCTTGTAAAGGGGGAGATATTATTATGGGGTGGATGGTGCATGTGAGCATCCAAGAGGAACCCAACGAGGCTTTATACGGCTGGTTTTCGGGGGTTCAAGGCAAGGTCAGAGCGGGGTTAAGAGGAATGATGTTTTGGTAAGGGGTAGGTTAATCCGGTGATTTTTAGGGTTAAGGGGGATAAGAGTGGGGTTAAGTTACCCCACCTTTTTTGGAGTAACTTTAACCCCCCCCCCCTCCAACCCCTTTTACCCACTTATTCCTCTCAAATTATTTTTACTTAAAATGTGGGTTAAATAACCTCCGGTTAAAATAACCGGAGATTTTTTAACCCTTTAACAAATCAGGTCACAAATATGAGATATTATTATAATATCTCATGTCATAAGGTAACAAATTCTTATTGAATTTGCAACATTTGTTGTAAACTAAAAATTTACATCAAATATCTCTCTTAGATTAATAACGAATTGTCAGCATATCCCATTTGTCTTGTCCATCGTAGCCAATGATTTTTGTTAAGCTAAAATAATAAATACCCATCCTTAAAGAAATTTATGGCGTTCGTGTGCAAATGCTTAATGCTTTATACGATTCACTTTATTGCCTGTTCACCTCTCATTTGGCCAATCCGTGATTGTTTGAAACTAGAAAGGGACAGATATACGATATCAGTCATTACGTATTCTTTGGTTTGGTTGGATTCGAGTCTGCAGCACCATTTGGTTTGGGTTTTTCTAAATCGTATGGCATGAACACCCCTACATAGAATTATGCCGGTTTTAATTTGCCCTTGGAAAGACGAACGTACGGTTGGGGTCCTCGACCTCCTTGCCTTTGCTGGTGGGTTATCCCATCCCATCCCATCCCATCGCGGCCCAACTAGAGTCGAGAGGAGTTCCTCTCAATACAAGCGTGGAAGAGACTTCCTTACAAATGAATCATTAGTATTGAGAAGGTATTTTATATAATTTTTAAAAAGGTTTTAACATATTTTATTTTAAAATTTTGTATAAAATATTCAACTTTTCTCTCAATATGATGGAGTCTCCTCCACCCTTGTACGGACAGAAACTCCTCTCAGTAGAGTCTCGTGTTCGCCGGACCCTATCCGTTGCCCTTGGATTCCGGAGACCTTGTCAGAGTCAGACAAACATTTTGAGGCCCGGCAGGGACCATGTAATAATAAAAAAATGCCAAGTTGGCCCATGCGGGCTTGGCCCGGCAAGGCTTCGCGTGGGCCCGTGTTAATGATGCTATATTTTTGGACCCGTATTACTTGTAGCCAGTGGGACTTGTGGGCATTTCCATGAAAAGAGGAAAATAAGTTGGTGAGATTAATTAGTAGGAAAAAGTTAAGGGATGTTTGTAATATTATCCACAACGGCAAGATAAGGAGGACATCAAATCATTCTCTCTCTCTCTCTCTCTATATAGTGTGTGTGTGTGGACATAGATTAATGGCCGTGGGAATTGTAGCCTTAATGCAAGAAAGTAATTGGGAAGTAAGCCATAAACAACTAGAGATAAATAAGTGAGTGATTTAATGATTAACTCTTAATATACATCAAATTGTGAGATCTGAGGTCCATAAAAGTAAGATTATAAAGAATTTTCAACAGAAAATCTTAATAGGTTATTTTCCAACAGAAAAAAGAAAAATAAGTTAGTGGGGTTTTTTTTTATGAACTCCACACTTGAGAACCCAAAGTAAAGACAAAATAAATCTTAAGAACAGAAGGTCGATATTAATGCTTAAGGATCAGAAATACTTAATACACTTTTAGAGGTCTATTTATTGCAGTCATAGGGCCTAGACGTGTACAATATGCACAGCTAGTTCATTGACCAATGGAAGATCACAACAAATACACTTACAAAAGTACAAGTATATTTCTCATGTTTAAGAGTAGCCTTGGCAGCCTCTAGCTAGGAGTCTGCTTAATTCTATCACTCGTCTTTCTCTTTTTAGTTTGCAAAAGAAATGAAGATTTCAGCTGTTGAGAGGGGCCTTTCGGAGCCTCAACAATTTTGATGCCTTTTGGTTTCTATTTAGATTTTAGAGGATTGGACTAGGAAATAACTGGTCTAGGACAGCTTTTCTATTTGTCTTCGTTTCTCAGTCGAACTGTACAGGGCAGAAGGCTGTCCACATGTACTAGCACTATTCTCTTAAAACACTTGTCGAATATATCTTACTACTTAGAACGTACGAGATCGACATAAATTACTAAACAAAAAATTAATGTTATTATTATGATAATATGCAATTAGTAAGTACATATTAATATAAGAAAGAAACTGCATATGCACGAGAGAGAACAATTCTCCATTTGTCCCGGAATCCGAAGCTGGTCTCATCACTTTCAGTGCTCCGCGGCTTTGGCTAGTTAGCGAAGGGGGGATTACTTGTCAGATCCAACTAATGCCTCTCCCCTCCGACGTCGACATGCTTCCTCGATCTCCTCTCACCATGATATATACCCATGCACTCGACCTTCCTGGCTTCCTCTACACGTACGGGTCCTCCTCTTTGGAGCAGATTGCTCTACTCTCCTCATTGCTATATATTGGAAGAGGAGGAGGATGTTTAAGGGTGGGCCGGGAGAAGGCCGGGAACTCGAGCGACCCCTGTGGAGGTGAGGGAGCTCGCTCCTATGCCGGGTGGGGGGTGGAGCAACTAATGAGAGAGAGAGAGAGAGATGGCGTCTTCCAGGCTCTGGACTCCCGTCCAAGTTATCAGGCCCAACCACCTTCCAATGTCCTGTTTGATCAATGGGGGTGGGGTGGGTCTCCATGTCCTGTTCGATTACCAGGCCCAACCACCTTCCACCATGGATGACGCGCCCATATGGATGGCGGACATCCCCACGTCACTCTCTTCTTTCTCAGCCTGGTCAGTGCTCTGCAGCTTTACAGCTCACTCGGCCGCGGGATCGAAAGGAAAAGACACGGAGGAGGAGAGACGATCGATGCGAGTGACAGTAGCTGGCGATGCTGTGCGCTCACTGATCAGCCAAGCTGTGAGACTCGGGGAAAGAGTAGAGGAGAGGGAGAGGGAGAGGGAGAGGGAGAGGGTTCCTAATATCCGACGTGCGGGTAATTACATCCATTATATATATGATTTTTAGGTGTTAAATATATACAAGTTTAAATAGTGAAATGACTACGGGCAGATCGCGTCAAAACTAGCCCATAATTCTTGCGTTTAAACTTAGGGTTTGGTGTGTAAAATAACGCAGAACACCCATTATAAAATTACGTGGCATTCGTGAAGATAAAAACGGCGATTCTAAAACCATCGGTTGGCAAGAGCCAAGAGGATCGACTCCACAAACCAACTTCGGGGCCCTTTTTAACCCTAGCCGCCGCCATGGATCGGACTCGGAGGCGTGGGGAATCACCCATTTTTTTAGGGTTTCATCACCGGCTCAGTCCGGCGGAACCACCGTCACGGTTCAACCCGTCCCCGCGCTCGTCTCATCCCCGTCCTAGTGTTCGGCGCACTTGTCGCTACGCCCGTTTGCCCCTGAGTTATAATATATTTATGTAAATTACTAAATTTATATAAGTCATAGTATATTTATATAAAATATAATAAATTTATATAAATTATAATATATTTGTGCAAGCACCATAAATTTGTGTAATTTATATATATTTACGTAAATTAATTTAGGGGTGTTTATTATTCGGTTCAAATCGAAAAATCAAACCAAATTAATAATTCAATTTGGTTTGGTTTGAATATGAAAAAAATTAGTTTGATTTCAAATCAAATTGAAAAAAAAAATTTTGATTCGATTTTTAAGTTCTATAAATCAAATCGAATCGATTAAATTGAATAATAATAATAAATTTTAATTTATATATATCTATCAAATTTATTTAATATATTTACATAAAAATATATATGATGGAGGATAATATAATCATCAACATTTAATATTTTATTTTAAATTTTATTTGATAATAATTTATTAGAAAAAAATAATTGATTAAAATTTTATTTAAGATTAAGAGAATCTAAAATCAACTCAAATTAATTTGATTTGATTTTATGGGACTTCAATTTAATTTGATTCGAGTTGGATTCGAATTTGATTTAATTTTTTAAATATCTTTAAATCGGATAAAGTTTTATAAATATGCTACAATTGATATATTTGAAGGATATCTTTAAAAAAATCCGTTTATAATATCCTCCCTTGCCTGTCACGCTGAAGGGGTCATTGATGGCGGCGTGTAGCCATCTGAAACGCGTACAGGTCATATCACGTGCCTTTTGCAGGTTTCACAGCTAGCGCTGAGTCACTCTGTCTGGACCCTTCTCAATGTGTACCTCGCATCACCTTTTATAGCTTTACCCAACGGTAAATAACCCAAATCCTCCGTTTTAATTTATAGCTCTATTTATTAGATAGAATAAAAAATATATATTACATTAGAAAAGACTTCCAAAATCATACTAGATAGCGAGGATTATGACACAACTGAACATACAAACACCCTCGTGGGTGGGTATGATAGATAGGTAATTCACAAAATATAAAACACATCTTCAAACTAAAAAACGAACATCACCTAGGTCTTATTATGAGTAGAGAAAGATTTATTGCATTTGTATATTATACTTTAAATTTAATATAATTAGGTAACAAATTTATGTGGCATCTAATAATTAGATTGTCAATTTATTACTCCTCATGTGAAAGGTGCCACATAAATTTGTTGTCTAATCATATTACACTTAAGTGTAATATAAAAATACAATAAACCTTTCTCATTCGAGTAATATTGAAGAAAGCGGTGAGATGAGAGCCAATTTTAAAAAACAGATTGCACATAACTTTTAGCAGTATATCAACAACAGTAATTTTTTTAAAAAATAATTATTAATTACTAATCTATTACAATCATGAGAGTTAAATTTTTTACAATATCTATAAAAAAGAATTTGAAAATTTTTACACATCTATTGTCATTGAAAATAAATTTTTGACTTGGATGAAATATCTAATTAATTGAGACTAACACTTCACCACTTCGGAGTACGAATTATAACACATGAGAGAAGCGAGATCTTAAAGAAAGCAAAAAACCAAACCACAGAAGTCGCCAATAAATAGCCAGGCCGGATGCCCTCTGGAACCAAAATGGGGAGTGCATCCAATAAAATAGTCGTTGGGTAAAATATGGTTTTTGGGTCTGCTAGGAGCAAGGGCCAAGTTTTAAATCTTATTGCTTGTAGTTATATAATAAGAAAGATTTATATCATATATTTATTTAATTATGACTAAATACTCTTTTATAAAATCGGCCATCGGAAGAATTTCTCCTCGGATATGTAGAGTTGAAGTAAGAAAAGAAGGGCCAAGTACTTTCAAATCCTATTGCTTATAGTTATCTAAGAAACATCTACATCACATATTTATGTATGACTAAATACTTCTTTTTTTGTTAAGCACAAAGTTGTTGTGAAAGAATTAAAAAATATCAAAAATAATTTTACTTGTTTAGAAAATATTAATTTTGATCTTAAATCAGAAATAGAATAATTAAAAATTTAATTAAATAAAAATAATAATAATTATTATCTTTTGAATGAAGATTTAAAAAGTAAGAACAATAAAAAATTAGAGTTAGAAGAAAAATTGAAAAATCTAACTGAAGAAAATCTTTATTTAAAAGAATAAATAATTAATAAATTAACAAAAGGAAAGACATCTCTAGTTCTATACTTAAAATGCTCAAAATTTAACAACAATAAATAAAGTCTTAGATACGAACCTCCTGAAAAAGGAAATAACTTAAGTATCCAGAAAAATATCCATTGTCAAAATTTGTGAAGAAAACTAATATGCCTCAGAAAAATACCCATGTAAAGAACAAATGCTCTCAAAAGAAAAAGGTTTTTAAAAATCTTATTTTAAACAAATATTACAAAGATAATAAGGCCTGTAAAATAAATTATATTTATTGTTGTTCTCATTATAACAAATTAAGCCACACAGTAAACGTCTGCACAACTAAGCACTTAGTATGAATTCTTAAAACTCCTCTAGATTAGACGTGTAGAGTTGAAATAGTTGGTCATCATTAAGAAAGTTCCTGCGCTGAAAAACTAATCAATACCGGCGCAGATATATATGAGAAAATTTTAGTGTATTTGAATTTTATACTTTATATTTATATTTCTCTTTTTTTTTTTCAATGAAAGAAAAAAAAAAGACACAATACACAAATCTAAAAAGAAGTAAAAAATACATATACAAAATATAAAACTCAAGTGTATTGATTTTTTCTCAAGATATATATGATGGGTGCATACACAAAACCATTTCTCACGGGTGGTCATCTTGCAAATTCCTCTTCTTTTTTCACTATATAAGCGAGCCCTGCTGCACCCCATCCTTTCTCGTGTTGCGTATTATTGGTACTCTAACTAGTAACTAGTCTCTTGGTTTGCATATTCTTTGCTCGTTCTCCCTTGTGCGGCCAGCCCTCGACCATGGCGCGCATCCGAGCCTTCTCTGCCATTTTTATGCTCGTCCTGCTGCTTGTTGCCACTGGTAAGTAAAAACCCCCCCACCACCACCACATATATACTCACAAATCTCGTCAAAATACTCTTTTGTTCTCCATTACAATGGCGTCTCCGTTTAGTACCTGCCCTTTTCTTGTTGTTTGTCTTCACTGAAATGTTGTGCTGCCTGGGTGGGCGGTGATGAACAGGGGAGATGATGGGGACAACGAAGGTGGCGGAGGCGAGGACCTGCTCGTCGGCGAGCCACAAGTTCAAGGGGGCCTGCTTTAGCGACCGCAACTGCGCCAGCGTCTGCAACACCGAGGGATTCCCAGATGGAGACTGCCACGGCTTCCGACGCCGTTGCTTCTGCACCAGGCCTTGCTGATGATCATGCATGGAACTGATCCATATATATATAGCTAGCTAGGTCCGGGGGGGGGGTCTGCGACGACCCAGTGCATGGTTTGGGTGGCGTTGCAGCACGCAGTGACCACCCCCTTGTGATGTTCTCCCTCCCCTCCAATCTCCAGATGTGGTGTGTAGTTGAAGAAATAAGTGTGTACGTTATCACATTGTGCTCTGCAAAGCTTATCATGTGGTGTGGCGATGATAGGAACCCGCGAGCTATGTTTGTAACTTAGTTGTTACTTTCATCTACGTGTATGTGTAATGTTGTTCTCTCTAGTCAAGAAGTTTTTTCTTTCCTACGTACCTTTTGTGCCTCCTATTTACGGTAGAATCACTACAAAAAAACTAACATATGTCAACAAAGATATGTCAACAGTTAAAAATGTTGTTGATAAATATAATATGTGTCAACGGTTTGGGGAGTTCGTCGACATATTATGACATATGTCAACGGCTTAAAAAAGCCGCTGAGATATGTTAACATTCGTGACGTATCTTCTTCGCACCGCCACACCGCCTCCCCTCGTGGCAAATCCCTAACTCACCCCTCCTCCCCCACTGAGCCTCGTCATCGTCTCCAGACTCTTCTTCCCTTTGACCACTTCCACTCTCCCTTCCCCATCGACGCATGTCACCGGAGGCCACCCCCACCCCTCCACGCTTCCGTCCGTGCTGTCGCCTCCTCCAAGAAGCGCTGCACCAAGCTCCGTCCGTGCTGTCGCCGATCACCTCTGCCCCGCCAGTTGTTGCTGCTGCCGGCGTTGTCAGAGGGAGAGGGAAATGGAGATGGAGGTGACGACCCCCTTCTCCCTCGACTTCCCCATCGACGCCTTCCTCGAAGAGAAGCTCCACGCCGGCGGCCCCTTCCCTTCGCACCGCCCTCTGATCTCCCAGCAATTCTGACCCTCTCTGCTTGCGATTTCCCACTGCAATGGCCGAAAACGATGAAGGTCCAACAATTGACATCGACGTTGGGATGACCTACTTGTACGTCGGCATCTGGCAACACGATAGGGTCGAGATCATCGCCAATGACCAAGGCAACTGGACGGCCCCTTCCTATGTTGCCTTCACCGACACCGAGCGTCTCATCGGCAGTGAGTTCTGTGCAGATTTGTAGTGTTTTCCTGGTTGCTTTGCCTGTTCATATTGGTATTTGGTTTATGAACTCTGTGCAGGTATCATCCTCATAAGAGGACAGGCATGGAGAGAGCCGACTCCAAGGTGATGAACATAGATCTCTGTAACTTGCATTGTTGTCAGGGCATCCAAGGTGGCTGGCATGGTGGTCTAGCATCATACTGCTTTGTTTAATGGAATTTTAACATTTGAACGGATCAAATTTGACTGAATATATTTCTATGGAGGGTTCGAGAAAAGGATACTTAAAAACTCTGTAGTCATTGTTTGGAGCGCTAAAAGAGGCTCTGATATCTGTTGTGGAATTGGGGATCCCACTTGATGGCTCAGATAACTCTGTGATTTCTTTTGAGGCGGGAGTGCTTGATGTAGGAGAGCAAGTGCAACTAGTGGGAGATTATTCAGTACCAAGGCTGGAGGTTCTCAGCGGATATGTTCCTTATCTGATGAGGCACTACCATGATTTGGTTGGCTTGAGGGAGAGGAGGTGAGTTGTGAATTGGGGATCCTGTCATTTTAAAGAAGGAGCGGTTTCAGTTTAAGGTTTTGATATAAGGTTTCTTTTAAATTTACAAGTTTAGTGGGAGAAGATATAAGGGGAAAAAAAAGGAGGTAATGTGCTTGTGCATGGCTGTGAGGTGGTCTCTCTGTCTTTACCTTTTATGCGAGATTTTACTTAGTGGGTCCTTTGTGAAAAATGCATTTTTTGATTTGATACTACGTTATGTGAAGTGTTTTCCTACTCCTATAGCATTTTTTGTGATGCCGATGTTTGGTGGTTTTAATGTTCTTATGGCAAGGCAAGAGGTCTATTTTCAGGGATTATTGTTTTTCTTCCATTTGCTTGGAACATACTTTACAGGGTTGTCCTGCCCCAATCCAGATTAGCTGAAGTGGATTGTGATTAGGGATCACTACTGATCTATCAGAGAAGAAGGAAACAAAATTGTTTGGCGTGGACTGCCTTGAGTTAGATCTAGCTGGCTAATTGTAGGCCAATTTGAGTCAACTGATCTAGATCCTGGTCTGTTTTGGATTGGATTCAGCCAATCCCAGGAATTTATCCAATTCTGTGATCTTTGCTTTGAGACTTGAGCTCTGAGTTTCATTTTAGTTGCTATTTTTTGGTGTTTCTGTTTCTTAAGTTTTCCCTTACCTTCTTTTATTCTGGTTATATCACATCTATTTCTTGATTAATAGATATGTGGTGTAACCCAGGTAAACAGAAAATAAAGGGTAGAATCTACCATATCAAGGTGCATACTTTGTGAATTTATGGTACAACTTCCTCACTGATATTATTGTATTTTTAATAGGTTTGGCTACTGAAGTGACATAAGAAATCTTACAACTTGTGCCTTCAAAAATGGAAATCGTGGAACTTCCATGCCAAGTTTTAGGAGCTATTGTTATTGTGCATTGGAGATGTCTATATTGGGCCTACACTTACATAAGGAAGGCAATTGAATTAGATGCACACTTGTATAATGACATGATGAAACAGAATTGGACGGTTTGAGAAATGACTTATTGCTTGTACATTTCAAATGTACATGTGGAGTCAACCTTGGGGGAGGCCAGGTGGCACTTGTCTTGTGTGTGGGTGGCAAAACAAGTGGTGGAAAAGTGTGGTACCCTAGCATTCTACAATACATACACGTATACAGAACTCTTAGAATTATTTCTTAATTTTTTATGTTTTAAATAGCTTTTATGATTTTTCTTCTTGTTTAAAATGCCTTTGGGGTCTCTTCTATGGGTTTCTGGGAGTTGGAGGGGCTTCGCCCATGGTGGGTATGATCAGTAAAGCAATGGAGGGGAAAGCTTTTGTAGAGAGTCTCTTCCCTCCTTCCTATCTGTTTGTTATATGTAGAACTGGGTCATAGACATAAGTCCAGTGAGCATTAATCGAACACCAAACAATTGTAAGTAATATTTAATATTGTGAAATGATGTGATATAGCCACTCATCATATATTAAGCAACTGCTTTGCTTTGTTGGGTGGTGGGCTAAACACTTAGTCATGACGCCCAGGGCAATCTTTGCCTACTTGCATTATCACATCTTTGCATTTCTTGCCTAGGCATCATTACATGAACATGTAGAAACCCTGTACCCTTGGTGTTGCTTTGATAAGTGTGGTATCAACGGAGCTGTACTTCCCTGGAGGATGGGATTGACTTTTATTTTGGCTTAATTACCATTCTTTTGCTACTTATTTGCTAATGAATGCTTGTAAAACTTTCTTTTACGCAGATAACAATGTCTGCAGTTAGGGAATGGGCTGCATCTCAGGATACTAAAGTTCTTGAGGTTGTCTCTCATTATCATGTCTTGTAGTTTCAGCTTCTTTTAAACCCCTTTCCTTTCTATTGGCATTACATAAGGCTTCATGCAAAATTTCTACTGTTAATGAGTACGCCTGGCAGGCTGTTGCTGTAAATAAGTTGGGAAAGTGGAAAACAGCAACTCAAATGACTGCTCTAACCATTATGCTGGCTTCTAGAGACTCCAGGTTCCTCAAGTTTTTCAGCTAATCATATTCTGCTTTTTGATATTTTATATTAGTCGTGACTTGCGAAGTTGCTAATAGATTTGTGTGTTTTGAACAGCCTTTCAACACCAGGATTTGTTGTTGCTTCTGGTGCAGTTCTACTTTATATTTCTGCTGTTCTTGCAATATGGTCCTTGGCTGTGTACATGAGGAAAATATGGAGAATCTTGCTGAAATAATTGTCTCTGCCTATGAGTTGATGGGGGCTGAAGTATGCAGGTGAGAGAGTTTGAAGAAAATCTGAGTTGCGTCAATCAACCTCTATCCATTTACATCTGGATGAAAGCATTGGCTTTGGGCTAGTCAATGAAATGCACTAAGCCACATTAAGGCAACGGTTCCTTGAGAATTTAGTATAGCTGCGTAACACTTTGTGAAGGGGGTGGATAGGTGTTCTTTTCATTTGGTTTCTGGATTTGCTTGCCAATCAGTTTCAAGTTTGATACTTTGTAAAAGAGATGGCCTTGCTGATGAAACAGGATGGTCATCTGTGTATTAGTATGTAGTGTCAATAGGGAGGCACATCTTTGACATCTCTTTCATGGTTTATAGATGCAGTTGATTTGTATGGCAAACACTGATGATAGACGCATGTCTGCAGTCTCATGCGCTTTTGGGGGGAAAGTATATATGTTCAGTGATTTAGTTGTGTTCAGTCTTTTAGTAACCTTGTTATTATTGCTTATTCCTTTTCTTCTGGTAGGACCTTTTATGTGTTCTTTCAACAGTTCATAGACAAAGTTACAAATGTTGCAAGCTGCTCGTGGGCAAAAGGCTACTCCCTTCATGTTTACCATAGCTCTTTTTCTAGGATATGGCAGGAGTACCCCCATGACTGTGTAATGTGAATGTGCAGTGTTTCATCTATGTGCGAGATGGTTGTCCATAAGGTTGTGAATTCAGATTATGGGTGAAAGTCTAATTAAAAAGGATAGATAATGGTTGCATGAAGTTGTGAATTCAAAAAAATGTTGTGTTCTGTGCGGAGACATTAAAATTTTTTTTTCCAATCCACAGTAATTGTCAGCGGCTGATCAAGCTGCTGACATAAGCATATATGTCAGCGGTTTCATGGCCGCTGACATATCTCTCCTATATCATCGGTTTTAGGATAGCCGTTGACATATCATTAGTCGACGGGTCTTTTGTCCGCGGTGTTGTCAGCGCCACAGTAACCACTGACATAAACTTTTGTCAACCATTTTGAATTGTTTGTCAGCGGCTAACAGTCGCTGACATATCAGGTTTGTCCTGTAGTGCATATCCGTTTGCACAACGCGTAATATACATACATATATATATATTTATATGTATATAATATGAGAGATTATATAAGTTAAACTTTATGTTTGATAGTTGTAACAACGCTTCTATGAGTTTAGAATTTTCTTCATTATATATATCTTGTAAATTTGCATAAGAGGTCAGATTTAAAAAGAAATCCTATAAATAAATAAATTAAAAGAGAGATGAGCAAGGTCCCATATGATCTCATCCCCTAATAATTTGTCTAATTAAGGAGATTTAATTAGTACCGCGTGCAAGCTTTGGACCCCGCACAGGTCTCATCACTAGTCATGCCTCTCACAGCCGAGGCACCGACGGCAGACAGAAGGGAAGTGGAATCCCCAACAAGCTTTGTCTCCGTCCTAGCCAAGTGGCCGCCTCATCTCGACGCTTCTCAAAGCTTATCCACCCATTATATATCTTCTACACATGATTTAAATCCAGCTTGCTAGTGAATGCTACTAGCTAGATTAGAAACGGGCAGGTACGGAGGTTGCAAGGGTGTGCTTATTTATTTATTATAAACATTTTATAAGTTTTTAAGAAATATTTAGTAAAATAAATTAATTAAAAATTTTTGTAAAATTTTCGACTTATTTATAATCTTTTTTTTGATAACGAGGAAATCCCGCCCGTGTGGCTTTGTGGACTCAAGGATTGGTGTTCGTGAACTCCAAGGTCAGGACTTGGCAGCTCCTACTTTCCGTATACCCGTATTGCCCTTACCCACTGACCAGAAAAAACTCGGATTACACACTCGAGGATGCATGTAAATCAGGTAAATCCCCCCCCAGGAATCGAACTCGGGACCTCTTGCTTTTAAGCAAGAGTTCTAACGATCGACCCAACCGGGGTCCTCCTATTTATTAATCTTAATAGAACTATAACTCATTACAATAAATATTATCATCCGTTACATTATAAATATTATCATCCGTTACAATTTACGTTAAATCTTATTACAGAAAGAACCTCTCTATTATAGTCAAAGACTTCTAATTAATTTGTCCTATTTAATATCCACACCAAACAGAGGCAATCCAGCAAGTACTGCGCCTTAATTTTCTTACATAGTTCTATGCATATACGCATTAATCATTAGTTGAATAAATGCATAGTAATTAGTTAGTTAATTAGACTAGACATAGCATACGAAAAATTTTGCAACAATGTGTTATCTTAAAAGAGAATACGATCTTTCCTTTTTTTTTCGGTTGAACTGAAAATTATAAATATCGCTGCCCACGCCAAGTACCTCGCTCCTCCTATATATAACTGGAAGAAAGTTTTCTTCTTTTGAGGGAGAAGAAAGTACTGTACTAGATGCACCCAAAATATAGACTCCAAAAATGGTTACAAAACATATATAGAAACAATTAATGAAATTTCCACCGCTTCTCGCAATAATAGATATAGTTACCGGGACATAGAAAAGATAATATTTCGATCGTTGAAAGCCTAAAGTAGCAGGCGGATAATGTCACTTTGCATTCTTCTTATTAAGAGCGTAGTCGAAAGTAGGGGTACTTGGTTTGGTTCAATTTGGAGGGATATTTTTCCAGACCGAACTAAATGATCAAGAAATTCTCGATTCCAATCGCTTCACATCGAAATTTTAACCTTTGAATACATGCATATTAATTATTGATATATATTATATGCATATCTCTATCTACATTTATTAAAGTTAAAGTATTATATATAACAAAGTTTTGATATATATATATATATATATATATGTGTATAATGTAATATTAAGAAAATGGTAATAAATTCGATTTATTTAGTTTGTTTGATTTTCACAAGTTGTGAAGTTGAACTGCACTTTGGTTCAAGTCACACCGCAGTGAACATGAACCACACGTACGGTTCATCTTCATTTTTAATTTGAACTGAATTATAAACACACCCTTAATTGCAAGCTGCTTAATTAAGGCCAATTCGGCTCTCTACCTCGTATGAATGCATGGGAGCGCATGCATATATATATACTATTCTATGTTTTTCGTTTCTTTTGACATATTTGCCATAACTCCTCCTTTTTTGCTTTCTTATTTTTATTTCTTTCAACACAATTAATGGTGGACAAGTTACCAACTCCTCCCCCATCAATTGGCAGTGTCAGAGAAATTAATGTACTTTTCTCACAATTTCCAACTTCAAGATAGAGTAATATATACATGGCGATCGACCTATGCTCCATGTTCGCACACAGTATGCCAACTCTATCATTTTTTCTTACTTTCTTAATTCTCTTTATATTTCCTTCAACACAAGCATAATATATAGACGAAAGAATAAAGCAACTCCACCATCCATTTGAATAATTCGGACACAAAAAGACAAAGTTGTCGGAGAGGATCTCATACCTTGAGCACAATTTCTCTCTCACCAAACACGAAAATAAACTACGAATAAGTGGATGATATCACCAGGGAAAGCTCTCTAACTAGGGTCCATGAGATTGGCCTGTCTAAAAATTGGGCGCACGTAGACCATCCATTCGATAACTACTCCTTAAACTCGTAAAAATGAAAGACAGACGTGGGCACATATCTTTGGAGCATGTTACTAGATATGAAACATAATCATATCGATCGATTTCCATGTCCGAAACCTTGTGACAATATTCCTCAAAGAAAAAAAATTGCCACGCGCGCGGCTTGTTAACAAGGCTGGTAGGCCGAGCCCAATCATATTGGGCTACTTGCGACTTGGATAAAGCGGTCTTCCGGCCGGTTCACCGTTGTTCAATCCATCACATGCATGGCAATTTTCCCATAAACTAGTGGAAGTTAACCTTACGTATACCCATCTTATGAATACAATCAAACACAAGATCTTAGTACAATTTTAAGGTAAGGGAGTCCCACGAGGAATGATTTCTATAAACTGGAAGTTAGCTAGCCAACTAGCCCCCCCGAGACGACCACCGGTTATTCTACAGCTAATTACCTACTTCTTATGTTAGTCCATCACCGAATAAATTGGATTAAGTCGAAGTTAACGTAGGTCGATTAATTGGGTTTACATGTCTTTCAGTTGGGGACTGGTTTTCTAATGCACCTTCGTGATGCCATATTTGACTTAAATCAATAATTTATTAGTCTGTTGCTCATGGAGAAAGGACTACATATAGTGGAAATCTGATGTAATGCATTATTGAGCGTATAAGGAATTAAAACCTAAATAATTTAAACCACGGAAAAGTTGGGACAAGCAGGAATAATAGCACCGTGATATTGGCGTCCGCGGGCTGGTTGGGCCTATCCAAGATGGGTGTATTCGCTGGCACCGCTTTGTCCGGACCCGACCATCTCATGCACCGACGCGCGTGCAGTGAGAGGCCCATCCCGCTCTTTCTTTTCTCACATACTCCGCGGGGACCAACTGCAAGAAAAGGCTTCCTGGCAAGCTGGCAACAAGGAAAGAGGAGAGGGGATGGGAATCTTGATCGAGTCCTCACTTCCCACGGTAGTTTAATCAAGTACTTCTCTTGAGTTCTAACATCGACCTCGCAAAGATCACAAATACAAATTATTCCGTGAAGAACATTATAGCAATTTTACATGTTAGTACGTACGCGATTGACACCTAAATGCTTCCGCTAGTCGATTATATATGCGAAGCCAAACGAGACAGGCCACGGTTTGGTTCGGAGTGATCGATGGGTACTCTAATTTTTTTTTTTTTTTTGGGTTGGCACCGGCCACCGGGTATCGAATGAACCCGGTCAGCTCTGAACCCACTCACTCGGGGGTTCCATCCTACTGTCGGTTTTGGTAGTGGTTAAAGTTGAGATTAAGAGAGGATAAAAAGATGACTAAAATCTTTTTACACTTTAAGAATTTAATTTTCTTAATCAAGATGAGTTGAATAGAAATGTTGTTAAAGGAGGTTGAAAGAGTAGATAAATTACCCAAGCTAAAAAACTTGAGTAATTAAACCAGATTCTTAACCAAAAACTTGTTTTTCAGGTCAAAGTAAAATCGAAATTTTTTTAAGTTAAATAACTCTTAAATAAAATAATCATATATTACTTTACCTCTGATGGGTCTAGTTGCTTTACGCACAGACGCAGGTAGTCCGACAAAAGTTCTATCAGTATTCCAGTTCACGATCTTATCTTGAGGAGGTCGTTCTTGGGGGCGCATAAGTTTCGGACAGGAATTAAGCCAGACAAAAGGAAATCGAATCCCAATGCTGTCCAATTTTCTTTTTCTGGGGAATCTAAATCCCGAAGCTTTCCTGCTGTCTGGTCATCTCACCTGACACTTGTTTTTTTATTTGACAGGTCATCTCATCTGACACTTCTTTTTTTATTATTTGGGGCAGCACTATCAGACACTTTTTTTCATTTTTTTTAGACACTCATGTGACTCTGACTCACCTCTTCAAAGTAACTTTACAGATAATGAGTCACCAACTTGACACCAACCCAAACTTTACACATAATGAAATCACCGACTGTGCACTTGGTTTGAAGTAAAACCATAGTCACTTGTAAAAAAAAAAAAAACAAGAAGTAAAACCATAGTCACGTTTTATTTTAAAATTTGGTAAAAGTTTTTGAGTCCTCAGCTTTAAAATCTTGTGTCTACGTACTCTGATCTCTCTTCCACTTTTAAGACAAATAAAAATGTTTTGTGAGAACAGAGCAATTATTACCTGCAGCAAAAACATTACAAGCTTATAAGTACAGTAAAGATCAAATAAAAGAAGTGTACAATAAAAATAGACAAATGAACAAACAACATATTTGCATAGTTTAGCAAAGCCTACGTTCAAAGAGAGAGAGAGAAACCCTTGCTAAAACAAGACTTTACTAAATAGAAGAAGATAAAAAAGAGAAAGGTAATCGTACAAAGATAGGTGAAAATTTTTATACAAAGATACTTAAATATAAAATTCTCTCAAAATTATTTGTATTTATCTGCTTCCCTCCACCCTTGTACTTAATTAGAGGATCTCCACTCCTCAAAATGTGGACTTATGTTTTTGACCTGTCAAACAACAACAAAAAGAATGCCATTTGGGGGTACATGAATAAAATTTCCCTTCTAAAAAGCCAGTACGCAGTTTATTGTAAAAGTGAATATATAGGACATCATAAAAGGATTTCTCTAATTAACACCACATATAATTTCTTCTTTTCCTCTATATAAGCGATCGCTACTCCACCTCCTCTCTCGTCTTGCGTTATCACTTCAGCAGATCCTTGCTCCGACCTCTCCCTTGTTCTTTCCTCCCTGCACCCCCTTCCATGGCGCAAGCCCGGGCCTTCCCTGCCGTCCTCCTGCTTGTCCTGCTGCTCGTTGCCACTGGTAAAGCTCCCACCACGGCTTACTGTTATCCCATATATAGCGCCACACCTGGGCACCATCTCAAACATATATATAACTCTTACCTCTCTCTCTCTCTTTCATGTATACTGACCTAGCTAGCTAGTATAACGTAATTGTTTCTCGTCTGATCTGTTTACTGTTCTTTCTTCCTTTTTTTTTCACGGAAACGTGGTTTCCGGGGATGGACGAGGGAGCAGGGGAGATGACGGGGACGAGCAAGGTGGCGGAGGCGAGGACCTGCGAGTCGCAGAGCCACAAGTTCAAAGGGACCTGCCTCAGCGAGACCAACTGCGCCAACGTCTGCAAGACCGAGGGCTTCCACGGGGGTGACTGCCGCGGCCTTCGTCGCCGGTGCTTCTGCACCAAGACTTGCTGAGATCCACACGCACCTGGGTGGCCACGTAGCGGCTATGGCTTAATTGGCAGTTCCTTTTTGCGTCGCTTCCTCTTTCAGATTTGGTGGTAGAGGGGAATAAGTGTACTATCACATGCAGTACTCTTTTCTATCGTATCATCTGACGATGATATTTATATGATCGGAAACGGAGAGCTACCTCTCCAAGTTCGTTTAACTTGACATCTGGTGTTTGTGATCTATTTAATTAATCGAAGACCTTTCATGTTAGTTGATGTGTTTAGCGAAAAATGGTGTACGATGGACTGGTCGCCGGAATTACATTTTGCTCTGTGTTTTTTTTAGAATATATACATATATATAAGATCTTCATATTATATTCTATAGATCTAAAATTGAAAGTATTGCACTTACGTACGCTTTATAAGTTATATCTATTTAACTCAATTATATATTTGAGTTAAGAGAGTAAAAAAATTAACTTATCTTTAAAATATTTTTTATAAAAATAAAAAAGAGAAATATCTCCCCCTCTGTCTCCCCTCTCTAGAACAGAGATAATATTTTAACGTTTCAGTTCTTATTTTAACTGTTTTGTTTGCATTCCATTTTGACGAATTATTAACCGCAAAAATATAACAAATGATTTTTTTTTTCAATTTCGGATGTAAGATATAATATAAAGATTTTAAAAGTATATAAAATCATCTCAAAATTTAGACATTGAGAAAACCAGATAACATTATATAAGAACCAACCTATTTTCAAATTAACTTATATGAGATAAGGGTGAATTTTCAAATCTTTGTTGCCGTCTGGTCATCTCATTCTGACACTTGTTTTTTCTATTTTGGGCAGTACTCATCAGTTTTTTTTTTTAAAAAAACAAGTAGTACTCATCTGACTCACCTCTTCAAAGTAACTTTACAGATAACGAGTCATCAACGTGACACCAACCCAAACTTTACAGATAATGAATTCACCAACAGTGCACTTGGTTTGAAGTAAAACCATAGTCACTTGTCCAAAAAAACACGAAGTAATTTTCATAGTCACGTTTTGTTTTCAAATTTGGTAAAAAATTTTGAATCCTCAGCTTTAAAATCTTGTGTCTACGTACGTATATACTTTGATCTCTTCCACTTTCAAGACGAATAAAAATGTTTGAGAGAACAAAGCAATAACCTGCAGCAAAAATATTACAAGATTATAAGTACAATAAAGATCAAATGAAAAAAGTGTACAATAAAAATAGACAAATGAACAAAAACATGTAGTTTAGCCAAGCTTGCCTACGTTCAAAAAGAGAGAGAGAGAGAGAGAGAGAGAGAGAAAGCGCGTTCTCTAAAAAAAGACTTTACTAAGTAGAAGAAGATAGAAAAGAGAAGGATACTCGTACACCAACGCTAAATAATATTCTCAAATGAAAAAAATTTGTTGCGGAGATATCATGATACTCAAGTGTAGATATCAACGTAAATGATGAGATCTGTTTAAGTGATAAAGACTCTACCAATGTTATGTCTGACACTCAAATATTATGATATCCAAACACTTGGATAAATCTATCTTCTCAAACAGAACAACATTACCAAATTCTAATTCAATCCCTATCCTATATAGTTGTTCTCACTTCTTACATCTTATCTCTACAAAGGTGATTTATATAGACCAATTGAGGGGTCCCAAAACAACTATTATTCCACGACCAGACGTACTTGCCCCAGAGACACCACCAAGAGAACATATATATATACATCACGGAGAGAAATAATAGTGGAGCAGCGGTCGATGCAATCCGTGATGGATCAATGATAAAGAGCTAGAGAGAGATGTCGGAGAGGAGTTTCTCTCAATACCGGATTGAAGGGAACTTGATAAGTATTAGAGGAATATTTTATAATAAAAAGATCCCTCTTGCATATAAGTGCTGAGGTGGAGTTGAAAGTGAAGGATTTTTTTATAAAATAGTAATCCTCTCGAGAGGTTGGTTTGGTAACCTCAACACCCAGAAACTTCTCTTTTAATTTGACCTGCCAAACAACAACAAAAAGGATGGTACTACGCAGTTTATTGTAAAAGTGAATATATAGGACATCATAAAAGGATTTCTCTAATTAACAACACATAAATAATTTCTTATTTTCCTCTACAAAAGCGATCGCTAGTCCACCTCCTCTCTCGTCTTGCGTTATCACTTTAGCATATATATCCTGCTTCGACCTCTCCCTTGTTCTTTCCTAGCTCCCTGCACCCCCATCCATGGCGCAAGCCCGCGCCTTCCCTGCCGTCCTCCTCCTTGTCCTGCTGCTCGTTGCCACTGGTAAAACTCCCTCCACGGCTTACTGTTATGCCATATATAGCTCCTCCTGTACAACATCTCAAATACATAACTCTGACCTCTCTATCTCTTTCATGTATATATACTGACCTAGCTAGTATATAACGTGTTGTTTCTCGTCTCTGTTTACTGTTCTTTCTTCCTTTTTTTTTTCTCCTCACGGAAACGTGGTTGCCGGGGATGGACGAGGGAGCAGGGGAGATGATGGGGACGAGCAAGGTGGCGGAGGCGAGGACCTGCGAGTCGCAGAGCCACAAGTTCAAAGGGACCTGCGTCAGCAAGACCAACTGCGCCAACATCTGCAAGACCGAGGGCTTCGACGGGGGTGACTGCCGCGGCTTTCGCCGCCGGTGCTTCTGCACCAAGACTTGCTGAGATCCACACGCACCTGGGTGGCCTCGTAGCGGCTATGGCTTAATTGGCAGTTCCTTTTTGCGTCGCTTCCTCTTTCAGATTTGGTGTTAGAGGGGAATAAGTGTACTATCACATGCACTCTTTTCTATCGTATCATCTGGCAATAATATATATATATCGGAAACGGAGAGCTACCTCTCCAAGTTCGTTTAGCTTGGCATCTGGTGTTTGTGATCTATTTAATTAATCGAAGACCTTTCATGTTAGTGGATGTGTTTTGCGAAAAATGGAGTACGATGGACTGGTCGCCGGAATTACATGCATTTTGATCTGTATTTTTTTAAGAATATATACATATATATATAAGATCTTCATATTATATTCTATAGATCTAAAATTGAAAGTATTGCACTTACGTACGCTTTAGTTATATCTATTTAACTCAATTATACTTGAGTACCTTGAGAGAGCAAAAAATTTAATTTTACAACTTTCTTATTAGAAAAAATAAAAAAAAACTCTCCCTCTTTCTCTCCCTCTCTCTATATGAGAGATATTTTAATATTTTCACTTCTTATTTTAACCGTTTTATTTGCATTCCATTTTGATGAACTAGCTATTACCAGCAAACATAGAACAAATGATTTTTTTTCAATTTCGGGTGTAAGATATAATAAAAATATTTTAAGAGTATATAAAACCACCTCAAATTTTAGATATTGAGAAGACAAGGACAACATTATACAAGGGCCAACCTATTTTCAAATTAACTTATATGAGACAATCTCACACGTGTCCGCTCCACATAAGATAAATGTCACGTGAATTTTAATGAGATGACATGAGATCCACAAGTATGAGAATGAAACTTGCTCTCATACTATGTTGGAAATGTAGAATCGTCCCTCAAAATCTAAATATTAATGAGGGGACAAGGGTAACACCATATAAGGAGAAGCTCAGTCTCAAATCAAACCATATGGGACACTTCTCAGGTCCTCAAACAAGAGAATGAAACTTGCTCGGATACTATGTTGGAAATATTAAATCACCCTCCAAAACCTAAACATTAATAAGGGGACAAGGGTAACACTATATAAAAGTTCATTCTCAAATTAAATGATATGGGACAATTCTTAGATGCCCCCACATGTGCTGGCTCCACCTAAGGAAAAAGTCACGTGAATTTTAATGAGATAATGTGGAACTTATTGTGATAATAACCACTCTAATAGATAGACTGATGTATATCGATCTCAAATTGTATGACAAAAAGAAAGGAGAAGGCCGTTAAATAGGCAATGTTCAACCCTCACCATCTTCAATTTCTTTGTCAGACGCCTCAAGTTCTAATTTTGCTCTAGACATGGAGATATTTTTATTTTAGCAAGTTCAACAATGAAACGCCTAGGTAGAACTCCATCTTGATAGATTTAAGTTGTAGAAGATTTTGTTCTCGGATCAATAACGACCACTGAAGAAGTTGTCTAATGCAAAGGGTTAGGAGATCATTTTGTTGTGTAAAGTTCAACAATATGCACCTCGATCGCTTGTTTCGTGAATGCAAGGCAGGCACATGCGTGTGGAACAATCCGAAGGTTCCACGCAACAGTATGGCCATATCAAAGGTCCTGCAATACTGAAGAATTCAATATATATATATATATATATATATATATATATATATATATATTTTTTTTTTTTTTTTTTTTTTTGAGGTGCGACAGCATCACACCTTAACGCTGGTCGTTGAATGGCCATCCATGTTCATCCAACGGCCAACGACACTGCATGCAACGCATAATTTTTATTTTTTAACTTGGAGTGCAGTAAAGTCGCTTGGTCGATTGCATCACAGCACTTCTATATATTTCTTAATTAACACTGAGTCAGATAAAATAGAAAGATTAAGAAAGTGTCTAAGATCAGCATACTGAACGGCAAGTTTTGATTAAAGAAGAATGCATGCTCGCTTGCTATCAAAGTTAAAGTAGATATGAAAACGAGCATATCGTCATGTTATGAATTTTTGATATGAAAATACTATTGCCAGTAGTTGCTAGTGCACTTTGCCCAAAGTCCACCTATTTGAACTTTGATAGCCAGCAAGCATGCATTCTTCTTTAATCAAAACTTGCCGTTCAGGATGCTTTTACACGCTTTCTTAATCTTTTTTTTTTTCTGACTCAGCGTCAAGAAGCATTATATATAGCATGACCCGTTTTCATATCTATTTCACACACACACACATCAAGGTTTTGACCAATTCTCCTAAACGGCGGACGAACAATGTGGCATGGTTAACGTACGTGAAAACAAAATGGAACCCTAAAGCTTCTAATTAATACAACATGGCTTAGATTGGTGTTGGTTAACCCGTATGTGCAGCCTATCTGCGTTAAGTACGTAGCTAGGAAAAGCTCCCATGGAGCCGATAGCCCGTTTGACGATGGTTTAGGTGGACTTTGGACGAAGTGCACTAGTAAGTACTACTGGGCCTACTGGCAATAGTATTCTACCATTAAGTAATATATAAATGAGTTGCATTTATATCAAAAATGACGATGGTTTAGATATGAAAACGGGTCTTGCTATATATGGATTTTTTATATGAAAATATTTGTTAACAATGCTAGAAATACTAATCTCTCAAAGCAAACTTGCATGTATGACTACGTTCCCATCATTAAAAAGCAACTTGCCTGTTGAAACTTGAACGAGTCCACGATGTTCAATTCTTCGAAAGGGCAGGAACCAACCCGGTCAACAAGTGCATGGGCTCTATTTTATGCGAAATTAAAGCTCACGTCACCATTTAAATTATTATATCAAAACATGCAAGTGTTGCTATGTTTTTCTATCTAAACCATGCTCGCGCGTGTCATGCAAGACGTGTCTGTCTACGTAAGAGAACTATATATTTTCCATGGAGCCATAATTTCTACTCCCAAACTTTTCAAGTGGCTAGCTGCGGGTCATTAATTAATTGCTCATACATGTCGAACTTGGAACTTGCAGTGATCCGTCAGTGTTTTCTCGTCGACGTACTCGAAAATTAATCCCAAGCAAGCCAAGCCGACCACACATGCATGGTATATTTGGAAACGAGATTAGACGATCAATTAACCCAGGTATATATCTTACATAATATATAACAATATGTATACGTATAATATGAATATGATATGAACAGTGAAAAATTGAGCATGCAATTGATCTTAGTTACATATAACCAGAATCATTGTGTTTTCATATATAGGTAATTTACTACACTCAAATCATCTTCGGTTTAAGGTAGGTGTACGGTATCTATATATCTATGTAGCTTTCACATAAACATAAATATGTGTTTTGTCGTACACAGGTATAATTTAACTTTTAGTCAAGTGATTATTGTCTTTGCTTTTCACATAACTTAGTTAATTTGTGTCCATTAGTAGAACTCAGATAGTTAGGAGGCTTGTACTCATGGCCCATATAAGATTGCCCAACTCCTAGTTCAAACTAATGGGCCTCTGAGAAGTAGTGGCGGCCCACTTATTCCCCAACATATTATTCATAGCCCTAGAGCCGTAAAAATGAAATGCCAGCATCTTGGATTCGATTTTTTTTTTGAATGGTTTATTTTTCATATTTAGACATCATTTTACCCAAAAGATACTGGGCAAAGTAACCACTGACTCTAGACTAGTGGGATTTTTTCCAACATGAACCAAATTGGGCTCTAAGATCACTAGACGGGAGGAAGCATCGAGCTGAACCCAGCTGACCCAGATGGAGACAAAAAGATTAGAAACAACTTCCGATGGTTGTGGCATTTTTCATATTCATATCTATATTGTTATTTTATATCTTAGCGCCACGCTTCTCATCTTTTTGATCCAATACGTGATGGTGCTTAATTAGGTTGATTTACACCTTAGGCATGCTAGTTTAGCTAGTCATATATTAAGCAGGAGCTAATCATGGAGGATTGAGTGGCAAGTTTAATAATAGTTTAGCAACATTTGGGTTTTTTTTCACGTAACAATTACTTTTGTGAAAGAAAACCCTAATAAGATGTTTGGTTGTAGTTTTTGTGAGTAAATCAAGTCGGCTAGTAATTTTAGATGACCGCCTTCTTATTATTAGTAGGGCTCTTGGGCCTCAAATCTACCGTGATAACGTAACGTAGGTGGTGCAGGCGCTCCGCCAATAGGAGAGCGCCCAGCTGCTATTTATTACCAATTTCACGGGTAATAAGCAGGACTCATCTGCAGATAAATACACATGTATTTAATGATCTCATGTACTCTTGATCTGGCGGGCGGGGAAATTAGGAAGTGCTATCATCTAATGCCGATGGCTTGTAAAATAATCTCATATATAGGCACAAAAAGGATGATAATAAAACATATTTAAAAGAAGGGTATCTTCTCTCTGCTCAGTTTTAAGGTCTATTAATTTGAAGGTGGATGATTCATTAATTCCACATTCAGAACCTATATATGGTTTTGATTTTTATCACCCATATGAGCGTATATATGTAAGAGGATGGATTAGAATAATCTGGATCTCGTATTAAGTGGACATGATAACGAAGTAGACACGTTCAGAACAAGTGCCCTCTACTACATTCTTCATCCAAAAGATTTTGGAAAATATATATTGTGAGAGAAACAATTAACTTTATAAGGTTGAAAAAAGAACTGCAAAATCCGCCTTCTAGCACTGCAGCATTCAAATGTAAGGCATCTTGTAGGGATTATAGAAGGCCGAAGAAATGATCATCTGCATGCTATGATTTTACAGAGGAAAGAGGAATCTAACTTTTGAAGGAAGAAAATCATGTTTACCTTCTAGCTATCTAAATTCAGGATGAAAAGATCGCATCAATACTACCTACGATCTCAAACCTTGTTGTCCTTACTCTGTTATTTAAATACATATATTTTCTTTATTAGTCATAGATACATATAGGTCCTTCTTAAAGTGCTTTTTAACGTTAATTCTAAACATGCAAGCATGTATATATATGCTGTTTCTGTTACCTATTTTATGATCCAAAATTAAACATATATGTCATCACTACGAACTATAAACAGTCGCCCGGCCGCGCGACTTTTTCCTCTTGTACTGCCGTGGACGCCGGCAAGTCTGATGCGGCCAGGATTACGGCCATGGCGGCGTCGGGTTCTAGCGATGGACTTTCTTCACCGGCCACATGCAGTGGTTGGCACAGGTGGCCACAATGGCGTACGTATGAGGCCGGCGCCGGCTCTTCGACATGTCGGATGCCGCTGAAGGCGCGACATCTCCGGCGGGGGCGCCACTCGCCGGCTGGCGCTCCGGCAGATTCTACATCGGAAGCTGGTAACCCCGCTAATCCTGGCCGACGTTACAACTTACAACTCATCACGGGAAGGACTCTCCATTTGCTGCATGCGGATATTTCACAGCCCGCGCGCGCTAGGAGATCGTATTAAGTACGCTGTTGAGGGTTCCCACTCTGGTGTTTGTGGGCTGGCAGCCCATGTGAATCAGAACCAATTGGACGACAATATGGATATTAATCTTCGGAATTCCCAAGAGATAGCTAGCAAAACAAAATGATGAGCAAAACCCGCCATCCTCTCCTGATGTGGCTGATAAAGATGCGTCCAGTTCATAATCTAATAGTCAAAAATTTATATCACGCGTCCAAATCGTAAAAGGAGAGTTAGAATCTGTTTATCAGTACCCCGTACGTGTTGGATTTCTCAGCCCTTCTCTAGTTGTTACATCTTCTCCAACTCCAGCCCTGTAATATAATATTAAAGTTCAAAGATCAGTCACAGAATTTGCTAAGGTTGAAAATATTTTTATGCCAAGAGCAAAATTATAATTTGAAAGATGTGACAAAGATTTAGAAGATGGTGATGTTGAGCATTGCTCTCGACATCCGGGCTTTCGTCCTCAAGTTGTTCTTAAACATACAAAATTTTGAGATCGATTGCCTACGGAGTTCTAAGAGCACTTCCAGAGTTCCTAATATCTCGCTTTTTCTTTCTTTAGATGGTTTTGCCACTCGGTTGGTACTAAACTTTCAGCCTCGATCCTACTTTTACTTTTTTTTATATCAATAAAATGGCCAAATTCATGCCTTTAATTTAAAAAAGAAATACCATGTTAATCAACAGAGCAATATCATGTCGTCCATAATATCTAACTATATATATATCCTATTATGTAGATATGAATTTATAACTACAAGTGAATTTGCAAGATACAAATTAACCATGATCTATATATATAAACTTAGTCCAATTAAAGAACAATATGATATATGGTAAATATCGCACAATCACAAATTCAAGTGAATAGGCAGTTGAGGATGATTACTTGCGCCTCTTGATGCGGGAACAACTTCTTGTGAAGGGCTTTCTTTTCAAGTTCCTAAAGTGGACAATCGACTTTGAATGCGGGAAGGAGCCCCCAATTGCGCCAGTCTGGGTAGAACTCCCTGCTCTTAAACCAAATTTGTTTCATGAAACATGTATTCGTTCGGTTGCAGGAAACCTTGGGAGGATCTTGCAGGTGGCACTACGTACGTCTCAATTTACGAATGCTACGGCGGCTTATGCTTGTGTTGAACTTGACCTTCTGAAGGATAAGCCCTCCAGGATATGGATAGGGTTGGGATCTACTGGTTTTTGGCAAAGGCTTGTCTACCAACGTGTTCTAAAATATTGCACCTCTTGTTGTTTGATGGGTCATGTTATTTCCAACTGCAATCGTACGTCCTCTTCTAAAGATGTCCCGACTGGGAAAACTCTTACATCGCTTGAGCAAGATCATCCAACGCGCCAAAGATGGACGCCAAAGAAAAAACCGCTCAAAGAATCCGGAAGATTGGCGAATTCAGATTTTCCTGTTGTTACTGGCGATGATTGCATCGCGGTGGCGCCCTTCGCCGTCGATCCGGCGATGTCCGCTGCCGCCGCGGCGCCTGCAAGCAACCCAGCGGCGGCGTTTCCTGCGATTTGTGGAAACTTTCCTTGCATTGACTCGACGAACTCGGACCCAGCTGGAGCTCCGCCTTTGTGCTCCCCACCTCGCCCGCCAGCTGGAGGCACCGGCCTGGAGGCAGCGACGTCACAGTCGCCTGCCTTGCTTGGGCCCAGTATTCCTGGCGCCTTTCTGGACACGTTGCATGCTTCCTTTAGCCCCGGGATAACTGGCGCTAAACTGACTTGCCAGCCTTTTCCGCTGCCGCTTTCTTTGAAGCTAGGCGGCACGCCTGCTTCGCCAAATATCGAAATATCCGCTGCAAACGTGGAAGGATATATCCGTTGGCGGTTTGGACTCGTTGGCGCTGGTTTGTCATTCGTCGCAGCCGCCATCATCGGATCCACGCGATGCCTACAAGAAAAAGTAATATTAGCGACGGAAACATTCTGTCGCTGATCCGTCGCTAATGAGACTTAGCGGCGAATTACCGACAAAATAGCGACGGAATGCTTCCGTCCCAAAAAACTCGTCGCTAACTTAACGACGAAAAACAAACGTCGCTAATTCAGGGCTATTCAGCGATGAAGTAGCGACGGAAATTTATTCTGTCGCTAATTTGCGTCGCATTATTTTCTCCGCCGACCTATCGCTTATTAACGACGCATTTGTATAGCGACGGATTTGCGAAGGAAAATTGTACACGCGAAGCCGTCGCGTCAACTAGCGACAGATTTTTTGTCGCTAATTGGTGATGAAAATACAGCGCCAATCAGCGAAGGATTTGCGACAAAAGCGTCTGCGCCAATTAGCGACCAAAAAAATCTGTCGCCAATCCGTCGCAAGTCTATCATATTTTTTTAAAAAAATATCTTTTTTCAAAAAAATCCATATTAACAAATCTGTAGAAACACACACATACAATAAAAAAATTACAATGTTCAAGCAATTATATAATAAAATATTTAATCAAATACAATATTTAAAAAATAATTTAATACAATATTAAAAAATAAAAAAATCATCCTAATCCTCCTCCCCGTCCCATCGTCATGTAATGCAACATCCTGAAATAGACATGAAAAATAAAATATTAGACATGAATATAATTGCTAAACAATTTATTCAAATCATATAGTAGTTCACATGGATAGTCAATGTATCATTTTTCTAAACAATTGTTGACATGGTATTAGTTTAATGCATTTGAATGAATCAGCATAAAGGAGAGAGATTCTGATAAATAATAATGATATCAATCTACTCAAATAATTTTGTTAAAACTTATACAGTATATTTCAAGTGAAAAATAATTCTAAATCACTACTATCAAACTTTTGATCACAGGTGGGCAAAGCTTTTTAACGGCATTGACATCTATAAAAAAAACACGTTACTGGGTGATGACACAAATAAGCTTGCAGTTTTTTTCCATTTTTTTTCTGTTCAAATCTTTGTAAATTCACACCTATGTGAGCTGGTGGTGGTTCCTGAGGAGGTGGAGGCATTGACAGTGGTGTTGGTGGGGGTTACAGAGGAGGTAAAGGCGGAGGTGTAGGTGGTTGTCTGGCTTATGCATCGACAGTGGATCTAGAATAGGTGGTGGCTCTGAAGGTAGCGGCAGCATATTGTTTTCTTCCGCCAACTACCTTTTTTCTCTGTCTTTGTCTTACAAACTGATCGTATAAGTCTAGAGATGTACCAGCACTTATTCAATGAATGAATGGAACATCAGAGCCATGCATAAATCTAAATGGTCGTATAAGTCTATAAGTCAGTATGTTAACACACAAATAAGCGCATATACTGACCTCCTCTCTGGATGACTTGTTACATATTTTATTTTCTGCAAGATGTAGCGGCATTGATGCTTGTTCACAGAGTCAGCTAAAGCACTATTCCGAACTCTTCAAGTTCTTTGGTCAGCAGCTGCCCTGCTCTGGTATGTCGGGATCCTAGATGTTGTGCACAGAGAAGAACTGCTTGCACACCCTGGAGTCTGTTTGACATAGTTGCAGATGAATCATTGTTGAACAACACCTTGTGTATATTTGACATGATAATGTTCAATGGGTCCTCCGGATCATCAGCAAGAAGTGGATCTAGACCTTCTAAATCAAAGTGTTCTCCAATAGCCCAAATCAGACGTGCACATATTCTTGGAGTGTGCACCTAACCACAAACATGTTTGTTAAAGGGAACATGGAGCATTAAGAAGAAAGCATGTTAAGGAAATATTCCAAGGAAAAAAAATAGAGCCAGCAGTTGAGGTGGAAAGATTAGAGAAAACATGGAAAAGTCAATTAAATATGGGATGCAAATTAATCCTCTTTATGACCTTTGCAATCATATTACAAAAGCTTACTATCATTCTTGTCATAACAATGCGATAAGATTTAGAATGTGTTACAAGAGAAGAAACTATCTGTCCACATGTCAAGTTTAAGATTGCATGCATACAACAAAAAATGGGTAATTATTTGTTCTAGAATACCAAGAGTAAACCTGAATTGCTCATGATTGTGTGAAATCACCAGTGGCCCAAGCCATAGGGAGGTCAAACTTCTCTTGGACAAGGGGGACCCTGGCTCAGCAAAGTTCACAAAGTTGAACCTATGTGAACAGCAGATTTTTACTAACCACAATGCCATGGTTACCCATGAAGCAGTTTATCCAACTCCTGCCTCCAATGAGAAAAAAGTGGACAATTGCTTAACCTAGTGTCAAATTCGTGGGCATAAAGTGCTGTACACAATCATATTGAACTTTCTATTTGGTTCTTCACGTGTGCAGTACTTATTATGACTTAATATTTCACTTTTTTTAAAAGCTCATGGTACCGTAAGTTCAGTAAAGAAAGACAGTTTAAGTTTCCAAGCACCTAGCCTGTATGCTCCCAGGAAAATCCCCAAATTATATACAACAGTGAACAACAAAGATAGAATATTTGTTCCATCTTCACTCATAGTGACAGGTTCTACTAATGAGAAAGAGATATACATATTTTTCCTCATTGAGAGGGTGAGAAAAATTAGAACCAAAAAAACCAAAAGATCTGAATAGCTAACATTCCATAATATTCAAAGATCTGACCAAAATTCTATAAGAACTGAATTATATAAAATCCAAAAGATCTGACCAGAGTTCTCAAACATATACACAAAAATGAATGAACATATTTCATATAATTCAATTTGCTTATATTTTACAATAAAATTTGTATGAACAAATAAAAAAAATCAATCAACATAATAAAATCCGGGCAACTGGCTAAGAGAGTGTGTGAGAGAGTGAAGAGACAGAGAAATCTGACCAGTGCAGAGAGATGTGTCCAAAGTTCTCTAAGAAAAGAAAATAAAATCCAAAAGATTCAGACAAGGAGGTCTTGTGTTCAAAATCACCTGGAACACCAGGTTTGCATGAACTGAGAATTTTTTTACTACCCATGAACTCTATAAGCACCAGACCACTTAGAAGTTAGAAGAAAAAAAAACATGATGTCTTTTCTATCTGTCTGATGCCATTTCTAAGACTTTTTTGAAGATGATACAATGTATAGATTTTGAAGATGAATCACACTCAAGTTAATTGAACAGAGTATAGATTTTGAAGATGATACAATGTTAATCTGATGCTAACCATTTAAATCTATACAGTTTTGACATTCTATAAGTTATAAGATATAAAAAAAAGGCCTACTACTGCTTAATATCTTAATTGAATTTTCTTTTACAAATAGTTGTTATAGAATATATACAAAATAAATATAACCCACCTAATAAATGGAAAATGATAACCTTAACTGAATAAAGAGAGAGAGGCTGAAAATCTATGGTCAATTATGCTATTCAAACAGTACAGTGGGCCAAAGTTAGTTGGAGAATCTATGGTCAATTAAAAGTGATTACACACCCTCAAAAACAGATAAAGAAAGATACACTGAAAGAAGAAAAAACATACAAAATTATACTTTTAATTTTTAGGTTAATACCCTTTGAATTGGCAATTGGCTGATTCACTTTCAGACAATACTGTCATCCATGGTTAGATTGTCAGGATCAAGTAATTCTCAAAATGCTAGATTGTCCTCTAATTGCACAAACTGTTGTCAATTTTTTTGTTGGGTCTTTCATAAAGTCTGTTAGACTGGTTTTCTCTGGACCTGAACTTCTAATCTATAAAAATGGCATATGGGGAAGTTTATCTTGGCTTCTTTTACTATGAGAGCCTTGTGTGGATAACAAAAGTGATTTCAGGACATTGGCTAGGATTTATGGATGTTATCGTTGACATATGTTGGCATTAATTTCTGGCTTTCTCTGCTAATATCTGAAACAATATAACCTGACAGTCAAAGCTTCTTTTTTATAGATTGGACAACTGTTAAATATCATTTGGTCTAACATTTTGTGCATTTACAATGAAGTTTGTATGATTGTCTTTTTAAGGTTTCAAGTTCTTAACAATTCATCTGAATCCTCTCACACATCTAAGAGAAAGAGAGACCAAGTTTTGATTTTAAAAATGCAAGAGACATAGTGTATCCAAAATTACTCATGAATAAAAAAGAAAGATTTAAAAGATGCACCTCCTTGCGAGTGTTTTTAGAAGCAATCCACCAGAGTAAGCTCCTTGCTGTGGTTCCAATCTCCTGAAAAACCAACCAAAAATCATCCGCAGAAAAAAAAAAAGAAGATAACATTAGAACCGTAAAGCATAAAACTAATCTTGCCAGGGAGATGAGCATAAATTAAATTAACATGCACATTAAAACCTATGGACATTAAACTATTATTGACAGGAAACAACTTAAACTACTTTAATATGTCAATATGTACATTAAAACCACAATTCTTTACATATTCCTTATGATGGAGTTTCTTAAGGAATGTGAAAATTAGATGTCCATTTCAGTGAAAGTTCGGTGCTTCCTTCCTTCTTATGTATATTATGATCAACTTCATATATCTGGAATCACTATTGTAATCTTTAATTCCTCTCTTTTTTTTTAAGCTACAAATAAAGGTACTTGACAGAAGTAATATCCCAGAAGCATGTCATTGTCTAAATTTATCAAAAAGGTATAAAGGCATTTTATATAAGCCTCAATGAAGATGGAAAGACAGTAGCTTGAATGGATGTGATTGTACCTAACATCTCTGCATTATGATTAGAAAGCATTATCTTTTGATAATATGTTTATCTCTTTTTGTTCTTTGTTATGCCAAATGGAGGTATGTTTTGCTTGATAAGTGAGTTTTTAAAGCTATCCTACCAGTACTTTATTTGTAGTTGAGCTTTTCTAGAGTTCTGTCTTTTGTTTTATATTTTCTATATTTTAGTGGATATGATTGTGAGCTTATTAAGGGAAGCCAAAAGGAGGAGCCAAAAGCAAGACCTCCTAAAAGCACCTCCTTTGACACTAACATATCCACTAACTTTCTTTTACTTTCGCTACGCATGTAGAAACTTTAAGAACATGAACCTGTAGGACTACAACAAATATATGAATAAAAACACATTATTGGGTTTCTTAAAAAATAAATGGATTACATGCACTACATGAAGCTACATCAGTCCTTTATCAGGAAGTTTATTAAGACATATTTTCTAACAACTTCAGATAAGGAAGATAAAAGGGTTGTTATAAACTGGAAGAAATAAATGGAATGAACATCTATAAAAAAAAAATTATTGAACATTTCGTTAAAACTTAAAAGCAATAAATTGGAAGTTATGTCTTTAAAATATATAAGAGCACATGTCTGATCCCACTACCCACTGCTAATAGTGGGTCAAGCTAACATGCCAAATGGTTCATTCAAACTCAACACTTTTTTGTTAAATCATTTAACCATGTTCTAGGTGACCAAATCACAATTCTCCTTACTCTTAGAGCCCCTCCACCCAATAACTCTATCACCATAAAACTATATATTTGAAGTACAAATCAAAGAGAATTTAAATACAGATATATATATCTGCATCTTAAAAAAAGGCATAATAAAAATAACATTTATATCTTACTCACTAAGCTCCAAATGACTTAGAATGTGAAGAAATATTTTGTTAAAAGCAACAAATTTGAAGTTATCTGAACAACTAAAAGTAAAAATATCAATATAAAAGGAGAAAAAAAACTCAGTTACATAATAATGGTTGTGGTTTTTACATAATAAATTATAAGACTGCTAAAACTATTTTTGAAATCTCTGAAACAATATACCTTGACAGTCAAAGATTCCTTTTTCTATATTGGACAACTGTTAAATATCATTTGGTCTAACATTTTTCTTGCACTGTGATGATATGTACCCTCCCATTTGGTAGTGTTTGTGCACTAATGGTACACAGAATGATGTTGCTTGCTCTTATGAGCTTTGTGGTAGTGTGCACTGTGCTTGAACAGTCAAAAAGGTCTTTCTGCCAGTTGCTTTCATATAAAACATTACTTTGTTTAAAATATTTGTTCATACTCTTTTATCAAGGTGATAACTATAAAGTTTCTCATATACCTTGAATTCTAGATATGTTCCTGAGTAGTTGTGTGATTATATATATAAATGATCCATCTTCAGTAATGATATGATAATTTCCTTGTCTATCAGATGGGAGGACATTGGCCACTGCAGCTTCTCAGTTGAGGATTTTTAGTTCTGCCGATTTTAAGAAGTTCAGAAATTTTCTGGTCATCCTGTGAGTGTTTTAAAATAAACAAACCCCCAATAAATCTTCCACTCAAAAACACACAGAGACACACATTACAATGAACCCATGGACAGAATGGTGGCAAATTTCATCCACCAATATGTAGTTAAGAAACCAAATAAAGTGTGAGCTACTTTTTTTTGGTCCTTTTTGGGTTGGGAACTACCTACACTAACCTATGTATACAACCTTACTTTAGATTACTTTAAAGTATCCATGCTCTTTTACCACAAAATCTATTTCAGATAAAGACCAAGAAAAGAACGCATATGACCAAGAAGAGAATACATAAAACATACACAACCCTTTACAACAAATATTGGATTATGATTAATATAACTCGAAATTACATATTTCTGAGGCAATAAAAAATTAAGTAGGAGTGCTAATTTCACCTGATTAAGTGTACGATGCAGATGAATACTTGAAGATTGCTCACAGTGAACACTAACAATATCAGCCCCAGCCTTGATAAATTATGGAAGTCTCTATTCAAATTCCACAATCTTCTGCAAGAAATATTATTGCATCTCAGGAACTTTAGGATTAAAACTCAATAAAATATTAAAATAAAATATTGTAGAACATACAGTCACAAATGATACATAGCATAAAATTGAGTAATACCATATGCACATCTAATGGAAGATCTGTCACCGGACATGGGGCATCAACTACAAGAGGTCCAACAAACTTCATATTGCATTTCTTTTTCCCGAAAAAAAAAATCATACAGAGTTATTTATGGGAATTTCAAAAAACTAAATTCTATTATGGATTTACCATTTATTTTAGTCAATTTGGGAAGTGTATTGGTCCCAAGTTTTTCATGACAATGGGTAAAATATTGATTTCTTGGCCGACTAAAGCATATTATTTCATTACTTCCCAGTTCCACCAGAACATGCACGGGAAGAAGTACTTGAAACTTGAAAGCACAGACAAGTATTAGTTTGTCCTTGTTTACCAAAATTGAACAAAGAATAATTGTGGCTTACTACATAAATAGTCTGCATTGCATTCTTTCATGGACATGATGAAAGGTTCACGATTTAGATTTTGATACTTTAGATACAGTGAGCTCCTTCACATGCACATTGCTTCGGAATATCTTCCCCTGTACGTTTCTACCACTGCAGTAACTTTACTGCTTTCTTTCTCCGGCCTCTCACCTTCATTAGCCCTTTCTTCCAATTTGTTTAGAACCTTTGTAGTTGTAAAAAAAAATATCTGAGACTCTGTCCAAGTAACCACTCTCACAATGTGGTCCTAAGGGGGCCAATGAAGGTTGCCTCTTCCATATAGAATTTTTACACCAGGAATTCTTACCAACTTTCGTATTCAGACACCTGGGCAGATGGAATACTGTCCAAACCTTCAGAAACCCAGAGCATTGAAGTAAAACCCAGGCTACGAATCATGATTCTAAGGCTAGCTACGGACATGAATGCAGAAAAAAATAACATTGCATATATAAATGATAAACCTGCATTGACCAGCTCCCCTTCCGAGTGCTTGTGCAGGCTGGACAAGCGGAAACCCAACAAGTGGGTGAGAACGAAGCTGTTCTTCCGGGATTCTGTCGAGCCGAACGAATCCGAAGAAGGGTTTAGTGATAAGGTTAGAACAAGGAACAAATCAACAACAGTAGAGAAGCTGTCAATGTGAACATTATTCAATGGCGTAGGGGGCAAGCGACGTACGTTCTCCACGGGCAAGGTGATGCAGGCGACGCGATGGCGGTGAGCAGGAGCAGTAGGAGGGAGATCCTCAAGACAGACGGCCAGCAGGAGCACCAAATGCATCGTCCTTGACCCCCCCCCCCCCCACCCCACCCCTCCCCACCTCTCTCGAAGGCCTCCTTCGCCGCCACCATCTCCGCCCAGGCCCCGGGCCCTGCTCCGAAACCCGCCCCGGCCACCCCTCCCCCCACTGCTGCTCCCCACGGCCCCTCACCAGCCCCCAAGCCCGCTGCCCCCACACTTGTCAGCACTCCCCCAAGCCCCCCCTGCTCTGACCCCATTTGCCCCTTCCATCTCGGGCCCCGCCCCGTCCGACCCCCAAGTCAAGCCCCCCACCCGCCCCACCCTCGCTCCCACTCCCTGTGTTGCCTCTTCATGACGGACGCCCAAGAGATCTCCATGGACGCGGCCGCCAGCCTCCGCCGCCAAGGTCTGCTACTGCACACCTCCTCCTCGTCCTCCCTGCCTTCCCCGTCCGCCCTGATGCACCCGTCGGCACTCCCCCAACGAGAGAGAGATTGCTGCACGCCGCTGCAGCATCGCCCCCACTGGTCCGAGAGCAAGAGGGAGAGAGAGAGCGAGAGTGGGGGATTTGGCGCCAGGGGACGGGGAACCAGGGACTTGGGGAGCACAATAGGGATTTGGCGCCCGAGGGAGGGGGGAAATTTAAGGGATTTGGCGCCGCGGGGAGGGGGAAATGTTTTTGGGATGAGAATAATTTCGTGCACTTTATTTTTGCACTTTATATTTATATCTCTTGCTCTTCATTGAATGTGTGTATTGTGTCCACTTTTTATTAGTCAATGAGAAATAAGAGTTGCAAGTGCAAAAGTAAAGTGCACTAAGTTCTTCTCTTTCGGGATTTGGCGTGACTTTTGGGGTTAGAGATATTAATATTATATTATTAGTATTTAAGATATTAAGATATTAAATTATGTAAATTATATTTAAAATATTAATCTATAAATAAAAATTTAATATTAAATATCTATTAGAATATTAATTTCAATGTATTAATATAAATACATGTGACGTCTCAAATTAATACTAAGTATAAAACTATAAGTCTAGTATATTTGCACTAAAAAATTATTCAAAGATTTACATTGTTCAATATCGGTATCATTTTCGAACATATGTACATTAACATGGTGTCACTGAATTTTGGTAACAAAATTAAAATTTAAAATTACTATAATTATCAAAAAAATTATGTTGATTCCAAAAAATTAGGGCTGCCAACAGGTCGGAGTTGGAGTCAGAAATGACACTTTTCGCATCCATTTCCTATAAGAAAATCAGAAACGGGTCGGAAACAGAAAGTAATCGGAAACATCTGGTACGATCAAATGGTAGATGTATGTAGCATTAAGAGTAGTGGTAAAAAAGATATATTTGATAATAATAGGCACAATAAATGCTACCAGAGAGACAACTTAATTAGATTCTATTTACAAATTAAGGAGAAGTTAAAAACTTAGTCTAAAGTTTTTTAATATTAAGAAATAAGATTTTAAGAGTATATATTTTGTAAATAAAATAAAATTTATATATTATCGAAAACGAAAACGGAAAACTGAAAATAATCGGAAATGAAAAAACGGATACGGAAAGGTCGAAAACGGGTCGGAAAGCGGATATATATTGGCAGCCCTACAAAAAATGTGGATATTGAGAATTTTGATGCACGGTTAATGAGAATTTTAATTACGCGTGGTCCTTGACTTCCTCCACGCCGCCATGAGAGCGCCGGCACTGAGCGGCGAGAAGAGGACCGAGAAGGGCGCGATGGGAATGGAAAGCACAAGCCAGGAGGAGACAGCGGCGGCGACAGTGATCACAGACGGGGGGGGCGGGGGGGGTCAGCGTTGGCAACCATAGAAGCTAAGAGACAGCAGGGGGCGGGGGCGGGGGGAGGAGAGGTTGAGAAAAAATGGCATTTAGGGGAGAGACATGGGCGGAGGTAAAAAGGGTGGGAAGGAATTAATTTCATTTTCGTTTGCGTGCCAAATTTTTTTCATTAATTATTTTTTATGTGGGAGGGAAGATAATTGGTCCTTGAACTATCACTAATTTTCTTAAATTGATAAATCTTAATAATGTAAATTTGTAATTAATATAATAATCACTAAAAATAATTTATTCTATTTTTAAATATATCTTTAATATGTGTTGTAAAATAAAAAATAAACAAAAATGTTATTAGAAATTAATACAGTAAACGAGAATGACAATCACTCATTCTTTGGTCTTTTAGATCAAAAGATTTTCGTTAATTTTCAAAGAAATATTTTCCAAGTATAAATTATATTGTAATCTAATATCTAATCATGATATAGATCAGGAGTTGAGGTCGGTAATTGCTCTTGATCTATATCAAATCAAGATTCGATTGTTGGATTTAAAATTCGCCTGTTAGATTTGAACCCGTTCTAAAACAATTTGATCATGAACTGATCGTTGGCTTTGCTCCCAATCTAAAATAATTTGATTAAGATTCATCTATTGAATTTGCTTCGAATCTAAGTTTAACCATTGGATGTAAGTTTAATTAAGATATAACGGTTGAATTCGCATCCGATCTATATCTGATCAAAATCTTATCGTTGAATCTACTATCAAATAGTTAGATTTAAACCTGATCTAAAAATTGTTCAAGATCTTTTTATTGGATTTACTCTGGATCTAAATCATAACCGTTAGATATACGTATGATGAAGATATGATGGTTGTTTTTACTACCAATCTATATGTGGTCAAGATCAAACCAGTGAATCTACTATCAATCAAAATCCAACTATTGGATTTCATTCAATCTAAAATTCAATTATTAAATTCGCTCTCGATCTATGTATACTTGATCAGTTGTGTTTGTTACCAACCTAAAATAATATGATCAAGATCCCTATATTGGATTTGCTCTGGGTCCAAATACTAATCGTTGGATTTAAGTTTGAATAAAATGTGATAGTTGGATTCACTAATGATATTCATCTGATCAAAGATCCGACATTTGAATTCACTTTCGATCTATATGTATCTAATCGGTTAGATTTGTTGTCAATCTATAACAATCTAATCACGATTCGCACATTGGATTTGTTACAGATCTAAATCTTGATCGTTGGATTTAAGTTTGATCAGAGTTTGACAGTCGAATTCCCTCCCGATCTAAATCTGATCAAGATCTAACCATTGAACACATTGTCAATCAAAATCCAACCACTGGATTTCATCATGATAAAAAATATGTCTGTCAAATTCGCTCTCAATCTAAAATCTAATCGATATGCTACATAATATTAAATGAGTATAATATAATATATCATCATATGAAATATAAAAGTTAAATTTTACTATTTTGAATATATATAATAAATAAAATATAATATTTTAAGCATAATATTTTATCATATAATTATATTCACTAAACAAATATAATACATTTACAAATATGCAAATACAATGTGTGTATATATATATATCAACTAAACAAAAAATGTAACTTATAAATTTATACTTTATATACATTTGTCTTTGTTTTATTTTATTTTATATAATAATTATATATAATATACTTATTTGAATAATGTAAATAATTATATCTATAATATAGCTAAACTACCATAATATAAATAAAATAGGTAATAGTTAGCAACAAGGGTTAATAAAAATAACATATAATGTACATATATATTCAATAAAATAAAAGTGTAACTAATGAATTTATATTTTCTATATATTTGTATTTGTATTATTTATTTTTTAAAATAATATATAAACCATATATAATAAATATAGATAACTATATCTATAATATAACTAAACTACTAATAAACAATATAACTAGTTATGTATAAATGGGGAAGGGAGATAATGTGTCTTTGAATAGCGACGGATCAGCGACGGAAGCTCGAGGACTAAATTGCATCGTCGATCTGTCGCTGATTAGCGACGGAAATGTTCGTCGCTAGTTCGACGCCAATCGGCGACGAATTAACAACAAAGACTTCCCCCGCAAAGTATCGAAGCTAATTAGTGATTACTTAGAGACGGAAAATGTTCGTCGCAAATTCGACGCTGAGTAGCTACAGAAATTTGCGAGCAAATTCTTCTGTCGCTGATGCGTCGCTGAGTAGCGACAGATTAGCGATGAAAATATTTCCATCGCTGAGGCGTGAGAAAATGTTGGCGTAGCAAATCCGTCGCTGTTCAGTGACGGATTAGCGATGAAAATTTTTCGTCGCAAAATTCCGTCGCTAATAACAGTTTTTCTTGTAGTCCATGGCAAAGATGGAAGGCGACCAGGATGGCGAGAGTTCTATTGTAGGCGACCCAGCCGGCGATGCCAGATCCAAGACGGCCTCAACGCCTTCCTTAATGGGCCTTGTTCCTGTTGATGATGGGCTTCCTCCAGTTATGCTGAAAGCCCAAGGCCCTTTGCAGGGCCCACCCACAATGACTTTGAAGGTTGCAGACTGTCAAAAAATTGGGGTACAAGCTCAAGAAGAAGTGCAAATGGATAATTTTCCTTCTACAATGGTTGCTGTGGTAGACACCATTAATGCTCAGGTAAATACTCCCATGACGTTTGCTCAAGTGGTGCGCCAGTCCTCAACTGCCTAAGAGAATGCTTCTTCAACTTCTAATTCCGATGGGTCAAATTCTAGTCAACGAATATCACGTCCATCTCACAAGGGGGGTGTTAGAATCTGTCTCCCGAATGTCCGAGAACGTTCTCCGAGCCCATTACGTCCGATTGATGTTACTAATATGCCAGTAAACCATCCAACGTCAGATATGCGTATGAAGGCTCTGGCCGTAGCTGAACTTGCTAAAGCGGAGAACATATTCATGCCAGGCTATCACTTTGATCAAGAGATGTCTGAGATAGATTCAGATGAAGACAATATGGAGCGGTGTTCGCGTCGTCCAGGCTTACGTCCGCGGGGTGTTCTTCAGCAAACTCATTCATGGGATAGGTCTTCCTTAGAGTTTTAGATTGATTTTAATCTGTCTAGTTTCATGTACTTGATTTCCCTATAGATGTTACACTCTCTTTATATCAATAAAATTTGGTCTTTCTTGGCCTTTTAATTAAAAAAGATAAATAAAAAAAGTGAATAGGCAGTCATAAAATAATATGGAGGCTTTCGACCGCTTAAATGTTAATCCATACACTAAGTACCAAATGCAAATTAGCCATAGTCTTCGTGTGCAACAAATATATTATATGCATATATATACTCGCGCATGAAGGATTATGTCATGGATCTTTTCCTAAAATATTTCAATTTCATGGTCTAAAAAACGCTCTGCTCTCGAGTTGCGGCAAATACATTCTCGATACTTATGCATGCAGTGTGGCGGGTTGAGATCAAGTATTAATCCACCTTCTCTGTACTACTTGTACAACGTTCCATCCTAGTCGTCCATATATGTATATATATATATATACACGTGCTTCTCTGACATCTACTATATATATTTATACTATTATAATAAAACTCAGTCTTAGAAATACACTTGGCAGCATCAGAATGTTTTGTTTCCCGCCTAAACTTTTTTTCTCACCTCATTTCTCAGTCTTTGTGCTGCCACGTGACAATACCAGAACAATTCTACTCCTATCAAAAAATATTTAAAAATCTATACTAATATAACATTTCTCAATTTGAAGGTGGCCATGTGGCAGTACCAGAACATTTTGTTTCCTACCAAATCTCATAAATTTCTCTTCTTCCTCACTCATTTAACACAATTATTAAAAAAATAAGTCTCCCACTTAAATAAGTGAAGAAATCTTCCTAAACGGTCATGTAATCTTGCTAAATCTTATACACAATTTTTTAAAAACTTTCTAAACCTCACCACCATTCAAACTCAAATAGAATGCAGCGATTCCTCCTTCCTTAATTGATTTTTTGCACATAATTTTTTAAAAAATATGAACAGTTATGAACAGTAGATTTAAGCTTTTTCTATTTTTCTATTTTTATGTAAATTTGTTTTTAAAAATCTGATTGGATAACATTTGGTTTTTTATTTAATATGTTATTAATATGAAAAAGATAACATAAATATTGTTATTTTATATTTGTTACTGTAGCAGTTACAGTAAACTACTAAATGACTATAGATTTAAGTTATTTCTATTTTTTCTATCTTTGTTTAATTTTCTGATTGGATAATATTAGGTTTTTTATTTTATAATTTTTAATATAAAAAAGATAATATAAATATTGTTATTTTATATTTGTTACTGTAGCAGTTATAGTAACGCTACTAAAAATAGTGTAATGCTAAAAGATAAAAGTACACATCCCATTTGTTCTATTCATACCATTCATACCGTCAAAAGTTCTCCTGCAAAACTTGGCATGTTTGTACTGCGTCAAAATTTTTTAAAATTTAAGTTAAAAATCCTTGCAAAATATGGCAGGATTATACAAACATGGTTTGTCCAAAAATTTATTCAGAAATCTAATTAGCAAAACTACTATTTATGTACTGCCAAAACTTGGCATGATTGTACTGCGCAAAAAATTTATGTACTGATAAAAGTACACTTCCCATTGGTTTTATTCATACTGCCAAAAGTTCGCCTGCAAAACTTGGCATGTTTGTACTGTGCCAAAATTTTTTAAAATTTAAGTTGAAAATCTTTGCAAAATATGACAGGATTATACAAACATGGATTGTCCAAAAAATTATTCAGAAATCTAATTAGTAAAACTACTACTGCCAAAACTTGGCATGATTGTAATTCGCCAAATTTTTTTAAAATTTAAGTTGAAAATCCTTACAAAATATGGCAGGATTATACAAATAGAATAAACACAACATAGAAAATTTAGATGTGTACTTTTTTTTTTCTCCTTCAACACTGCAAAGCGAAGACACTCGAGTTGTTGCCTGCACGCCATCGTCAACATCATCACCACAGTGTCCAGCGAGTTCTTCTCCTCTGGGCCTTCATTCTTTCACCTGCTGCCTCACCCTCTCCCTCCGCCACCACGCCATTGTCTCACCTCCCCCCCTGCAGGTAAGTGTTCAAAAGATGCTATCACACTATCTCTCTCTCTGCAGGTAATTTCTGGCGTGTTCGAAAGATGCTATGCAGCTATCTCTCTCTGCAGGTAATTTCCGGCGGATGCCACAGGTGTAGTGCAGTTGAACTTAACAAAATCCATCCACTTCTGCAGTTGAAGTGAACAGATTATTCACTCTGCATATCCATCACTTGGCTGGCTCTGCAGGGCTCTCTCATTCTTAAACTACGGCTTTGGCACATCGCCCTCTCACGACTACCGGATACATCATTTTCACCTAAACCATCTTCTCCTCTAAACTCCCAGGTACTCTTCTTATAAACTCTGTTTATAGAAATATAATATAATGAACGAACGGATAACCGACATATTGCATCGCAATACTTTTAGCTATTAATGTTCGCAATGGTGTTGTAGCATACACTCCCTTCTTCATATGTGTTTTGATTTAAAACATGCACTAACCCGTGCCAGCGACCTCTTCTTTATTTCCGTTCTTATATACCCTGCACCTGCGCCATCACCTGGACTGCTCCTAGACGATGCAAACAATCTACATGCATGGAAAAGTGAATGTAGACCACTAAACACTCAAAACTCACAAAGTAGGATATAAGAACACTAAACTCACAGAGCAGAACACTAAACAAAGTGGCTTGCTACTGCACATGGACACCGCTCCCACCCACTGTTTCGAGGGGAACCAGCACCGTTGCCTACAGTTTTGTCTGTGGCCTCCCCATCGGCCAATTTCTCCACCTTAAAATTATTCCTCTGGACCGCGTCTTCCTCTGCAGACTGATCTATCCACATCTTCCAAGAGACCTCCGGGTGTGTGTTAACTAACCAACTTCTGGTACGTAGCCACCTGCAAAAACTCATCGGGTCGAGAGTTATGTTCTTCTCCCTCTCTCTCTCTGATGCACGCCTACCTGCTCATAACCATCTTTCCCAACTTCCTCCCAGCAATCGTCGGCGGCGCGCCCACGTCCAAGGCAGTGCCGTAGCAGGCGCCGAGGTAGCAGAAGTGGTAGTAGAAGCTGGACAGGGAGAGGACGAGGAAAAGCATCGTGCCGAGGCTGGCTCGAACAAGCACGAGCCCACCTAAAGATGCTCCCTGCAACTGCCCCGTCGGTGTGGCCGCAACTGTCGCGGTGTGGCCGGACGGCGGCCTCCAACTTTGGCCACTCACATCTCTATCTCTCTAACCATTCATCTCTCTAATTCGCCATGGACGCAGTCCTCTTCTTCCCTTCTCTCTCACCAGCGATAACCGCAAATGAGGCCACTTCAACCCACCGACTGCATGGCCCCCACTGGCGGCTTCTCCCTCACCACAAGCGGCCACCAGCTTTCGCCACTCACATCTCTCTCTAACCATTTATCTCTCTAACTTAATGGGGTACACAGTCTCCTTCCTCTCTGCGCCCGCCAACATTCCGCACGTTGCCTCCCTCCTCTCCCCCTCCCAGTGGACATCATACCCCTGGAGCTTTCCCACGTCGACGGCCTCCTCCCTGAGGTTCAGAGCACTGCTGAGGCCACCCCGGCCATGTCCGAGCTCCTCATCAAGGCCGTCGACCTCACCAGGCCCAAGGTCCAGTCTCTGCTGGAGGAGCTCCGCCCCCATGCCATCTTCCACGACTTCGCCTAGCCGTGGCTTCCGTTCGTCGCACACCACCTGGGCGTCAAGACCGTCTTTTTCTTCGTCTTCGCCGCCGTCTCATCCGCCTTCCTCACCATCCCTGCCCGGCGCAGCTTACCAGGTGCCTTTCCTTCCGTCGAGGACCTGAGGTTGCCACCGCCAGGGTTCCCCCTCCCCTCCGCTTTCCTGCATTGACGCCGTCCCCCTCTACCAGTCTGCCGACTTCTCCTACATTTTTAAGAGCTTCGATGGCACTCCCTGCGTGTTCGACCGGGTGGTCTGGTGCATGAGTCCGAGCATGGCATTACATATTTTTGAACGGGTGGTCTCGTGCATGAGTGCGAGCTTGGCCATCGCCATCAAGACGTGCAGGGAGATGGAAGGGCCCCCCACAGCCTCCCCACAGCCACCTTCTGCAGAAGCCGGCCATGGCCACTCTTTGAATGAATGCACCGCTACAGTGAGTACTGTAGCGCTACAGTATAAAGTACTGTAGCGCTACAGTTAGTAACAGTAGATTCAAGTTTTTTTCCATTTTTCTGTGTTTGTTTATTTTTTTTAAATCCGATTGGATAATATTAGTTTTTTTATTTTATAGTTTTTTTAAATATAAAAAAATAACATAAAAATTGTATTTGTATAGCAGTTACTGTAGCAGTTACAGTACGCTACTAAATTACTGTAGCACTACTCACTGTACATTAATGTTTTCGTTTTTTTAATATAAAAAAACGCGACTCACGCTACAGTTAGTAACAATAGACTCAAGTTTTTTTCCAAATTTCTGTCTTTGTTTATATATATCAATAATTTTAAAATCTGATTGGATAACATTAGTTTTTTTATTTTATAATTTTTTAAATATAAAAAAATAACATAAAAATTGTATTTTTATAGCAGTTACTGTAGCAGTCACAGTAACGCTACTAAATTACTGTAGCGCTACTCACTGTACATTAATGTTTTTTTCATTTTTTTTAAATATAAAAAAATGCTACTCACTGTAGCGCTACTAATTTACATAAGTATGTTTTTACATATTTATGTATTTATGCATAACAGTATCTCATTTATAAACTTACCCTTCATCAAATGAACCAATCTTTCATGTGGATTTTTTTAATGATGTTATTTACTTTAACACTATATATATTTTTTAAGTCTCTTATGACGTTCTTAGATAAGTTGTTTTATTTTAATTGTTTACATCATTTTTTTTAAAAGCATGTCAATAAAATATTACTAAAATATGTTTTTACAAATATCATTATATATATATTTTAAGATATATAAATATATATTAAATATTTAAATTTTAAATTTTCCGTGCAATGCACGGGCATAGAACTAGTATATATATATATATATATAAGTACCGAGAGCATAGCGGACATGGAGGGGCCGTGCGCGCCGCGTGGAGGGGCGGGCCCCCCACATTAAATGTGTCTAAATTTTTTTTTTTACAATTTGTACACATAAATGATGTATTTGTGCACACAAATATATCATTTGTATACACAAATAATGCACAAAAAGAAAAAAAATATCACATTTAATGCGGGGGGCCGCCCCTTCACGCGGTGCGCGCGGAGGGGCGCGGCCCCTCCACATAGGCTACGCTCCCGGCATTGCCGGGAGGGTATATATATATATATATATATATATATATATATATCAAGCTCGACGATATCATTAATTTCTACTTTCTAACTTACAAAATCATAACAAATTAAGGATATATATACACAGACGAACGTCAACACAACAGATATGGATCATGAGCAGCAAAGAGACTGCATGCATGTGTGTATATATACAAATGGTGCAAACGGGACAACAGAGACAATCTCAACATTTACGCTCAGAAGTAGCTGGGGTTAGCAGCGTTCATCACCTCACCTGTGAGTGTCCATGTGACAAAGGACGGATGAATATTGCGGCAAACGTGGCTTGAAAGGAAACGAAAAGAATCGGTGTTGGGTACGAAATGTAAGCAAATGGAGTCGGATCTCATATCCTGCATGCGAAATTTTTCGGTGATCAATGCTGTTGTAACGATGGTGCTGCGTATCATGTCCTCTCTATAAAAGCGCATCACCATCTCCGGCCGTCCCCCGACACCATTACAGGCCGGGAAAACGACCCGGCGCAGTACATTCCCTTCTTTTAATTCTTCCTTGTCATTTATATATCTCTGCCGTCGTAGTGCCTCGACCATGGCGCGCGCCCCGGTGTTCTCCGTCGCCTTCTTCCTCCTGCTCGGCCTGCTCGTCGCTACCGCCGGTAAATTTATAGATCATGCATGAGCAAGACAAGCCCTGCAGGAATTAAGCTGGCTTCCTGCCCTCCCCATCGCTTATATTAGTTTCTTGGACTCCAATATCTTTACGTTTACATGAATGGGTTCTGATGTGTGGATGGATCGATGGCAATTAATAAACAGGGCAGATGACGATACAGACGACACCGGTGGTCATGACCGACAGCACCTGCGAGACGCCGAGCGAAACGTTCGAGGGGCTGTGCACCATCACTAGGGAATGCGCCCTCGCCTGCAAGTCCGAGGGCTTCGAAAATGGCCACTGCGGTGGAAGATTCCGCCCCCGCTGCTACTGCACAAAGCCCTGCTGAAGCGGCCACCCGTCAGCTGTGGATGATCGAGCACATCTGCATGCTGTGTTGGCGCTACTTCGTGCATGCATGCAGCTGTGTGTCGCCAGCCACACTCTTAAATACATGGCTTCCTGATCCTGGTGTGGGGGGTCTAGGGATTAAATAAGTGTTGCTTCAGCGCGCGTAGGACGAGCTGTCGCATGCATACTCTGGTGTCTTGAGATTTTATCTTGTTGTGGATATATATATCTCGCTAATTAACTCATATAAGAATAGAGTTAATTTGCTTGAGTGGCCCATATATGGAATAAACTGATATAAGTTGCCTTTATCTATATGAAATTAAGGATGAGTAACATTTATAAAATTAGTAATTAATGTGTCTAAAAATATATATCTATATGAAAGGAAAAGTGAAAAAGAGTATTCCCAAAAATTTAATGAGGGAGAATAGAATATGAGTAGTCTCAAAAAGGATGAGACACTAATTATCATGAGTGTCGCCAGCAAAACTTATATATGTTACTCTTGATTTCATTCAAAATTTTAATTTATGAGAGAGAATACAATAGTACTCTTAATTAATTAAACATCAAGCAGATGTTAAGAACTGATATCATATTGATAAAAAGAAATAAGACAAATTAATTGAGTCCCTATCAAATATTTAATTTATTTTCTAGTCTCTGACATATTGTAACTCATTACAGTTGTGGTGGCTGTTTTCCGCCACCTAAGCCCATCACGTCAAGGCTCATCACGTCAAGGCCCATCAACGTCTTCCCTTTTGGACGTGGCCTCCTCAGACGATCCCTCGCCTCCGTACGAATCAGATGAAAGGAGACCCCACACTCCGGTCATCCTTGGCTAAGCACTGCCGAGCTCGTCAGCAGGCGGCTTCCGAACAAGGACCTTAACCCTGCTGCGCGGAACAACCCTGGATGTCACCGAACAGCGCGTTCGAGCCCTCATGTGGGTCACCTGCTCAGAAGGTGTCTCCAGAGGCTTCCGAGCAGGCTCTCTGACTTACACCGCGGTTATAACCGCCCCAGGCCACGCGCTCCATCATCAAGAGGCATGATCTGTCTGGCATCCCAACGGGCACCTGAGCGTATAACTCCCCTCGTTATGCGCACCCATCAAGCCGCCTTTTCAGGCACGATCTACCAACGTTACGCACGTTGGCCTTGGCACCGACGCCTATACAAAACATAGGTACAGTACCATGCAAGGGTACGTTCTCTTACTCACGCGAACACACTTTCGTATTCCGAAACCCCCTGCCTTGCAAGCTCTCCACTGACTTAGGCATCGGAGGGTTTTCCCGGTCTTTACCGGACCCCCTGATCCTCTTCTGGTCTTGCAGGTCCTCGTCCTCACCGGCGATCGTCTTCCCTCTCTCTCTCTAGTGGAGGCCCGTTTGGCTCCGGTCCAAACAGGATTACACCACCACAACAGTAAATGTTATCCCATGTTACAGTATATGTTAAACCATGTTACTCCAGCAAGAATCTCTCTATTATAGTTAGGGACTCTTAATTAATTTACCCAAAAAATATCACGAAAGATGATATAAAATAGGAGACATAATTGTCCAAATAAACCTGCAAATTTTCAGAAGTATTTGTAAAAAAAATCCATATTCCTATGGGTGCATCTGCAAAAGAACTTTTGTTTATCCCTCGTAATAAATGTGTATAAGTTATGAAAACATGAATTGGATTATATCCGAGATAACTGAGTATAGCTCTTGCCTTTTGTTGCGACGTGGGATTAATATTTTAGGAATCTCTAGGATCACATTTATTATTTATTTACTCCAAAAATAATTATATTACTTTTAATACCCCCCATGTTATGTACAAAAGGCCTTTTCATGCCACGCCGACTATCTTTTTTTTTTGGGTAGATAAATTGGTTAGGGGAAGGGGAAACGAGGGTGAGGGCTCAAGTTCGTTCAATCATTTATAAAAAGATGGTTTGTCCTTGAGATTTGCAGTTGCATGCCTAGAAGTACGTATGTATAATTTGCACATCTTGAAGATTAGAATAGTACTATACTAGTTGTATGCCCGTACGATGCACGGTAATATTTAGGTAAAATATATATTAGATATTTAAATAAATTTATTTATTTAGATACATGTTTAACTATTAAAAATAAATTATACGTTCAATAACATTACAACATCAGTAATATAAAGTAAAAAAAATGAATTCAACACAATCACTATTATATAATAATTTTACTGTGCTGTTCACATTAAGTCTCCCTTTTGCTCAGCTTAGTCACCTTTAGAGAGTCAATATAAATTTTACAATTATTCACGTGAATAGGAAATGTTTTACTAAAGAATAGAGATTTGGTATAAGTTAAATGTATCTAAATGTATTTACCTAAAAAGATAAAGAGGTAGACATAGTTTCTGATACATAATAGTTGGGTGATTCTGGTAACATATTTTAATGGTATCAATCTATTCAGTGATATTTGTAAGAACAAATACAATTTATTTGACTATAAAAAAATTAAAATCATACTATAGAGTCTGACTCTACATCTAATCAAACAGTTCGACAAGAATTATCTGATAATCGATGTAGATGCAAGTTTACAACAAAATGGATCTTGATCACAATATGTAAACAAAGAAGTCATATGTAATCACAGAAATATATAATATGGAAAAGATTGGGAGAGAGAGGCTAGTGGGAAGCAGAGAGAAATAAAGATTGTAAGAGAGAGAGAGAGAGAGAGAGAGAAGAGAGGAGAGAGAGAGAAGAGAGAGAGAGAGAGAGAGAGAGAGAGAGAGAGAGAGAGAGAGAGAGAGGAGAGAGAGAACGGTTTGCATGGGGAGAGATGTATAAAAAATAAAGTAATTGGCAAAGCTACGTGAAGTAAGGAAGTGGAGTTGATTAAAATAAGAAAAAATGTGGAAGTCGCCCTCGTAAGTGTAGAAAATAGAAAACAGAAGAAGGTGGAGCGACTTCTGCCCATGGTATCGATCTACGCAGTTTGAGAAGAAACCGCCGCTTGTGACCGGAGCTCGACGTCGTCCCGTGTCGTTCGAAGGTAGCAGGTGCTTCTCCGTGTCGGAGTTGAACGACATAAGAGCTGTGAGGTCCATGCACCCCGCACATGTCTTCTTTGGCAGCGGCAAAACGGAAGGTGCAAAGTCGAACATTTGCCGTTCTCGTCCCATACTACGACTAGGAGCAAGCATTAGAAACTTCGGCGGAGGAGCTGCGGCCATGGTGGCAGAGGCAGATGCCGACGGGGATGGCTACATCGACCTGGCGATCGTGGTTGCTGAACATGTGCGGGGTGCATTGTGTGAAGCGGCAACCGTAGACACGCTGCATGCATGCTCAGATCTCCATTTAGATTAATGGAAGCTTAGAGACCTTCCCAATGGAAGCCTCCGCCTCAATTCTCGACGTCGCACTCCATCCTCCCGCTCTCCCTCGACGGCAAGAAGTAGACGTCCATCGGCGAGCAGGACGCCCGCAGCGTGTAGTGCTTCGACTTGAAGCTGGCGATCTTGCTGGCAGAGGAGAGGCTGGCATGGCAGTGAGGATGTCAGGCCACAGGTGGGTACAGAGCGAACCAGTATGGGATTTAAACGAAAATAGAAACGAAAATACTGCGAGTATTCATATATACCGTCAACTTGAACAGTGGAACCTCCATGCATGTGGAAGCTTCTTCTCACCGGCCGACGTCCAAAAATTCTCCATTCTTCTCTGTGTTCGCCTCCGCCGTCCATGGGGATGCCGCTTCCGGGCGTCCCCATCTGATGTCAAACCACACGAATCTCTCAGCTCCGCCTTCTTGTGCATTGTTCACCACGTACTGTGAAGAAATAATTTATCCGCAAGCGAGCGTAGGCCCCCAACCAGCATCCACACAGGAATGCAGGTTCCCCCACATAACAAAGCACCCCCCGCCTCACGTGTCGATTTGCAGGAAGCGGCATCGGGAAGAAGCTGATCATGACCGCCGACGGTGAGGAGGAGAGGGAGAGGGCCTTGTTAATTAAGCACCCGAACTACTGGTGCTGGGGGATGCTGGTAAAATCCACGCCACTGCAAGGGGTCGGAACGTGGTTAGCTAGTTGGACGACAGCAAGCAGAATGAAGTCAATTTTTATGTGTTGTCATGTTTGAGACTTTTTTAAAATTGGAAGATTTTTATGTGCCGATTTGTAATAGAGACCTTCCAATGTCAATTTTTATGTGTTGTTAAGCACCCGAACTACTGGTGCTGGGGGATGCTGGTAAAATCCACGCCACTGCAAGGGGTCGGAACGTGGTTAGCTAGTTGGACGACAGCAAGCAGAATGAAGTCATTTTTTATGTGTTGTCATGTTTGAGACTTTTTTAAAATGGAAGATTTTTATGTGCCGATTTGTAATAGAGACCTTCCAATGTCAATTTTTATGTGTGTCATGAAGTCAATTTTTATGTGCCGATTGTAATAGGTGCACTAAAATTGGAAGATTTTTTTAAAATTTATGTGCTGTCATGTTTTGGCAGCACAGTGCGTATCTTACCCATTTTATCCTACCATGTTTTGGTAGAGTCTCGTTGGTTTTAAGCAGGAATGAAATGCCTTGAATTAGAAAAACTCAATTGCCAAATAATGCCGATTCTAATAGGTGGGTTAGGGTTGAAAGTACCTTTTTTAAAATTCGCCCTGTGATCTCATGGCAGTCTTGCTTCTTAGCCGAATTACTACTTGCATATTATGAATGAATGAAAAGAGTGGGTGGTTGGCATGTGAGAAAGGCAAGGAACTGTGTTGTACTTTTTGAATGTTCTGGGAAATATTGGGCGCCTATTATATTTCCTTTTTTTTATATTAGAAAACTCACAAATTTATGTACAATATTAGCAAGATTTAGGTATGTCGATTTAATAAGATTTTTGACGATTTTAGGTAGGAGACTTACCTCTTAATAGCTAGTTAAAGGAGGAGATGTATTTGTGAATTTTTAAAAAATATGAATATTATGGTGCTGCCACGTGGCAGTACCAAGACTCCGTCTCTCAATTTGAGCGGGGAAACAAAACAATTCTGGTGCTGCCACGTGTACGTCTAAGACTGAGTTTTATAATAATAGTATAGGATATACAAATTAAATTAAAGTACTGCAAATCCTGAATTTGGGGCCATATATATTAGTCATTAATTTGAACTTAAAATAAAAGATCATAATTAGTTATGTTACTTTGTGGGACATGCCTACAAAATCTCAGTATTAATTTTTATATCATACGTACGTACATGGGTTCGTATGATTCTGTTCATGCAAGAAGATCAAATTATCCGGGGTGGTGGCCGGCTAGCTTTTTCGTTCCCCGGCCATGTAGGAGTGCTCGAGGTTGCTCTAATCCATAGCCTCGTTTTCTCCGACTAATTAGAAGATAAAAGGAGATGCCCATTTTTCCATCTCTCCGTAACAAAGCACAGGGCCGTCTCTTCCACCTTCTTCCATTCGTGCCTCCTCCGAGATCTGTTGCTTCGTGCTCGCCACGGACATGACGGGCTCCAGGGTGTTCCCCCGCGCCATCCTGCTCCTCCTGCTAATCGTCGCCACGGGTAACCTTTATTCCTTCGACGACATTGCCTTAATTTCCTCCATGTATATATAGAGATGGTATATATAATGGGTGGGATGAGACAGCTAGAAGTAGATTCGGGTTACAAATAATGTTTCATGGGTATTACTGTTGGAGCACCGAATGGGCATAATGTCATATCGGATAAATCATGTGAGTTTTCTGTACTTGTACATCCTAGACCCTTCAACTTTAATGAATAGATTTTAGAGTTCATAAGATGGTATCAGTGTAGGACCAAGGCTCGTTACGATAATTTACGTCACCTCTCTTCTAATTTAAATTTTACAATCTATCTTAGACGTGAGGGGAAGTGTTGGAGCTAGCCCCGAATGAGTATATTAATGTCATATCGGAAAAATCATGTGAGTTTCCTGTGTTTATACTTCATAAACCCTTTAACTTTAATACCTTGAGATTTGTAAAAATTATTTGATTAATCACAAGCCAATGTAATAAGATCGATTTTAAGATCGTATTGTTCAGGTTAGATCTAGTGGTCATCCTCAAGAAACACAAACGAGGACCCAATAGACATTGGCTGATTGACCTTACGTACCTTGAGCAAGAAAATGTCTACATCATTTTTCATTAATTTGCATTAGTAAAAACTAACTAATGATCAGCTGACCTAATTAAGGTGAAAGCCGACAACACTCTAAGTACCTTTTTGTCCTTTTCCTTTTCCTGAATTCGCGAATCTTCTAGGTCATTGGCATCCCGTGAATGTCATCGAATATAATGTGGGGATGTCCTCTCGATTTGCAAGTAGTCAAGGCATACTCTTGACACACACATATATATATATATATATATATATGAGTAATACTTAGTACACACCATAGTGTGCATTTAAGTTGGGCACACCCAATGAAGGTGTGCCACCAACCTTAGGGTTGGAAAACCAAGGGATGGGGTATATTATAATCCCCATCCCTGACATGGCACCCCCTCATAGGGTGTGCCCACTTAGTGTACTCATATAATTAAAGCTCCCAGACTGTCAATCCAACTGTTCATTAAATATTCCTAATTTCTGTTCTTTAATTTCTTAACTCGAGCTTCTTCGAATATATATGTTGGGTTCCAAATTTGACACATATATAATTATACAATCTATAATATATATATATATATAATATATGTGTGTGGTGAATGAATTATACATGGACTGCAGGGGAGATGATGGGGACGACGAGGAGGGTGGCGGACGCCAGGACCTGCTTAACGCGGAGCCTCAAGTTCCAGGGTCTGTGCGTCAGCGACGCCAACTGCGCCAACGTCTGCAGGACCGAAGGCTCCAACTCGGGTGCCTGCCGAGGCTTCCAACGCCGCTGCTTCTGCACCATTCCTTGCGCTTGAGGCGGCCGCAACCCAAGCAGGCTCTGCTGCATGCAGCTGCGTTAATGCCAGTCTCTTTCATGCATGTCTCTTCCCCTCCCCCTTGATCGATCTGGTGGACGGAAGATAATTAAAAAGGTGTTTCTCACTTGGCTTTGATGCATGTATGTTTCCAGCTGATCGCTTTAGTCTGTTGTTCTTCCAATTAATTTGTCTGCCGAAGGTTGTTGGATTTAGCTACCTAGTCGATTTAATTGGATAATTTGAATTCGATACATATGGAATGGAAGGTATACGTATGATGCACACACATAAAGAATGTCATTTGATCAAGTAGTTGAGAACATGAAGATCAGAAGGAAAGCACAGTGTGTGATCTCATAACAGGGTACAATGCTATAATTTTTTGTATTATTTATATAGAGGGGTGAAGCCAATTCCAACCATAATTGAATTAAATGCCTCAATTCCAAATGGTCACATAGTGCATTAATGACCAAGTGTGCCACTAATTAAACAATGAATACACAAGCGATATGATGCAATGCCCCCACTCACTTGACTCTGGCCTTAAAGCTTTCCAATGGAGAAAGGTCTTTAAGTGCTTTGACAAAGATAGGAGACAAATATAAGGGACAAAATCATATTACTTTTCGGACAGAAATATAAAGAAGTTAACACTATATATCTATTTTCTCTTGTGATACAGCTTTCTCAATATATTTCCCCATCTCTCAACTACCCAGTGGCTAATCTAGCTTGGGAAGAATTAGTGGGATCAAGTGCCCTCACTAGATTTTTAAAATTATATGATGAGTCTAAAAATTTTTTATTAAATTAATTTGGTTGAATTTTTTAAAAAAAGAAATAACTCCAATGATGAACGAAATTCCTGAGTCTTCTATACAACTACCCATATGCATAATTTATTGTGGCAAACCTTTTTTATGATCAGATCTGACACTGATGATGGGAGGTATACCTTAAGTATATAAAGTTAATTGTAACATATATATTCTCCTTTTTCTTTGTTCCCCTCGGTAGTGCGGGTAGTTTCTTCCCCCAGATGTTCAAATTTCAAATTTTAATCAAGTAGTATTCGTGCTGTACTTGCTGCCATTTGCGTCGTACGTACGTGGAGGGCGAATTTAACATGGAAGAAAATTTAGTGGAACCATGAAGCTTAATTGAGACCTTGGCGTCGTGCATGTACGGTGCACCGCCTCCTTTGGTGGATGCATGATGATTACACCTTTTTTGCGTCTTTTATTGGTTTAATTTGCAAACCTTATGCATATGACTTCATTTAAAACGGTCAAACAGATTAGCGGCATTATAGAGACCCAATTTAAGATGGGCTCTAAATATTGTTCGATCTCGAGCATGAAATCGATCGTACGCTTCAGCAAGCTACGTACTTGGTTATATATAGTGTGTGGTGAAATCATTCAGGCCTTTTAGTCACCATCAAAGTAATTCAAAAGTTATTCGCATGACCAAAATATACCATTATTCCTTCACTGCATGTACTTCGATGACGGGTCTTCTTTTATAATGGTAAAAAGTCACTGTCTAATTAACCAAAGCACTACAGAAGAACCAACATTTGGCAACGAATATATGTCCGCGGCTGAAAATTCAAGGACAAAAGAGATATAAGGCAGCGGCTATTGTAGACCGCTGCCATACAACCGTTGTGTCCGCGGTAATTGTAGGCGTGATAAAGTAAGCATACATCAGCGGCTAAAATTTCACCGCGGACAAATGTTGCCTTAAGGCCGCGGCTTTATTTAACCGCGGACATATATTCTGCAGCGGCTTCGTCCACCGCTGATATATATAGTTATGTCTGCATTCTACAAACCGCTGACATTTAAATAATTTAAAAATATTACTTTATTCATTTTAAATTAAAAAATTTTAATCAGTCATAAGTAGAACATATACATTTTTTAATAATAAATTATTTGAGTTAGCGATTGATATATACATATGTATTTATATTTGAAATATATATGTATATTTGTGCTAGAGAGAACTTTGTGCACTTGTGCAAAGTGCATAAGTGTCACATGGACATTTTGCCCATGTGGCACCATGCACATGTGTTTTTTGTCCATGTGGCATCATGCACATGTGTTTTTTGTACATGTGGCACCAAAAAAAAACACATGTGGATTGTAGCAGCGGTATACGAATATGCCGCGGCTATATAGCCGCTGCAATATTTTTAATCGGTCGACCGATGATGCACATTCGGTCGACCGACGTTACACTGCTAAATTATAATCTGCACTGGGTAGGTCGGTCGACCGATATATTAGAATCGGTCGATCGATTCCGGTCGCGATTTCGTCCGGTTCGGTTCGGTCGCGACCGGCCCACTTTGTATCAACCCAAACCCCTCCTATATATGTTAGGGGTGGGTGGGAAACATCCACATAAGTTCTCCTCCATCTCTCAGCCCCTAAGGGTTTTCTTGCCCTAGAACTCTTCCCTCCTTCTCCATTGCCCCTTCTTGCCTAGAATCTTCCCCCCTTTTCAATCTTTCCTTCTTACCCTAGAACTCTTCTCATCTTCTCCTCTTCTCCATCTTCATCTACTTGCCCTAGAACTCTTCTTCCCTTCTCCATCTTCCTTCTCATTTCCCTCACCCCTTCTCATTTCCTTATATTTCCCTCACCCCTTCTCCATTCCTTCTCATTCCCTCACCCCTTGTCCATCTCCGATGCTCCACGGGAATGCGCCCTCGTCGTTCGGTCCCGAGTCGTCGCCGCCACGTTGGTGGAAGGATCAGGGGCGGCTACACAAGTTCCCTTGGCTCCTGAGAGAGTTGTTGGTTGAAACAAGAAGGAAAATTCTGCCCCTCGGTTATGTGGACTTCGACAATCTAGACAATACGGAGCCCATGGTCAGTCTTCTTTTGCAACAAAAGGGTTGGGTTCACTTCATGTCTAGCCATAGAGTCTATTATCCAGATTTGGTTCAACAATTCTATGCAAATTTATATACAAGCAACAACAGACTATTTATGCTGTTAATGGAGTTGAGATTCAAGTGAGTGATACAGTTCTTAGTCATGCATTAGAGAGATTCGAATGCTGGTTATTTAGTGGAACATGTCCAGTATTATGATAGTGATATGTGCCAAGTTTTGTGGGAAAAGATCCGGCACCTTGGATGGCACATCATGCTTTGATCAATGCAAATCATTTTACACACTACAGAGGATCATTCACACATGATCACCCACTATACTTTTTCCAAAGGTGGATCTCGGGATGAAGTCACTCGAGTGCACAAATGTATTTTTCACTGCTTATTTCACAATGTCCACTGGTTTACCTGAGATGATGGTAACGCTGATCAAGTTAGTAAAGAATCAGAGAAGAAGATCTCTACCTTATGCAGCCCAACTTACGGCTGTGTTTTGAGCATGCTGGCATTGACCTCACTAATGAGCGAGCAGAAAATATTTCTGTCTCCATGGTCTACAATGAAACCAACATCATGAGGTTCATGAATTACAGGAATGTTAATGGACAATTCATGAGGAAGTCACTGATGACTGGTGAAGACAGTCAAGAAGAAACGGAAGGATGAAGGCGAAGGTAAAGCACAAGGTGAAGATCGGTCGACCGACAATTAGAAATCGGTCGACGGACAATTAGAAATCGGTCGACCGATTAACTCACTTCTGCCAGCCAAAATGCACTGAGTAGATCGGTCGACCGAACACTATAAAAGGTCGACCGACTAACTCACTCAAATGCACTGAGTAGATCGTCGACCGAACACTAGAAATTGGTCGACCGACTTTCTCACTGCTGGCAGCCTAAATGCACTGAGAAGATCGGTCGTCCTACACGAGATATCGGTCGACCGACTTTCTCACTGATGCGTGGCAACAACTTTTTTTAAGTTTAATTACATATGGCAGCGGTGGTTAGCCGCCGCCATAAATATAAATAGTAGTGGCTTTTTTAGCCGTGCTAAATACTAATATGGCAGCGGCTGTACAGCCGCTGCCATATTTTCGCCTATCCCGCAAAACAAAAACACCACTGCGCGCCATATCGCTCGCTCTCTCCTCTCTCTCGCTCGCTCTCTCTCTCTCTCTCTTCACGAAGACTGGCGACGCACCGACGCCTTCCTTCCCTCCGGCGACGCACCGACGACGGACGGCAAGGCGGTGGCTCCGGCGACGCCCCATCATCCGGCGGCTGTCCCCACCCCCTACGGTGAGCCTCCGGCGCCCCCACCCTCCCTCCCCCACCCCCTTCTCTCCGGCGGCCCCCTCCCCTTCGGGGCCCCTCGCCCCCACGAAGCAGGAAGGGCTGCAGCGTGTGTAGCGGTAGATCCTCTCGAGGTACTCCCCACGCCGATACTGGGCCCTCACCCCGGAAGCCGTCCAGGGGGCCCCCGAGGGGGGCCGCCATCGCCTCCACTTCCTCCCATCTCCCCTTTATCGATATTAGAGGTTTACACTCAATATTACTCAGATAAGACTGGGGGTAATAATAAATAAAAACAAATCATCTTATGATTTCTGTGGGGGAGGTGTTAAAATCTTGCTCCTAATTTTCTATGTGCAAGACCAACTATTATTTATTTCCTCCTCTCACACGTGATATGGGATTATTATAGGAAGATGATGGAGAAGCATGAACACGTCATAGAGTACACATCTAACCCTACCGCCCATTGCTCCCCTGACGCAACTTGGAAGACCAAACGCCCTCCCTTCGCCCACGCTGCTACCTTCTCCCCTGTAAAATCCAATCGATGTAGACTCCTTCTCGCAATGAGTGAGTTTTCTGTTGCCAAGACGACTCCCAAAGCCTACCCGAACGAAGAAGTAAGGTTTGAAGCTTATTGGACGCTAGAATTAAGGTGGAACCGCTGTCGGAGAGGGCTTTGATGTTCAATAAGTTATTGCCAGCCACGTGACAAGGAAACAGGGGGGTCGTTAGTATTCTTCTTTCCCTTTGTTATCTGCCTACTCTTGCTGTGTTTATAGTGCTTGGCTACCTTACAGGGCTTTTGTTGATCCATTACCGGTCATTAATATTGGCAAATGAGGGGAAACCATGCAAGTGGGCAAATTGTTGGCTGAGTTCCTCTTCTCTTTTTTAATATTGCACAACTGTAAAGTGACCTCATTAATTCGATCATATTTGACTAACTCAATATATAGTCAATACCATTGTTCAAGTAATTGGGAGGATACATCTCAAACCAATGTATTATTGACTTCTGGTCCTCCTCAATAAAAGGAACATGAAATAAAGTAATGTATTAGGGGAAACTATCTCAAAATTTAGCCTTCTCTTAGCATCAAGACAATCCAATTGAAGAACAAGAGCAAGGTTCACAATTAAATTTTTTCTCTCTGTTTTTAGACTATTAAGTTACTTGATATTTTTAAACTAATCCAGCGAGCCTGGGTGGTGGCTCATGTTTAAACTAATCCAGCGAGCCTGGGTGGTGGCTCATATTTTTTGCAAGGATGTGATTGTATGTGTGAGCACATTAGAATTATGTATACATTGTGCTTTACAGGATGTATGAATGAGAAGACGGAAGAAAGCAATGGATGGAAATGAGTGAGTTTGAGTGGACCTTTTTTTCCATTTTTGCCGTTCAAGACTTGTGTTAGGATTATGCTTTTACGGACATATTTGATGGATATTATGGACGTCTAAATGATGTATTGGAAATATATTTTGATAATCAAAGACGTGTTGTTTTATTTGAGTGTGACTGGTGGGATGTTTATAGAAAAGACAGAGGATTTAAAATAGATAAATATGGAACTACAGTCTGAACACTCGTCAAAGACTCAATACAGATGAACCATTTGCCCTGGCAAGTCAAGTGGAACAGGTGTTCTATGTCAATGATAACACAACAGAAGGATGGATCATCCCTGTCAAAGCACGTCCGCGTGATTACTACGACTTGCAAGATGATGCTCCTGAGAATGATATAGAACCAAGTGACGAAGCGTTTCAGGACAATCTGATTGATGTTCCCATTAGAGGAGAAATTCAAGATGTGGATCTATGTCAAGAAAGTAGCGTAAGAGTGGACGATTATATTGACATTAGGTGATTTATTTACATTAGTATTTATATTGTGCATGCTTCAAATAATTTTTTAACTTGTTATGTTTACTAACAATTTTTTGTAACAGATGACTTCCACTGGTGAGCGCTCTTCTCGTGATGGCTCACGCCCACGGAGGCTTCGGACTCTATCGGTCCCTCTCCCTCCCACCTTTCAGGCGATGCCTCCCCCTCCCACATTTCAGGGGCTCTCTCCCGCTCCCACCTCTCAGCAGCTTCCTCCCTCTCACTGTACAGCAGATACCTCCCTCTTCCAGCCCTCAGGACTCTTCGGCGGCATCTGCATCTTCGTAGCAGGTTCATATTTAATTTCATGTAACTTTTATATTCATTGTTTAATAGATATTCTCTAATGATGTTTAATGTTTATATTTCAAACAGGTCCATCTGCACGACCTTGGGGGAGGGGTCATGGCCGTCGAGGGCCGACTAGGGGAGTTACGGAGAGGAGATGCCCTGATGGACAACAATGGAATGTCTCTCTTGTCCGAGGCTATGGCGTCGGCCCTACTGCAGATCACTTTACTAGTCGCATGGGCGTTGTATCAAAGATATATTGTAAGATTTGGCAAAAAGACTTTGCGAAGCTGCCTGCTGCGACTAAGGAGTTTATATTCAGAGATCTGCAGGTAATTATTATTTAAATTGAATAATATATATGCATATGCTTTTGTTATAATTCAGTGACTTGTTTTGCAGTTGACATATCAGTGGGATCGCACAGACCAAACAGATAGGGAGATGCTTGCTCACATGAGCGCCATGCATCGCAGCTGGCGTAGCAAGCAAAAAAAAAAGAGTAAGTTAATATACTATTCATTTCATATGTACTTTATTTTATATACTTGTTATATATTGACAAAAATTTTATTTTCATGTCAGCATTTTAATGGGAAGCCTTTAGATGATGCGATTGCATCCGTCCCAGCAGGTGTTGACCCCTCCGATTGGCAAACAATGTGCGAGTTGTGGACTACTGGGGATGAGAGGGTAATATTTTAAAATGCTTAGAATATAATTGTTTATGATTATTTGTTTCTATAAATGGAACAATAACTGTCTATTCTTGTCTTTTTAGAGGATTGCTGATCGAAATAAGCAAAATCGTGCCACTCAATCTATGTCATATAGACGGGGCAGGACTTCTCATTATCAGTTGATGAGTGATTTTGTGAGTTATGCTTTATGAATTATGTTATCCCTTTTATTCATTACTTACTTATATGTCTTTAATTTAAACAGTCTCTAATGCATGGACGTACTCCGCATCGACTTGAGGTATTCAAGATGGGTCGATGTAAAAATTTACCTGACGGCACTGAGAGTTGGGTAGATGAGGAGAGCAGGAGACGATATGTAAGAAACTTTATTCTATTTATTTATGTGAATATGTTTTCATTACAATAGTTGTATAATTAATTAATATTTTTCTCTACCTTTTGTTGTAGGAGGCTATGAGTGAAATGATTGCTCCGTCTGACATTGATGCCGAGAGCCAGACTCCCGAGGACGCCTTCATTTCAGTCATGGGAAAAGATCGACCTGGGCGTGTTCGCTGCGCAGGGAGTGGAGAGACGTTGAGGACATGGTATGGATCTACATCTGCAGGACCGTCTGCCTATTCAGAGCGAGAAAGGCAAATGCAAGAACAATTAAAAGTACAAGAAGACAAATTGAAAGCACAGGCAGATAAGATGAATGAAATGCAAGAACAGATTTCTCAATTGCAGAGTGTAGCCTCGAAGGTGGACGAGATGAGCGTACTCCTCTCCCAGATACAGGCGTCACAGGCACGTACCCAGCCTGTACCTGTACCTCCTCCAGTTCAGAGCGAGAGCGACACTGAGACAGATGAGGCGGCAGATGATTATTTAGATCATGAGTTCCTGTCTCTTGATTTCCCCCTTATTTTATTACACATTCATATTTCTATTGTTTCTGGATATTTGTATACAATTTTTACACATTATATTATATGTGTGTGATTGAATGATCCAGCGAGCCTGGGTGGTGGCTCAATGATGTGTGATTGAATGATCCAGCGAGCCTGGGTGGTGGCTCAATGATATGTGATGAATGATCCAGCAAGCCTGGGTGGTGGCTCAATGATAATATATGTAATTGAATGATTCAGGTGGTTCACATGTGAGTATAGAGTGTTGTATGTATTTAAATATTTTTTTTTTCTTTCTGATCATATGTCAGCGGCTCAATAGCCGCTGCCAAAAGAACATATATCCGCGGCTACAACATGCTGACAAAAATGGACATATGGCCGCTGCCCTAAGACCGCTGACAAAAATTATATGGCCGTGGCTGTAAGCCGCGGCCATAACATTTATTGGCCGCGGCTTCCAGCCGTTGCTGTATAATCTATTGCCGCGGTGGTCCCAACCGCTGCCAATAGTACTTTATGGCCGCGGCCGCAGTAGGCGCGGATAAATATTTATATGGCAGCGGCTACATGTAAAGCGCTGACATAAGTTATGTCCGCGGGGTTTTTGTCAGCGGCTTTGGCAGCGCCTGGAGAGGCGCGGACATAACAATATGTCAGCGTTTTCTGGACATTTGGCAGCGGCTCCAAACCGCTGACATATGCTCTTCTTTTTGTAGTGAAGGCAAGGATATATATAAAAGCAAATACTAATCAGCAGATCAATGTATGACTAAACGTCAATTTTACGGTACCACATAAGGCACCACGTACGTATAGAGATAGATTTAGCCTTTAACAAAGAGGAAAATGAAGCTATATATATATATATATATGATACTTCCCGGAATAATTAATGACGAATATAGCTAGCTAGTTGGCCCAAGTCAAATGAAGGATTCCTTAAGTTTAATCAATGTAGATAAGGATCGATTAATTTGCTCTATACCCATGTTCAGGTAGGGTAGATTTTATACGTGTCACTACTGATCGAGTGTCGTCATATATAGCTGAGCTTGCCCTCTATTTAAATGGATGGGAGATAAAAGAAAAACAAAAGGTTAGGAAAAAGGATAATCTAGCTAGCTAGCTAGAGGTAAAGAATAACCGAGGATCCACTTTTTGATCCCCAGCCCGAACTATGTGCATGCGACCTCATGAGTTCAAAAGAACTACCAGTACTCCCATTGCCATGAGCTCGCATGTGCCACCTTAATCGATACGTCCTGTTGTAGATGCGCATATTCTTGGCGCTATACTACTTCGAGCCGAGTATAAGCCAGAGCCCACATTTCTATGCCAGAGAAGTTTCACCTGGGAGCTGCATGGGGGCTGCTTTCCACCGAAAGCAATTAGCTAAATTTAAGACAAGGAGCATTAATAATGTGTGATCACCGTCATCATCTACCATGCTTCATGCTCTGTCATCCTTATCCAACATTGAGGACTGAACTTAAATGGCACACCTATATATATAAAAAAACTTAATTAAGCATACGTACACTCCATCGTTACCACTTCTTCTCAAACACTGCCCTTTCATTTGAGCGCAAAAGTGATGCCCAGGAGGCACTACTAAGGCAGCACACTTAGTGCGGTCGGAGATGTTGGAAGTCCATAAGACAGATCACCGAGTGGGATATCGGTCGATGGAGTCCCCCCACAATGGGTTTGCCATATGGGATGCCACCATGGGAACTACCTAGTTCAAGTACTCACTTATACTCCTCGCAAACCATGCGACCATCCAATCGCAATATAGAAATAATTATACTTATTCACACGGGTAGTTTTCCATCCATTCGCAATAGAAAAATATTGCTATTTAGGACAAGTAAGACGTCAATGGCCAATGTGCATGCGAAATTATATTATTTTAATTAATTTTTCTTTTCTTTTAATAACAAAAAGAATAAATATTTTTTTAGGATTAAAGTTAGTTGTCATATTATATTCATTATTTATTATTTTTAATAAATAACAAATTAAAAATGACGAACAATTTTCATAAAAATAACACAAGAAGATAAATGCGAACGAGGTGAATAATCTAGGCGAGCTCCAAATGCAGCTTATATTTCTACTCGCAATAATTCCATTATAATAACTTCTCCCTCTTCCATGTGGAACACCTATACCAACCCCCCACCAATACACCAGAGGAAGGGATTTGCAATTCCGTACTCTTCGCCGACGGCGGCTGTAGAGGATTAATGGAGAGTAAAACAGCTTCTAGGTCCTTTTATTAATGCGCTCGGCGTCATGGCATGCACGGCTGCCACACTCCCCACCTCCTTTCCCGGCCAAGTGGAAGTGGGTTTTGTTATTGTGACAACCACCACCAAGAGGAGACGTGTGGGAACGAAAAGAAGCAGGTGGCGCTGGCCGTGGTGGTGGTGATGGTGGCTGCTGCCACAGGAAACTGCTTGCTTTTGTCCCACCCGCGCATGGTACCATGCACCCTCCTCAGAGGCCTATAAGATGCCTAACAAAGGAGCCTCCGCCCTTCCACAACCCCGCAACCCCCACCACCACCATGGCCGAACTGGACGAGCTGGTAGTCGTCGACGGCGGGGCTCCCCCGGAGGCCCGGCCGGCCCGAGCCGCCGGCAGGGCGGAGCTCTCCGTGGAGGAGATCATCGAGGAGCACGTCGGGGCCCTAGGCTGGGCCCAGCTGATCCACGTCTTCCTGGTGTCCATAGCGTGGGTGTTCGACGCGCAGAGCACGCTGGTGACGATCTTCGCGGACGGGCAGCCGCCGTGGATGTGCAAGGGGCGCGGCGGCGCGTGCCCCTCGTCCATGTGCGGGCTCGACCCCGGGGCGTGGGAGTGGGTGCGGGGAAGGAAGAGCTCCACGGTGGCGGAGTGGGGGCTCGTGTGCGACCGCAAGTTCTGGGCTGGGGTCCCAGCGTCCGTGTTCTTCCTGGGTTCCCTTCTTGGTAACCCCATGAAAGCTCTCTCTTTTCCTTTAATTTAGTCTGGGGTGGACGTTCACGTTCACCTTAATTTTAATTGCATGTGTACGCTTACTACTGGTTATAAAGTACGACAACAGTATTATTTTAACATAAAAGAAAATTCAGAACTAATTTTATACTATTTATTTACATAATAATATTGAGTGTACACCATCTCCCGGTGGTGTGAGCCCAAATCAGGCAACCATTGGTTGCCCATCATCCATCACGCCGATGGGATGGGCAACCAATCACCTCGAGGTTTGCACGCCAAGTATTTCTCTTAGTTGCATGAATGTTGAGCGAAATGGTGATATACTCTTCCGCATGCACGGTGCATGTTGTCCCACAGTACTATATATGCTCCGCTTTGCTTTGCTATGATGGAGTTTTAGATTAGAAGATCTAGATAAGGACTCCATTTCCGTCTCGATATGACATGTTACAATTTAAAAAGAAAAAAAGGACATGTATACATTTAAGAAAAGAGACCCTCTGATCAGTATCGAATTAGAGGGAACTCGGTAAATATTTTATCTCTAAATACTGAGGTGGGGGTTGAGTGTAAGAAAAGTCTTCTCTTATTTATCGAGTTTCCTCTAATCCGGTATTAAGAAGATCTCCTCTCTTAATTTTGTTATTATAACTCAACATTCGTCAGAAACATAGAAGGTGAAGGTTGCTCTTAGATAACATAAGGGACAAACAAATTAATTAACAACAGGAGTATATATATTTATATATATACTACGTGCTGGTTGATCAACATGCATTTGCATAGATGATCGAACGCACAATATTGACTCTACTAAATACATGCCACAAAAAAGGGACGCGTCACACTATTCTAATTACACTTGTGTGCTTCCTCAAATTATATATATATATATATATATATATATATATATATATATAGAATTACAAATATACTGATATTATACTTCCTTTTGGAGAGTGATATTGATCATGTGAAGTTCTCTTATTTGGAGCGATGGGAGAATTAATGGAGCATGATCATCTACCATTTTCCACCCGTTCAACATATATACATGCATTATTTTAGGAATATTGTTGTGTTTCTGATCTATATGGTTTACATCGCCTTCTTTTTTTCCCCTTTCATTTTGGTCCCTCTATAAGATCTCAATTGTAGAACCTAATTAATTTTGGCTCTCGAACTTAGAGTTCATAAAATTATGTATAAAGACTTGCCATGTAAAAATTTCACAATTTAAATTGTCGCGATTGTTAACTAACTAAGGTTGTTAATGGGCCGGACTGGCTGGCCCGACAGATCCGCGGACTTGACCCGATTTTGGGTCGGGTCGCATAACTCTTTTCGGCTTATGAATTTTTAGTAGGGCCTAAAAGTCCAGTCCGACTAGACCCATGGGTCAAACTCGGGTTTTGAGTTCGGCCCGATAGATTGACCCAACTAGTTCTCTTCTTTTTTTTTTCAAATCTTAAATTTTAATTAGTTAAAATTATGTTATTTTATTTATTTAAAAATTAAAAAATCTCTTTTCAAATAAATTAAATAAGTAACATCAAAGCTCTACTTCATTGAGTAAGATTATACGTTTTTATTATTAAATATATTATTTTTATTATTAATTAAATTTTTATTTAAGTATTCGGACCGGACCTGGTCTTAGTCGGGTTTTACAATTTTGTAAAAATATTAAACCCGGTCCAATCCGACCCGATATTATTCGTGCTTGGGCCGGACTTAGACTTTCATATTAATAAGTCAGATCTAAACCAGACTATAAGTTCAATCTGAGACTGATCCATTAACAGCCCTATAAACAACTGGTACATGACTTGTCGTTCAGATAATTTATTGTCACTAATTATTTACAAAAACCTTTTAAAAAAAACACGGCTAGCTTTCAAGGTTAGGCGCTAAAAGATGCCTCAGTATTGACGGAACTTAACACCCATATGTATATATGAGTAGCAATCAAAATACACAGACAAAACCAAACGATCGATAAAGTTGTAAAAGCTCTCAATACAAGTGAAGAGGATAAGATTCAAAGAATCTTCAATATATACAGACTAAAACACAGGATAAGGCTCTAATTAAATTATCCTCTCAATGTAAGTGAGAGAAGGATGAGACTTCTTCTAATATCTCTCACATTCATCTGAATTAAGATGCACATATATTTATATGTAAACTAAAATGTTATATTTACATGCTGAAGAGATCAAATATTATAACTCATCTGAAAGTAACCAGTGAGAGAGTACTGCTGTCAAAAAAAAGAGTACTGCTGTCAGATGAGAAATATTAGACCAGTGGCACATAAGAGTACTGTCCAAGACTTTAGTAGTCGTCTCCCTCCTCTATCACTGTAGAAGATTCGGACTCTTTAATTTGTCTCAGTTTAGTAACCACTTAATTTAAAGTTAATTCAGAGTTAACTCAAAATATAGCTTGGTAATAAAAAAAAAATTAACTCAAGTAAGTTAGATTAAAAGTGAGTCAGATGTGAGTTAACTCACAATTTTTCAACCCACCTCTAGAGATGGATTAGAGTTAACTCAAGTGTGTTAACTACTTTTTTCTCTTGACGATACACAACATTAATTGCTACTTTCTCTTTTTTCAACACAACATTAATTGTTACTTCTTTTTTCAAGTCATTTTTTAATATGAAAGTGAGTTAACTCACATTATCTTGCCAAAATAATAAGAAAAAGTTGGTTAACTCACTGTAGTTAAACTAGGTTAACACACACAAAAAAAACAAATTAAAAAATAAATTAATCTTATATAACTTTAATTATGAATTAGAGTTAACCTCAACTCATTACCAAACTGAGGCTAATTAAAGACAGCCCCATCGGCGCCCGACATATACCTAGCTATCATGTATGCGTGATGTTATTTTACGTTCCACGCGCGCTGTCACTTGACACAAATTAAGGTTCCAATATCCTTCTTGCAGGTTCCGCTTTCCATGGTCGCCTAGCCGACAACCAGCTAGGGAGGAAGAAGACGATCCTCCTGTCGTGCATCCTGAGCTCCCTAACCTGCTTCCTCACCTCCCTCTCCCCCAACATCTGGGTCTACGCCCTCCTCCGCTTCTCCAACGGCTTCGCCCGCTCCGGCATCGGTATCTGCTGCCTCGTCCTCTCCACCGAGGTTGTCGGCCGCAAGTGGCGCGGCCAGGTGGGGCAGTACGGCTTCTTCTTCTTCACTGTCGGCTTCCTCTCCATCCCCCTCGTCGCCTACCCGACGAGGACCTCCTGGAGGAACATGTACAGGGTCCTCTCCATTCTTCCCCTCGCCTATTCCTTCCTCGTCCTCCCCTTCATCTCCGAGTCCCCACGGTGGCTCGTCATCAGGGGTCGGACCAAGGAAGCCATGGATATCCTGAACAAGCTGGCTAGGATCAACGGGAGGATACTGCCGGCGGACCTGACAATCTCCAACCCCGTGTCTCCAGCAAGTACCGGAGGAGGCAGGGGCAGAAAGAACGAGAGCTTGTGGTCCGCCAGGTGGGCCGTGAAGAGGATGGTGCTGACCATGGCGACGGGGTTTGGTGTGGGGTTCGTCTACTACGGGGTCCAGCTCAACGTGGAGAACCTAAACTTCAACCTCTACCTCTCCGTGGCGGTGAACGGGCTCATGGAGATCCCGGCGGTGATCCTCGGCAGTGTCCTCCTCAGCTTCATGGGCCGTCGCACCCTTTTCTCCTCGTCCGCCGCCCTGGCGGGCGCCGCCTGCCTCCTCTGCATCCCGTTTGCGGGGCGGAAAAAGGGGTCCAAGGGAAGCTGGGCGCAACTGGCAGCGGAGGCCATGGGGTTCATGGCGGCGTCCACGGCCTTCGACGTGCTGTACGTGTACTGCGTGGAGCTGTTCCCCACAAACGTGAGGAACTTCGCGGTGTCCATGCTGCGGCAGGCACTGATGCTGGGGGCGGCGGTGGCGCCGCAGCTCGTCGTGCTGGGGCGGGTCAGCCCCAAGCTCTCCTTCGTGGTGTTCGGGTGCTTTTCCCTGTTCAGCGGGGCACTCACGGTGTGGCTGCCGGAGACCAGAGACGCACCTCTGTACGAGACCATGGAGCAGCAAGAGAGCGAAGAGAAGAGGAAGCTGCAGGGAAGTCCTGATGGCGGGTCAGAGGTGGAGCTGCCCGTGCAAGATCTGCCAGCCTCAGCTCCATAATCTGATCTCAGGTGAGATACTACATTGTTGGATTGTCAGATTAAAGACTCGACGGGAGTGTGATGGGTCTTATAAGTAGCAGCTGGTATAACAGTGTACTTAGTACGATTGCTTCCGACTTACTAGTGTTGTATTAATATCAAGTGTGTAAATAGGAAGGTGAATAAATCGCCATCTCAATTATCTGCTTAGCCCTTAAATTTTAGAAAATGGCATTTGTATATGTTCTCTCAAGGTGCTTTTGATGAGGCCGCTCTTCTCCTGAGGGTGCCATCCGATCTAATTCTTTACTATAAACTCCGGCGATTAATCCTTCCCTTCTGAGGGCCCTATTGATTGGGTTCCAGTAAGTTTATTGGGCCTGATGTAGGGGCCCATGAGTTTTCAATATATTTCAGGTTTGAGCAATACTATTCAAGTGTAGTGCTCTCACAATTTCGAATATGAAACGTAATTTGTTATTTTCTTATCTTCTAATTTAAAATGAGACATCACAAAAAAAGGTGTAATAAAAAGAAGAGTAAATTAATTAGGAGTCTCTATCAAATTTTTTATTTATTTGTTAGTCCCTAACAGAGGTGTAACTCATTATAGTAAATGTTATCACCTATTACAGTATACGTTAAGCCCTGTTACAGTAAAGACTTCCATGTTACAGTAAAAGACTTCTAATTAATTTGTCCTAAAAATAATAGTAAAGAAGAGTAGCGTCACAACATTCTTCAAATTTAATTTACAACCACTATGCAATAGACTCGGTTTTGTGACGGCATCTGTTAAAGGTTAACCACTGGGCCATGAGCGGGCAGATAAAATTGACCTACTTCATTGAAACCTGGGGGCTGTAATGTTTCGAGGAATGGTAGTCCCTTGTGACTTACGAGTCTAAAGAGCTATAGATTATGGATCTCCTATATTCCCTACAAATATATAAGGATTAATAGATTAGTTTACCTTTCCTGAAACTTTGGAGAGATATCTTTATTAATCCATGGTCAAGTCAGCTAAGAATCTTTGGAGATTGCATGCAAAAGATCAGTCATTTAGGTGGAAACGGTAAAATATATGGGATGAGATTATGAATTTCGCATCTAAATTGATCTTTGTAAGTTCTGATATGTGACCTAATTTTGTCCTCTGTTTCATACATGATTTGGGATTACATATTGAGCTTTCACGACCGATTCCGGCCAACTGGGCTGTCCTACTAAGTCAAGTGTTTGAGTCCTGTTTAGGCCTTTAATCGGAATTAGCCACTTTGGGCTTGTATCAGCCTTTGAACATTCTATCTACCTAAATCATCCAATAAATTTTTATATGGTAAGTCCGAACTTGACCAGATTTTGGGAGAGACGACTATCAGACGACCCAAGTCCGAATCTCGTGTGACTAAGATGAGGAGAGAAAACGGATGCTCGGACAATCCTCGACATTGTGAAATTCTGAGGTCGACTCTCCAATGATCAACTCAGTGATTGAGGGAAACTCGGTCCGAGAAAAGAGATTAGGTAGTGAGAGAATTGTTACCTAGACTATGTTTGGTGAAGGGAAATGTGGGTTCCAATAGGGGATTAACTCAATTCTTGGAACCCTTTCTTTTCCTGACCTTCTGTATGCCAAGTGGGTCGAGCCCAATAGATCTGTTTGGGGCCTATCAAAACTTAATGAAGTATTTTAAGAGCTTAGATTTTATAAGGGGAGAAGAAAAAAAAACGGAATGAGACTGCACATATATTCGAGCTATCCAATTTAGTTTTAATTTTCCTTTTCATGGGTTTCTGATTTCATATATAGTTTTTTCTTTTATGTCCAAACTCACAATCAAACTTCAAGGCTAATCCTAGGCCGACTCCAGAATAAATAATATTTCGAACTATAAGTAAGAGGTATTATTATCCTCATTTAAAGCTAGAACAAGTCACATGTGACATAATTTGATGTACATATTCTTATTTGTTCTCAAAAAATAAAAACATATAAACCCAATTAACATATGTAAAACAAATAAGAGAGCACACAAGATTTTATCATGACAATGAAAAATAAAGAGTTATTCCTGAGTCAAATAGTCATAAAAACACCCTTAGGTATTTCAACTACATAACTAGTTCTATCATAATCCAACTTCACAGATGACCATCCAAATAAGCCCTAAACCCTAAAGGGAAATGCTTAATGATCGGCCGAGTTGCTCGGCCGACCTTTACCGGCCCACTCTCATAGTGCAGGCGTGGAGCCCGGACCATGATGGCAGCAGGGGTCCCCGTTTGTGAGGGGGAAACACTTGTATGGCCGAGCATTAAGTATTTCTGTTGATCAACACATCTTTTGTTTAGGGATTACAATCAATATAAACATCTAAATTATGATTTATTAATTTTTCTAATATACATTCATAAATGAATATCATATACAGTACAGAAACTCTGATTGATATTCATCTTATAGGGCTTCATCAGGCCCAAGCCCTTCCCATTAAGAGGAACGGATCAAAAGTGAGGTCCAAGCCCAGCCCAAACGTACAATAATGGTGATCTCGTCTGGTTCACAACCTCAGCTCCAAAACATGGAAAGCTGATTCACATCACTATTTTTAAGAGAAATGTGGGAACGCTGATTTAAACTTAAACTGTTAATTAAAGTGTAAATGGAGGGTCTAAGTAATTTCCGATTCACAACATAAGCTAAAACTTGGAGAGAGTAATTTCTCTAGTAATACAGACCAATAGTTTTGGTCGTCAAAACATCATGCCAACTTGTGCAACTTCATGAACGTACGTAGAAACTTCTGTCCTAGACGATGACAGGAGGACGCCATGCATGCATGCATTGTCGTCCACGACGCCACCAGGGAGGGCAGTTTTAGAACATTTGTCATAAGGATGTTTATCTAGCTCCTTTACTAAATTAATTATTTGTTCCATTTAAATATATATCAAAAGATGTGAGTTTGGATTTAGTATACTCTTGTGAAAAAAAAGGTGTCATGAGTTGGACACTCGTTGGAGTTTAAATGTAGGCCTCCCACATTTCACATAGACTTAAGTACCATTATATTACAAGTGTTCATGAGTAAATTGATCATACACACAATTAATATGGTGTCAAACAGCTGGCTCTAATTAACCAAATTATAGCCTAATAAATGTCGTGGATTCGATAGAGAATGGACAGCCAAACACATTTATAAATCCATGCGGAACCTGTTGCACGAAGATTTTGTGGTTTCTTATATGCATACCTCTGTAGGCATGCTAATTATGGGACTAAGTTTTGGATATATACGTCGATGCAATTTATATGCACAATATCCCCACTATTTGTGTATAGATAGGATCATGTGTTAGACGGTAAAATTGTTTATGATCGGTGTGTAGAGAGGGATAATTAATGTTTTCCTCTTTTATAGAAGATTCTTGCTATTGTCCAATTACTTAAAGATAAACTAGTCCCATTTTAGGGGCTATCTGCGGTTCGATGTTGGCTAAATCAGATGCCCACTCCTCAACTAGGAAGGAATTTTGAGTCCAATTAAAGAGAGCAACAAAGATGGAAACTCCATCTTCTTTAATTAGAACTTTCAACTGGTCCATTAATTCTGAGTTGTTTCAAAATCCATGGAAACATCGGCACCCCAGCTGTTAACGGATGCCACAAGTGAGTGGGCTCTGTAAGCCAAGCCCTTTTCATAATTGGATAATTAAGGTGACTAGGGACGTTTAACTTAAAATTTATGTTTGATATTTGGATAGATCAAAGATAGAGTAGGGATATTTTTAAAATTTTGAGAATATCTTCATCCTATCTCCGATCTATTCAAATATTAAATATGAAAATAAATTTCTTATTAATTGGAGGTTAGATTTGAAAGAAAAATTTATGAAGCAGTAGTACTTCACAGAATAGCAGTAGTTAGGTATTCCAAAAGAGTTAAGTGCCAAACCCCTCTCTATTAGCATGATGCTGAACAAGCCACGGAGACTAGATAAAAGATATGTTTGTAAGCAAGAGGGGGCTTATAACAAAACCGTATGCTTTGCTTGCTAATCTATGGTCATTAGATAAGAATAACACAGCAAAGACCGGGATTTGGGCGGGGGGGGGGGGGGGAGGGGGGTCGGAGCCGTGGCGGCCTTATCCACTGCCACGGCCCCACCCCCCACCACACAAAAAATAAGGAAAATTTAAAAAATGGTACGGAAAAGGGGGAGACCGGGGCAAAGGGGGGAAGTGGTAAGCGGATAATGCCGAATCTGTGTGCACCTTCCTACAAAATGTCATTCTTATCCTTGTTGGCATTGGCCCTCCCACCCCCACCACCCTCCTCCTCCCCCTTCCCTTCTCCACCAGATGAGATGGCATTTCTTCTTTATTATTTCCCTCCTCGTTCTCCTCCCATGCCTAAGCCACCCCCCCCCCACTCGGCCTTGGTGTCATGCACCCATCCATCACAATTTTTTTAAAAGAAACCGTTAAGGGAGGAGTAGAGATTTAAATGTTTCAGTGGATTTTATTTTTTAAAAAGTCAAAATCACTCAAGAAACTATGGAGAGAGATTTTTGAGGTTTCAAATCTAAGGTCTCATTGTTATCCCTCTTCTCTGTCTCTCTCCAATTTTTCTCTATTTTTTTAAAATTTATTTTTGAGAAATTTATAATCACTTTTTTTTTCATTTGAGAATTAGGGCAGCATTTGACATCACGTTTGTAAAATTGAGAAAATTTATATTCAATTATTTTTGGAGGGGACTGACATGTCTCTAGATTCTATCTCAAAAGATCTGACATGTGGTGCGTTTGAAAGCATCGCACTGTAGTAGAAAAAGTTATGATATTTTTTTACAATTTTATTCTTTAAGAAATATTTTCATCTCTGAACAGCCATCAATACCTGTATGTCCGCCTTTTTATCTTAAAATCTCTAGGGTGCTACGGAGAAGCGATCTCTTAGACATTTTCGCAAGAGAGGAGAGAGAAATTTTTTTCTCTATATATATCTATCTCCTCTTCCCAAAATCTACTAATACATAAGTTTATATGTAGTCTAGAACATTTAGAACTACTTTTCATTCTGTCAAAGATTTGATAGAGTCAAAATCGGCCAAAATATGATGTCAAATGCTACCTAGAGTGAAAAAGGATGAAATTTCAATGATTAAAATTTCATTTTCTCACAACATTTACAAACGCCAAATCATTAAAGATTGGATTTGACTTATGGATTCAAGGTGGAGATTGATGAGATCCCACTAATCTTAACTTGACCTGATTTGATTTTAGGTCGAATATATATGACTCATTAAGATGAGAGATTATAGGTGTCCGTAGAAAGATCTGATTGGGTCGAAGAGGGAGGAGGTTTTAGTCATTTTTGTTGATCATAAAACCTCACTTGATGTAAAGTTTGCATCGAATTGATCACCCAACCATAATTAACTCAATGAACTTTTTTTAGGGGATTGAATTTTAATCAAGAAAGTGAGTTCGGCCAAATTTCATCACATCAAATTGGAATATAGATCACTATTTTTCATCACGAAAAAAAAAAAAACAGAGACAAATGAGTCTATGTAGAGAAATATTTGATGTTCGGATAAAATATTTGGTCATTTGTGTCTATAAATACAAACGAACGTAAAATATCACTGCCGATAGATTTTGTTTTTGTCTGAATATTAAGTATTTTCTCACGTATGTAAGGCACATTTGTTTTCTCCTCCATTACCCGGCCGGGCACGCTGTGCCACGGCACAGAAACATCGCATCCCGCAATGCCTCTCTCTCTCTCTCATGATCCGAACACCCATTTCCTCCTCCCACAGGCAGCTGCATGTACTTCACCAGGCTGTATCCGCCCCCAGCTTTCTCCGTGGGTGCTCCCATTAAAGCTCACAGGTTGGATAGGCGAAGGCAGCGGCTAAGTGTACATCTACACACCTCTCTCTCTCTCTCTCTCTCTCTCTCTCTCTCTCCGAGTATATATCTACTCTGAGAGGAAGCAACTCGCATGGTGGGCCACTGGAGACGAGCGCCCGACCAGCACATTCAGAGTTCAGGAGTATCGCGGGAGTTCTGCCAGGTTCTCGATCATGGAGGCTTCTACAATCCCACGGATCGCCTGTGGGATCATGGCTGAGGAGGACGACGAGCTGGGCTGCCCCTCGTCTTCCTCCTCCGGGGACTCCACCAACTCAAACGGCTCCTCCGAGTTCATGGACGACGCCACTTCTCCTTCGACTTCCTCTTCTTCTTCTTCTTCTTCTACGTCGTCGCCGGGGCTGGAGCACCAGCAGGAGACGGCTCTCGACGAGATGTCGTCTCTCATGGCGCAGCTCCCCTTCAAGTAAGCAGCCATTGGTCTGATCAAAGTTGGGATCTTTTTTCTCATTTTTTTTTCTCTCACAACTACTAATGGGATTCCCAATTCCTTGTTCGTGTTCTTGCTGCAGGAGGGGGCTGTCGAAGCACTTCCAGGGGAAGTCCCAGTCCTTCACGTCCCTGTCCAGCGTGAGGTGCCTGGAGGACCTGGCCAAGCCGGACAGGCCATACAAGAAAAAGCTGAAGCCCTGCAAGAGCTATGGCGGAGGGCTGGATGCTCACACCCACAAGCCCTGCTCCCCCAGGGCCTGCTGCTCCAGGGCCATCTCGAAGAAGCCCTCCAGAGGGGCCAGGCAGGGGTTCCTGGGCAGCAGCAGGCCCCCCGTTCCCCCGAACAGATCCGGCAACTTCTCTGCCCAGACGCTTCTCTTTGCATGAGGTTCTTCAATTAATCTCGTGGGCCATTGGCTGGTTCTACTTCGCAACACGCCACTTGGCCAGTTTCTGCACATATGGGACAGATCTTAGAGGATCTTAGAGAGAGACGGGAGAGTTGTTTTTTCCTCTTCTTCTTTTTTCCCCTCCTTTTATGGTGGAGATTTCTTGGATGATCTACTGCAACAATGTTTGTCGGCCAAGAAAGGCCTCATCTAACTTTGTTCATGTGTTTGAGATTTTGGTGTGCTGTGTGGCAGCGGTTTGGACCATGCTCAGTTTTCCTTTGTTCTTCTGTGGGGAATTAAGTTCTTGGCTAGCTTATATATTGTAGCAAGATTTTGTGAGATTGCAGAACCACCACAACTTGGGTAGTCAGCAATCACAAAATATTACCTTTTTGGGGGAGGAGATCATGTTTGATTGGGGGGGGGGGGGGGGGGGGTAGAGAGAGAGAGAGAGAGTTGTTAAAAAACCATTTTTTTGTTTTGTAGAAAGAAGTCTGGAACTTTTTTCTGAGGGATAAAAAGCCTTGAGCACTCGTGAGTGGGGAATAAAGAAACCTTTTAGTGGTGTTGGATTGTTTACATGATGCAAGTGCCATCACCAAAATAACATTTGTTTGAGCTTAGAATGATCTGTATAATTTAACAATACTTGGGACTGTGTCAAAGACCAAAAGGCCTGACAAGGATTGTAACCCAAAATTGTAGTTCTACCCACAACTTAATTTTTTGTAACCATGCTCAGCAAAATGGACGGATGTGGTTTGATGTGGTTAAATTTTCATAACCTTTCTGCTAATTTATGGTAACTTAAATTAAAAAATACAGAAAATAAACACTTTTAGGCCTGCTTTAAAATGATGTAAGTATTTGCAGAAACAATCATTAAAATGATGCTTTTAGGGTATCGACTTTTTGGCATTACTCCATTTGAGAAGAATCTAGGTCGACAGAGACGATTGACTTGGAATTTTAAATAACAAAAAAAAGGGGAATCAGATGATGTCGGTAGAACATAAAGGACAAGCATCCGGCAACTGGTGGACCATCAGTTGAAGAATAATCCCAAAAGCAAAAAGTATGCCACCTAAAACCTTTCTAGAACATTAACTTACTTAAAAACTTAAGTATAAACAAATTAAAATACAATTTTTTATAAATACTGAATTTCTTTTAATAAAAAATAAAAAATAGGATAGTTAGTGGAACGATTTCCCTTTCTCTATATGCAGTAGTCGAGAAAGAAATCCAGCGAAAGTAAACTTGCTTAGATCATGTTTGCATTAGATTTTCTATTATCTACCAACTCTCCTTTTTATGATTCGAGCCAAATGGCTTAAAGATATCAAGTGTCTTTTTTTACCCTATCAGCCTATTTTCATACCACCATAGGATATAATTAAGTACTGAATCACTGATATTGCATTTTAGACGTCAGGGACACCTATGGCACTAAGTTATTCTTACACAAAAAAGGATAAAAATAATGTTTCTTTTATATCCTTAGAGATAAACCATGTCCATACACAGTCATAGAAAGAAACCTCCTTTGTCCACCATCTCTGTAGCCCCAAGCTTAGACAGGAGGGAGACAACTCCAAGCAGTAGGGCTCCCTTTGTCTTAAGGGCTAAGTCATATTGCAGTTTTTTATTGGAAGAACTTTTGATCTTCTACATATTTTGATCGAAAGATGGTGGATGTGGGTAACCTTTTGTCTGCTTTAGCTGTCAATCAGAAGTCTCATATCAGAATTTCCTCATTTTCACTTTGCAATCTATGAGCATTTCATGGCATATCTAAATAGGAGGATACATCCAACGTTAGAGAGGGAAATTAAACCAATGAGACAGAGTTCACTAAAATTTCAAACTCTTTTCTCCTCCAATCTGGACATTTTTTTTTTATACTGGAACCAGCAATACACGAAGGATGTACAAGAATGAGATCTGAAGCAGCACCCATGTAAGGACACAGTATCGGTATGCCCCTCTTGCAGCTGACAGCAAACACAATTGAAAAGAGGAAGATCAGGTATTCCCCAACCTAGGCCATTGGGGAAGGGAGGAAGGAAACACATGAGCACCACCACTATCCCTAAAGATAAAAGATGAAAACAAATAAACTCACAGAACACAAAGGAAAAGAAAAAAGGGGGGAAAATGTCTGACTCCTGTAAGCAGACGTTTATTATCCATAGTTGCACCAACAAGGAGGCAACATCGATCAAGAACCAGAACATCAACACATCAGAAACAACTAGTTCGGATATACAAGGGTGTCGTTTATTTATATACAGATGAAGAGAAGACCCCTTTCCTCCTCCAGTTACATGGTGATGAAGAAAAGACCACAACAAACTAGTCCTGAGCAAAACGTACCCGTTTATACAGGTATCAGCCAACACTCTTAAAACAAGACCTTGATAGCGAGCAACTCCATGAACTGAGAAACGAACTCTGGGTGCCCCGGCCAAGCCGCTCCAGTAACCAGATTACCATCAGTGAAACAACGATGAATTGGGTCCGGCTCCAGCCATGTTGCTCCTCCCAGAATCACGTTGAGTTTAACTGCAGGGTATGCCGTGCATTTCTTCCCCTGTAATAAAAACCCACATGTACAGATGTTAATCCTTTATGCTGAACAAAGAACGTGCAGCCATTCTGATGTCAAAGAAGAAGAAACGGAAAATTGTTTGAAAGGAGAATTTTCACTCTTCAAGGGAACTCTTGCAAAGTTCTCAAGGCCGTATATCCATTTGTAGATGTGCAGAAGGGAGACATTTTGGAGATCTGGGCCGTCAGACCAATGATTTCAGATCAATTCCCCTCCCTCCCCCCCCCCAAAAAATTTTTAAAAAAAATAAATAAACAAACTGTGGCCCAGTTTAGTGAGAAAGAAAGAAAAGTCATGCATGATCATGTCTTCCCCTCACGGAAATGGAATCCGATTTATGAGGTTTGGAGCATTGTCTCTGTTCACCTGGAACTGATATGTTGCTGGAGCTTCGTTGGGGTTCCTAACCTATGACAATGCAGCTGTTCAGACAGCATTGCCTAGGGAAAACATTTCCACGGCAGAAATCATCACTACATGTTATTTGTGGATGATATTGCTCTAACGATGAGAATGTAGAAGGTTTAAAGGGTAAATTTGAATAGTGGGGGGCACGGTGGTTAAAATTAGCTTAACTAAGTCAAATTGTATAAAATAATTGTAAGCCGCTGTTTTAGAAGTCTGAGGATAGAACAAGAGGATATATAACTATGATCAACGGTTAAGTTGTTCCTAAGACTAGTAACCTTGAATAATTTAAGATCCACTGTTCAGAAGAACGAGGTGATCTATTTAGTTGACTTCGTTTGCTTAGTCTCCGACATCGGACTTGGACATCGATCGGAATAGAAAGACTTTTTGCCATTGCTATACATAGACCTAAGGCAAGTCCTCTGTGATCGATAAGTAGGGCTGCAAACGGGTCGGGTTCGAAACCGGAAACACAGATTCCGATTCCGATTCCGATAACCGAAATATGGTTCCGATTCCGATAAAATCGGAATGGTTAATTCCGATTCCGTTTCGATTCCGATAATATTACCAGAACCGAAATTCCGATAAGCTAAGGTGTTTACCATAGTTTTACCTTTTGAGTTTATGATAATTTATCGGAATAACCGATACCGATTCCGATTATTTTTCAATTCCGATTCCGATAGTTTATCGGAATCGGATATTCCGATAAACTATCGGTATCATTTTCCGATTTCGAAACCGATAATTTTTATCGGAATCAGGTCGGAATATCAGAATATCGGGTTCCGTTTACACCCCTATCGATAAGGCAGTTTAAAGCTAGAGGCGAGTTTCATAAAGCTACTGTAAGACCTGACATATCATATAGGTCTGGGTGTTCGTCAGTGACGAAAGAACACAGAGAAAATGTGCATGATAGAGATGAGGATATCAAGATGAAAGTGAGGGATGACTAGAAATGTTAAGTTTTCAATGAGTATGTAAGGATTTTTCTGTTACAATAATGGAAGTTAAACTTGGGAAAATAGGTACAGATGATCTTGTCATGTGTACAGTCCCTCAAATTTGGAGCCATTATACAATTAACACAATTCAAGTGGAAGATGCTAAAAGAACTAGGAGAAAACTGAAAACAGGAAGGTATGATGATGATGGTGACAACAATGCTGTTGATGATGATGATCACTTTTACAGAAAAAAATAGAACGTTCAAACTTTTATAAGAAGTCATGCTATCAATCTCAAAAATTCCTTGAATTTGCAACATTGAACAAAATGTTTAGACAAAAGTAACTTACAGTCTTATAAACATCAAGGGATGGTATAGCTCGGGCTGAAAACAGTCCCATGCATGTTACAAAAAATGGCCTACAACATAAAGAACCTCACAAAAAAATCCCCATCCCGACCCCCTTTATGCTCATTTTTAAACAGTTTGACAATGTTACACATCGGTAAAAGTTCACCTTTTTTCATGGATCAGTCAAATATGACCTTGAACAAGCTGCACACTGCAAAAAATTGAAAGTCCATCTATGATCTAGTGTTGATTAAACAGTGAAACCTGTCTGCCACATTTCAGTCTATACATTCTATTAATGTAATCGTGGCTACATACCACAAGCACTTCATTTGCGAGCCCCGTCCACCCGAACTAATGATATGTATATACAAGGTTAATTAGTTCCAAGCGGCACTCAGATATAGTAATAGGTGATGTACAACAAAATGAATCAGAAAATAATATCTTCCATGGACAGAAACTGTAGTATCCCGGAAAATCCAATAATTTAATAATATGGATAAATTAAAATTTTTATCAATTAATAAATTAAACTAGTTATAAATATATATACGCGCCATTATTTCATGCATAAAAACTCATATAATTTTTTTGTAAAACTAATAGTTATACTTTAAATAATATTCTCTAATGACTCATCCTTAAATTTGGGCATAGAAAAATCATTTAGACCAAGTTTAAGAAATTATGCGACTTATTAGCGTAATTAAAGAATAAGTCGGAGAACCTATTATTTTATGAGCCAAAGTGGATTATAAATGAAAATAAACATGTGGGTAGACTTTAAATAATATGGGTTGATAGCCCATTATGATATTTGGACTAATGGATAATTTTGGCCCATGAATAAATTCTTTAATAAAAAGAATAATTAAAAACACATTAAGTAAAGTGAATATGGGTTGTACAATTAGGCTCACATGAGATATTGGGCCAAGAGTAAGAGTCCAAATGATGAAGATTAGAAATATTGGAATAAATAATATTAAATTGAATTAAAAATATGAAATTACTTGAATAAGTGTGATAAATAGATTTAAATAAGAATAACGGGTGAATAATTAGAATTAAATCAATACCCATTAAGTTAAATTAGTAATGGGTTTTATTAATGGTCCTAACATGGATTGTTGGGCCCAAATATGAAGAACCCATCATGAGATGGGAGTTAAATGAGTGAAATTCGTATTAAATATAGTAATAATTAGAAAAAGGGATTAGATAAATAATAAATGACATATATATATCCCTAAAAGAGTCTTAATCCTATTCTAATCCATTACTCACGAAATTTGATCTTTTCCCAACCCTAATTAGGAGATAAATGAGAGAAATTAAGTGATAAATAAGGAAAATTCGGATTTATTAGAAAAAGAGGAGTTTTAGAAAGGATGGACTCTTGTAGCAACCCATACACCTCTCATTCGGCCCTATCAACCCCTTAGAACAAGGTGAGAGCTCTGGAGGACGAAGGAGAAGGCTGTGGACGTGAGGAGCAAGGAGAGGAAGGCTTGGAGCAAGGAGGGTTTTCCTATTTTCATCCACAACCTTAGGTTTTCATTACCCACGAGAAAAGGTAGGCAATCTCTCAAGCTAAATTCGTGTAAAAATTACCCTAGGTAGACTTCATGATGCCGTGCAAAAGTCCTCTCGTTTCGCTCTATTTCGATCTCCTATGAGGGAGAATTAATTCCTTGAAATCCTGTCAGATCCATATACCCGACTCTTCATGTTTGCTTTAAAATCTCGTGTATACTTGATTCCATGTCATGAGAAAATTCTCATAAATACTACGTCATGTTTAGGGCTGTGCAAAATATGGTCCAAACCGAAAAACCGAACCTTCGGTTCGGTTCGGTTTCATGGGCTGGGTGGTTCGGTTCGGTTTCTGGCTGGGAAACCGAAATGAACCGAATACCTATATATAATTATATAAATAATAAAATTAAACAAAAAAAAGGTAGCGCAATGGAGGGCAGCTTCGCGCGCCCTCCACGCGCCTGGTGTTCGAAACTCGCGACCACCAGAAAACCACTTTTACATGTTTTTGCCATAAAAAATGCCAAAAATGCCATACAAAATACTAAAAAATGCCAGAAATGTCATATTTCGGTTTGAATCGAACCGAGTTCGGTTTGGTTCAAACAGTGAGTTCGGTTCAGTTCGATTTCTCCAAAAAATGGAGAAAATCGAACCGAACCGAACCGTGAACACCCCTAGTCATGTTAGCTTTCAAACGTCCCTGGTTTGCCTAATTTTCATCATGTATCCATCGCTAATTAATTCGTTGAACCTTAACTGCGTATGTTTAGGTCACCGAAAAGTAACATAATCAAAGCATGTCTAAACTTTGTCTATTTTCAAATTAATCGTACATGTGGATAGATCTATGTGTATACTTTCGTTTAAAATTGATTTCATGATTTTTTGATCATCGTGCTATTTATATTGAATTTAGAAGTACCCTATATCAAGAAGGACCAACTCTGGAAAAAATAAAAAGGGCCGGACCCCTTTTCTGATATCGCGGCGACGCGACCCGCCGCGATACCAGGAAGGTCGCGGCCGGCTGGCAAGTCGCGTTAAGAAATGCGGCGGCCTGTGCCGCCGCAATTTTTTTCCCGGTCCGAGCCAGATCGACCGGTCTGCGGATCGCGCCTGAGCCGCCCGTCGCGACTTGAATCTCGACGGGTAGGCCCGTCGCGATTTAAGGATTTCGGCCAGAACTTAAAATTGTGCATATGTCCCTACTTTATATGCCATATAACCCTTGTACAAGTTAAACCATGTACTGTTAAGATTAATAAATGACCTGAATATTTTTATTTGATAATAATTAAATAATTCTTATTAATTTAAAAGTCGTGAGCACGACTTATCATATTCTCATGATCTCTCTACACTTGCACACACATATCATTAATGTTTGTCATTTGACCCTATTAAATTATTCAATAATATATCTGGTAATTAAGTGAAATTAATTACTTAATTTTCTTATTATTTAAAGGGTTTTTCAATTTAAGATCCATTTGTTGACTGTTTAATTATTTTTAGGTCCATTGACCAAAAAACTTATTTTTAAGTCCAACTGCACTATTTCCATTTTTTTTAACCCAATCCGTGACGGTTCCGTTTGCTGAGGTTAGCAAGGGCGAAAAGGTGGGGGGCGAAAAGTGGGTGATTCCTTCGGCTCCGTTTGAGGGCGAAGGAGGCGATGGCGAAGCCCTCCCTCTTCCTGCCGCCGCCGCGCGGGCGCAAGCAGGAGGCGCGAGGAGGGTGCAGTCAGAACAGGCGGCGAGCAGGCGCCGCACGGGAGCGAGCAAGAGGTGCGAGGAGGGAGCGGTCAGAATAGGCGACGAGCAGGCACCGCGCGGACGCGAGCAGGAGGCGCGAGGAGGGTGCAGTCAGAGCAGGTGGCGAGGAGGGCCCGGTCAGAGCAGGCGGCGAGGGTGCGGCCAGAGCATCCGGCGAGCAGGCGCGAGCCCTCTTCCTGGCGCGAGCAGATCCTGTTCTTTGTGAACAGATCTCGTTTTTGAGGGTTACCAGTTCTTCAGGGCGCAGGGTTTTTTTGGGGAGCAAGGGTTCCTGATCCGGCGTGAGCAGGGGGTTCCTGGGTTTTTTTGGGAGCAAGGGTTCCTGATCCGGCGTGAGCAGGGGGTTCCTGGGTTTTTTTGGGAGCAGGGGTTCTTGATCCGGCGTGAGCGGGGGTTCCTGGCAGTTCCTGGCGACGTGAGTAGAGTTCCTGGGTTTTTTTTGGGAGCTGGGGTTCCTGATCCTACGTTTTTGGCTCTTTGAACAGAGCTATTATCTTGGCTCTTTAAACAGAGCTAAATGGTGTGAAATGAGGTCTGCGTGTCAATATCTGCTATGTTTTTTGCTCTTTGAACAGAGCCAATATCCTGGTTCTTTGAACATAGCTAAATGACATAAAATGAGGTATGTATTGCGCAGAAATCTACTGCGTTTTTTGCTCTTTGAACAGAGCCAATATCCTGGCTCCTTGAAGGACAATACGGTAATTTTAGCGTACCCACCGTCAGTTAACTGACGGTGGAGCCACTTTTTGGACCTAGAAATAAATGTCAAGGGCAAATGGACCGGAAGTTAAAAAAAATTGGTCAAAGGACTTAAACTTAAGTCATGGGTCAACAAATGGACCGGTAGTTGATTCTGCCTTATTTAAATGACACTTGTCTTCGTTTTATCCGCGTGATTTGTATACCGTTATCGCGTCTCTCTGCCTTCGAGCACTCGAGGCAAGACGGACAATGTTTCGTTACACACTTTCTCTTGACTTGGACCACCTCTCCATCGGGAATACTCTCGACTGGGCCAGGGACTCCTTGTCAAGGCCTCTACAAGTCTTCTTGGCTTTGGCGCACGTCCATTGCCGACGAGCTGGTTGTACCCTTAAAATCCGACATACCATAGGGATCAATACGATCCAAAATGGCCTTAGTGAATTCTCTCTTATCTTGTGATCACGTCGGATCATTTAGCCTGTGTTCGTAGCACGGCTAGTGGGCGGTGGTGACTTCTACCAGATTGCCGGCACACAACCTGGTGTTGTGCAACTATTACTATCATGATTTAAACGTTGTTTTACGATTATACCCCTATCTCATCTACTATCCTTATACTCTCATCTATTCACGTTCACTCTACTATTTCGTCTATTCATCTAGTACTCTCTTGAGACTCTTGAGCTGTTGTGGCTCATATTGCTTGTACTATACTTGACTGTCTAACACTATAATATGGGTCTTGTGACTCTACTGTATCCAATGCATACTGTGCAGGGTACGGAGAGTGTCCGAGGGGCTCCAATCTAGTTCTGGGGGCAGAGAGCCACCCAAAAATACCTGCAGGGGCTATTGACGGTGTTTTGCATTGCACCGGTTCTGACTGTACTATTTTGGCTAGACATCTAACTGTTATACTATTAGTCTGAGGAGTTCAGACGTACTATACCATTTCTGTGCTATTACTGTGCTAGCACTGACTGTTATAATATTAGTCTGAGGAGTTCAGACGTTCTGTGCTATCGATGAACGGCTACTGTCCTAAAGTGACTACTGCCTTACTTTTCTAGTGCACTGTTGTGCAACCATACCCGCTATCTCGTTACACGCTATCTCATTTCACGCTATATCGTTATATGGTCATTTCTCTATCATTCTAACTTTGCAATATTCTTGTGGAGTGTATTATCATTCACTTGTTATCGCATGCTATCATTTTCTTGATATAGTGTGCCATTAATCTCTCGTTATCTTGTACTATTACTCTCTTGACTATACTTGATCGTTCTCTCTAGTTAACTTGCTCTACAAGACATTAATCACTTTAAGCATGCTTGTTTACACGAGATATTAAGTTTTATTGAGCGTTATCGCTCACCCTTCGTTATTTGTTATTGTGTTTTCAAGTAAGTCGGGTGATGACCTTACACACATCAAAGGGATTGGACTGGAGTGATAAGCTACCTGGAGTCGTAGCGATGGATTATCCCCAGTACCCTAGAGTTAGTTTAGTTAGTTGCTTAGTTATTAAGCATGTTTGTTTACACGAGATATTAAGTTTTATTGAGCGTTATCGCTCACCCTTCGTTATTTGTTATTGTGTTTTCAGGTAAGTCGGGTGATGACCTTACACACATCAACGGGATTGGACTGGAGTGATAAGCGACCTGGAGTCGTAGCGATGGATTATCCCCAGTACCCTAGAGTTAGTTTAGTTAGTTGCTTAGTTATTATTTTCAAATGTAATGATGCTATTGAGCCCTGTGTTTTGGTTCTGAATTAGTGGTTGTAATAGTTTAGATGAGTTATCAATAAAATGATGAGTTTTATTGCAACTATTATTCATTAGTTGCTCTGATATTTACGAATGTATGCGCAATTTACGATATCATACACGTTGTTCATGCCTCCCCGATTTATTCCGCTACTAAATTAGCGGGGCATGACAGAAACAAATGTATTTCCTATTTTTAACAGGCACCTACTTTGAATACAGTGGACAGACAATGAACAGATCTTAGCCTCTCTACGTCTAGATACTCGACAAACAAGAAAATGATCCTAAACAATAACTGAAGATCTACCACAGCTTTAGTGCCTTACAGAAAGCCAGAGTTTTGCAAGTACATAGCACGGTCTTCAAAAACCTAGCTTGTAAGGAAAACCATATAAAAATATGGAGGAACAGTGTAATTAGTACCATATAAAGCAATGGGGGATTTTGTTCATAGGGGATAGGGCAATCCTTACGCCCAAAAAAAAAAAAAAATCCCCCACTTCTTTTTTTGTATGGTAGTCCTTACACGGCTGCTTTGCACTGGAACTTGGTGAAACAGATCAACTGGGCGGACCTCCTCTGGTTCACTTGGTTTCTAAGTTGGATGAGAAGGGTTTCAAAAACGACATAAAATAAGATGGACAACTGTGTAGTCCAAAACAGTCAGGTCCAGTGTGACCAGCTAATGTGTATTTGCATGTTAAAACTGGCTTTCTGATGTGTTTTCTTTCTTTTCTATTAATTAGTTATACTTTTCACTTTGGCTTGCAGACTTGTCTAGATTTCCTTGGCATCAACTGTACCGTTATCCTTCTATAGGTAGAACTGCCCCAAACTGGTTTTACCCAGCCAGAACCAGCTCGTTTTGGTCCTGAACCAGAATTGAAACATCCTAATTTGGTTTTCTTATCATTATATAGGAAATAAACCTTAATTATATGAAAATAAGCTATCTTGACTAAGAAAACAGGAATTCAGATGACAGTAAGCTCACTTCCATAATCCATAGATACAAATACCCAAAAACAGTCTACCCTGATAGAGCATGGTCAGAGTAAAGTTCATGATAGTCACCTTGAGGACACCAGCAGCAGATAAGATCTGTTGCCCATGGCAAATGGATGCCACTGGCTTTCCCTTCTCCATGAATTCCTTCACTATAGCAATCACTTTTTCATCCAAAGAAAGGTATTCTGGAGCTCGTCCCCCAGGAATAACAAGTCCATCGTAGCTTGCTGTATCCAATCCTTCGAAGCTTGCAGTTAGAGTGAAAGCATGGCCTGGCTTTTCACTGTATGTCTGATCACCTTCAAAATCATGAATTGCTGTTGGACAAGTTTCACCAGCCCTCTTCTTGGGGCAAACTGCATCAACAAGACAACCTAGAGCTTGAAGAGATTGAAATGGGACCATCACCTCATAATCCTCCATGTAATCCTGCCATTACTTTGAGACAATGTTAGAAAAGTAAAGTGATAGACATAAACAACCATAAATAAAATGTGCAAGACTGTACTGGAAACCACATAAGTTTGGAGTCCCCTCCATTTCCAACCCAACCAGAATCTTCTTATTTTCAACAGCCATAATATGATTGATTCTGAAGCATCGAAGTTATCAATCTAAGAAAGAACTCAAGAGATGCTGGTGACAAGATGGTCAAAACATCGGATTCAAAGAAACAGACAAGTAGTACAAAAGGTTGCTAGCTCTATTGGTCATGACATTTCTGATCTCCCAACAGAAGGTTCAACAGTGCATACAAGTTACTAGTGAAAAATAGAAGACAGTATCAGTGCCAGAAAAGAATTATGGAGGAAAATGCCTAACATCTCTGACAAGATATCAGTCATTCAAATGGCTGAACATGCAGAAAGTTGACTTTCAGAATTTTGGCCTTTCTTATTGAAACCATCATTTTGCGGAACACTCTAAAAGTAACAGAAGATTGAATTGAAACATATAAATAAGCTGGGATCACATTAGGACCTGCCAGACTCGGCTGGATCAAGAACTGGACAGGGATTTCATTTTTATTTTAATTGGAAAAGTCTAGGATCGTGTTTGGGGGAGTACAGATGGAGAGGGACTATGACTAGGCCAAACAACGACCACAAAAAGCCTTTTGAGAATGAAGTTGGTGAGAGAAAAGATAGTGCCAAATACAAACATTACAAAGAGAAAAACAAAAGGCTAAACTTCACTACAACCCAATAGATGACTGATCATTTACACAGCTTCCTTTTAGAAAACATTATTGCACTCACTGAGTTCTAATAAACTAATAAAGGGATTGGAGAAGATACTCAATAACTGAAAACACAGAACAGGAAAAGAAACACCTCTTGAGCATGCCCATCATCAGTTTGCACAAAAGCAATGAAACATACCCCACAAAGAAACAGGATCCTTTTATCAGCACCTTGTATGGTGCCCCCCAGTGCTTCCACAAAAAGTCGAATGAACTCAGGATGCCCATCATATGTTGCTCCGGTGATGAGATTACCATCCTTAACGCATTTATCCATCATATCCGCTTCAATCCAATGAGCTCCTGCAGCAACTAGTACTGGCTTTACCGGTGGATATGCTGTACACTTCCTATCTTTCACCACATCTGCAGCTGCCAAAATCAATTGCCCATGGCAAATGGATGCAATTGGCTTTGCAGAGTCTGAAAATTTGCGTACAGTATCAGTAACCTGACTGTTCATGGCTAAATATTCAGGTGCCCGTCCTCCTGGAATCAATAGCCCATCATATTTGCTAGCATCAATGTCATCAAAAGTTGCATTAAGTGTAAAATTGTGCCCTCGAGACTCAGAATAAGTCTACAAGACATAGAAAAATAAAAAAGTTAGACAATTTGAACACAGAGTGGTCAAACCAAATGATTGCATTCACTTATCAGTGACTAACCCTCTACCCATAAGAGTTTGGTATTTTTTAAGGAAAAAAACCTATCAGTCAACGTATTAGGAAACACAATGTTTAGCCTCACTTCATGCAACTAAGATGTACCGAGTACTGACAATGAAAGTTGTCCTGCTGGCAAACAAGCAACTGAAATCACTCATACACTGTTCCTACTAGTTAAAAGTTATAACTCTGTAGCCAACAGTTTTCAGTGGCACAGACTAAAATGAAAATTGTGATTTTGTTACTATACAAGATGTATGAAACTTTACTCTGATTACACAACAGAAATCTCTAAACTTTACAAGATGTATGAAACTTTGTTACTATACAAAGCATAGTTTCCCCTAAATTATACACCATAGAAACCAAGCATAATTCTCTTTTCTGTTTTGAAGTTATTTTTATATGTAACAGTTTCAACTCATAAGTAGAAGCCCAATCCTCAATTGTAACTCATGTAATAAGCCACGATTCTAGTGTGACACACAAAGCATTGCAATAGCTTTTATAAGATATACTGCTCACTCTCATGTGAAGTTGCAATCCACTTGCATGTTCCATCACCTCTCATAGGAACTAGTCCTTCCAAATTAAGGGAAACTTGAACTATAGAACATAGTTAAAGCATGGCTAGCTATAGCATGTACAAGTAGGCGCATAAAAGGTGGAATATTCCTTCCTTTTTGTCTGCACTTACTCATTAAGCCAAGCGGGCATTAGTAACTAGTGCAGAAGTCCAGATACCAGGTTCTATGAGCAGGATAACAGGTGTTACAGTTTTAACATATTCACTCGTCCACAGGAAATATGCATAGCCCTTGGAGAAAAGGGGGGGAAAAATCAAACTGCTTTGTCTTCTACTTAATTTATTTAGTCAACCAAGCAAACAACATGGGTTGAACTTGTAGCAGAAACGACGCATTCCATATATGAATACAACGCAGACAGGCAATCCTCGTGATTAAATGGAATAAAATTACTTAATCAGGCCCATAGGTGAAAGAGTAAGAGACAAGTAAAGAAGGATCCACAATCAACACTGCCAGACCATATCAACAGGGACTGAGATATTGGACAGCTTTTACGACAAAATATCAAGCCTCGACCTATCTTCTAGATTAACATTCTTGAATGAAGGGCCCTTAGGGCAATTTTTATGAACAGTCCGTAGAATGGCCTGCACCTGGAACAAAGACTGGCCAACCCTCACTCCAAGCCAAGAAAATAAAAGAAATTCTAATTCGGGAGAAAGCCTCAGCCTCAGGTAACAAGGCAACTTCAAATCGAAAGTTCATCTCGTCAAAGAGCTCCATTTGCTTCCCATCTCGGAAGACGAAATCCAATTCTCTTTGCAACATATTCCAAATCAGAAACTATCTTTTTTTTTAAATGAACCAATCAACCCGGGATAATGGTTCACAAGACGCCGTTTGGTTAGGATGGATTAGAAGACGAACCAATAAAACTATTATACGGGAAGAATTGTTTGATCCAGAAAAACTAATATGTGCAGCAAGCCATGATTGAAAAGGAATACCACAAGCCTACTACCAAGGTGAAGGCTCGAAACGAAGAGCAGGACATGCATTCACTAGAAAGTAAATCGCACTAGTCCGTAGAACAAGGCAACAAAATTCCAACTTTAATGAAATCGAAGGTCGGGATTCGTTAATCTACAACACGCGGTGATTCCATGTAAGCCGCCATCCCGACCCATTAACAAATCTTGCAGTTCTTACCTGGTGGCCGGACCCTTGATGCACGGCCGTGCGGCAGATGTCGCCGGCCTTCCTCCCGGGACAGACCGCATCGACGTTGACACCATACGCCTGCAGTGCTTGGAACGGCACCATTACCTGTAGATGCCCATCATCGTGAGCTTAACGCGATGCGAACAGCAAGAATGCAGAACCCCTAAACAAACTTTAAAAAAAAAAAAAAACAGAGAGAGGAAGCTTGGTGAAGCTGGTGGCCAGGGCGGCGACGATGGGCAAATGCCAAGAGTACCTCGTAGTCTTCCATGTAATCGCCGCAGAGTAGTAGGACAGTCCTCGCCATGCTCGATGCTTCTGGAAGTAGAGCCGATGGAGGCGCTCGAGCAGCGGGAGGCAAGGTGACGAAAGCCGAAAGGCCTGGGATAGTGATAAGGGGAGCGGGGGCGTAAGCAAATAAATATAAATATGTGGAAATCCCTTCAGTTCCTTCACTCCTTGTCGCTGTCGGCATCGTTGCATCAGAAAATCATAAATCAAACATATATATATACATATATTTTTTGCGGCTTAAATAGAGTGTTTCAAATTTGATGTTCTTAAGTTTGAAAGTGGCATAATTGAAGTCAAGGTTCTCCGCATCGGGGAATCGGGACCAATCGAATTTTTTCTGATTCGTCACGATTTGTCAGAATCGGATCGATTCGCATGAGAATTGGATGGAAATTGATCTGATTCAATGAGAATAGAGTGAATCGAATTTCTCCTGATTCGCATCGATTCGCCCGAATCAAACCAATTCGATGCGATGCGCCAAATCATGATTGAAGTTATTCAAACAGTGTGATATGAAAAGTGATATTATAAGAGAAATATTTAGTGCCCTCTAAGAAAAGTAAGAAAAAATAAATAAATTATTTGACAAATAATTTTATTAATTGAAAGAGAGAGGGAGAGAGAAAAAAAAAATTATCAAATTTTTAACCAATAAAATTACTTGTTAAATAACAAACATCAATTTTTTTTGCCATCCTAATTAGACACTAAATATTTCTCATATTATAATATATTTATTAAAATTTTGAGAGAAACCACTTTTTCTTTTAAGTGGCTAATAAGCTTTTGGCCGTGGGCATTAGATTCTTCTCGATCATCAGAAAGATTTTATGATCAAATTTCACATCTTAGATACAAACAGATATTAACCTAATATGTGGGTTTCTTTGGAAGTCTTTGGTGTGCTCTTTTTCATGTGGTTAAGATCCATAGAGAACTTTGCTCTTTTGTGATGGAACATCTTAATATGAAATTCTTGAGAGAGAGAGAGAGAGAGAGAGAGAGAGAGATCTATTATTGAATCAAGAGACAAAATATTAAAGATGATTATTATTATTTTCATTGGAGACTTGTAGACAATGAAAGGATAATATAAAGTATAATAGTCAACAAAAGTGCATCTTTAATCTTTCCGTTTGAATTCTTATGTCCATGACAAGGAGCAAGAATCTTATTGCTAATTCACATGGGACACAGCATCTAAACCCACAGACTCTACAGCAGCCCCAGAAATAGGGATGGTAATTAAGACCAGAAACCTTCACTATATATAACTTAGACGGATCCCTAATTAATGAACCCATGTTCCCCTTAAATCTTAATTGGTCAAAGAAATAATGGTAATATTATATAATAAAAGTAGTTGGAAAGATAATATACGAAGATATACGAAGACTCCCATGGAATAAAAAATGCGCCCCAAGATACCTTGAACGTGCAATGATATGGGATTTGGACTTATCCAGCATATATACTATACAAGATGCGCACCAAGTAATGTAGTGTTAAGTTGATGTCAAAATGATACGAAACTAATAGGTATTGTCTAAATTCTTGGGGCATTTTTCATATATATAAGTGTAAACTATTTTATTTATATGCGTGTATATATGCACGTAAGAATATTATCAATGATTAAGTATGTTCATAATATAAGAAGGTGCTACAATGTTTCATATCATGAAGAAAAGTGATAAGTTTTTAGAGATATACAAATAAATTTTGAAAAAACATCAAGTTTTCAAGACAAACTCCATCTACAACCGGATCATGCAAGGATACGATTCGAGGCATCTTGCGGCATATCTTGAGCCTCTACCCAAGGATTTTTCTTTTAAAAAAAAATATTTATAACAATAATTCAACAATTATTCGTATTGTACTGTCGTGAAACAAGATTCGACATGTCATTGCAAATCATGATGGTACGAATATCACTGTGCTAGGGACTTGGGTCGACACCAGATGAAGGGAGAGGAAAGGGGCAGAGAGCGAAAGAGGTGGGGAAGAGACTGTGGGAGGAGGGGGGGCGTGGAGGCAGTTGGAAGAGAGGATGGGGATCGTCGAAGAGTAGAGGGGGCCATCAAGGGGTGTGGAGGGGGGGAGAGAGGGGGCCATTAGGGGGTGGGGGAGGGGAGGGAGCTCCGAGGGGTGGAGAAGAGGCCGTCGAAGGGGGAAGGGGATGCGGATCTCTAGGGGGTAGAGGAGGCTCTCGAGGTGTGGAAGAAGAGGTTGTCGCGGGGTTTGGAAGGGGGGGGAGCCAATAAGAGTCGGGGAGGGGATCTCCGCGGTATGCGACGTATCGTGTTATGAAACTTTATAATAGATTATGATAATATGTGAAATTTTAATATGCTCTCAAAAAATATTGTCATCGTTTGAAATTTGATTTTTTTAAGATCTTCTTAAAATAATAAAATAATTTTTACTTATAAATATTTAATTATTTTTATTATATCTAATATAAATCTTAAACTATCTCTACAGGACTTATCATCCTCCGTTATCGAGGTACCTATATCAAGAATATGTCTTTGATAATTTACAGAAGGGTATATACATAAATATGAACAGTTGAATGGAAATATATGAAGAAAAGCCAATGGTTATGGTCGCAAATGTATATGTAATTTTAGGGAGAGTCCAAGGTTCGCCGTACCGACTGGATCGACCGTACCGTATTCTCCGTGGCACGGTACGTATCGAACCGTACCGTACCGCTGAGATACGGTGGAAAATTGACATGTTGTGTTGAAACTCATTCTCCTCTTGTAAACACATTCAAATAATATCCATTTGTGTTGAAATTTTAACTATAAGCTAATGTAATAGTTTTACAAATTATGGTGATTTTAATTTAATTTTTAGAATTTATTTTATACTGGGTGAAAAATCATCCGGAAAATAGTTGTATCGGTTTAATATCGAAATCCGTACGTCAACAATTCCGAATATTTACAATTTTGATATCATCACAATTTTCTGAAAATTATGGTGTTCTCAAAATTCATTTTTTGTTACAATTTTTTGGTGTCGCCTCGTCGGAGCGCGCACTTCTGAGTATGGCATTGGGCTATCATTTATTAATGTTAATTAATCTCAGATATTAATAAAATTACTATAATTTGTATCATCTCTTAATTAGTTTATGTTTGAAATTTTATCTCAATTAGACACTAATTAAACCACTTAAGTGCAGACAGAGTTTGTCGCGGTACGACGAACTCTATGTGTGCGTACTTCAACGGGACGACATTTGGTTTCGAAAATAAAATCAAATATGAAGTCATCATAATTACTAAAAAAATGTACTGATTATAAAAATATAAATATCATGAGTTATTGATGCATAGATGTCGAGATTAAGTCGACCTAATGATTTTTGGGACAGTTTTTACTTTACAAAAAATTAAACTAAAATTATTACAATTTGTATCACATATTAATTAGCTTATGTTTGAAATTTCATCTCAATTAAACATCATTAGATCCCTTAAATGTTGAGATTAAGTCGATTTACTAATTTTTGAGATAATTTTTACTTGATAAAATAATAATTTAAAAAATTAAATTAAAATTACTATAATTTGTATCATCTCTTAATTAACTTATGTTTAAATTTTCATTCCAATTGGACACCATTTAAATCACTTTAATATACCTAATATAAAAAAATTATGAAAAATAATAATAATAACCCGGGTCACCCCATTGGGGTGACCCGACCGTGCCTGGGCGCCGCTGGCGCCCAGGCACGGTGCGGTTCGACCGTACCGCCCCGGTACGGGCGGCACGGTCGAACCATGGGAGAGTCTCGCTTTGTGCACGGCTGGTTGCACGGCCGCCGCGCCATCCCGCACCCACATGGGACGTGGGCGCACCCACATGAGGGGGTGGGGCGAGCCCGAGGTGCGGGATGGCGCGGCCGGCCGTGCAGCCGTGCAACTGGCATTTCCCTTTTAGGGATGAGTGGGGTCGTTAATGACATGTGGGCTCCCATGCCGCCGATGCCGCATCGCCACGACTACACGCTGTCGATGGAAGAGGGTGCCACCTCATCCCTTCGCTTCGGGCGATAAGCTCGGTTCGTGGTCTACAGCCGTGGATCCACGTCCGCAAGACGACAAGCGTGGTGGCATCTTCTGGATCTTGGGCACCGGTGGGTGCGCTTGTTTGTTCTTCTCATCAGATTATGTTTGGTCTATTTTGCTGCCAAAAAAAAAAAAAGTCTGCAACTGCAGTCTAGTCAACTCTAGTGTCGCCCATCTATTAATTTTGATCTTTGTACCAATTTTTGCATGCATTCTACACTCCATTTTCCATATGCGATTTATTTCACTTTCTTGTTACGGTGAGAAGAATAAATTTGATATTTTTTAAACACATATAAAGACTTTAGAAGCACAATAAAGGACAACAAAGTAGTAAAATATACTATATTTTCATTTTTTTTATAAATAACGTGAAGGTAATATTTGAACCTTAAGATGTGCACAAAAATTTTAATCATTAAGTAACTTCTTATGTACGATATGTTTACATTTGAATGCTACTACCGCGTACCGACATCATGTTACAAATAAATGGTGGATTTCACTTGGAAGTCATGTGATTTTGCTTGTTAGGATGTTTTGTTTCTATCAACTGAAAATAAAAAGATTGTCTCCCCAACGTTGGAGAGAGTGTAGAGTCTCATGTTTATGTTGTTAGTTGTCCTAAACTCTTTGTATTTAAGATTTCATCTCTTATATATAATTGTGTATCGTTAAAAGAAAGAGATCTTAGTGTAATCGTAGACGTAGATAGACACAGCGTCTCTCCAAATCACATAAAAATCTTATATATTTATATGATTTGCTTCCTTCTTTCCTCTTCTTTCTTCTTCTTCTTCTACTTTTTGTTCATGTTTACATATACTCTAATTCTTAACGCACACTGTTCGGCCGGCATAAAAAGAAGTGGAAAAAAATAAAGACATATTCTTAAGCATATAATAATATTTATGTAAAATAATATATTAATTTAGATGTCATTTAAATTAGTTATCAAACAATTCTTAATAGAAATTTAATATATTTTAAATACTTATTAAATTACAAATTTAGACAATAGATAACAAATTAGACTTTAAACATTGTTAATAAGTGTTATCAAACGCTACCTAAGTCATAGAGAAATATAGAAAATAGAAAGAGAAAATAAGTGGAGCAAATGTAATGGCAGTTGAGGAGGTTCTTAGTTCTTATCTTCATTGCTGATTAATTCCAATTTCAAGGATAGCACCTGAATCCAATGCATGTCAAATTTAGTTACTTTAACTTCAGTGACCAACTAATCCGTTGTTTTGTTTTCGTCTCATGTTTGGTATTGAGATAGATCGGAGATAGAATGAGAATAATTTAAAAATTATCTTTACTTTATCTCTGATATATGTTAATACCAAACATGTCTTTGATATGTGTGAGACCTTGACTACCTCCCATTGTTTTAGCTTATCACTCAATTGATAGATGATATTATTGATTTATTTTGTAGATTCACTTGGATCTTTTATGACTTAGATCACTAGAGGTTCTCCTCCTAACTAAAGTCGGAGTAGGAGCCACTAGTCAAAAGAGAAAGGATTTCTGCACTTGTGAAAGTGCAGAAATACCTAGTCATCATGTACTTCTCCCCTCTCGTTGGTGGAAAAGATGAGAGAGGTCTAAATAGTAGCTTCATTCTCACTAATGAGAGAAGAGAAGTGTAGGATGACTAGATATTTCTGTACTTTCACAAGTACAGAAAATCTTTCTCTTAGTCAAAAATACTTTAGGACTGGCCGTTTCCACCTCTTGATCACCGAAACCACTTCAACTCACTCGCCCCAATTTTTATCGTTTGTCTTTTACATACATTAGATCTCACTTGATAAAAATTAGGGAGTAGACTCCATCGTCACTCTTCAGCGTCATTTCATGATAAATGAATGTAAATAATTATAAATATTTCATTTTTAAAATTTCTCATAAAATTTTTTTTTTTACAAAAGAGTGATAACAAGGACATTATCGCGATGTTTGATACATACTAACAAGGATGAATTTTTATTTAACTTTTTAAAATTATATATACAAAAAACCATAATTTCTGTTAAACTGTAGATTTAATTATCAATATTAATCCGAAGAATATAATTTGGAATTAGCTGACTTGTCAGTATAGCTGTGATCCATATAATCGGCTAATCCAATCCGGGAAACCCGACTAACCGTAACCGAGAACAGCTTATTACGGATTCTGGCTAACTATGCGGGTCCACGGAATTGAATCCGAAGATTCTTGAAACGCCGCATATAATCCGAATTAAAACCCGTCCACCCAAAAGTGTCGAATTATTGTCTCTCCTCACTCCACCCCGGAGAGCTGGGATTAGGGTTTTTACCCACTCCCCGTTTGGCTCCGGCAGCGCCACCGCCCCGCCGCCCGCCGTCGCCATGGATGCCGACAACCCACACCAGGCGCCGAAGCGGAAGCGGGACGAGGAGCCTTTCCACCCCTCGAACGCCTCCGAGAACGGCGGTCTTGAGGGCGTCGATCTCTCCCTCCTCGAGGCTGTGGAGAAGTCCCACAACGGCGGCGTCGAAGTCCTCGACCTGCGCACCATGAAGAAGCTCGTCCTCTCCTTCGAGCGCCGCCTCCGCGACAACCTCGAGGCCCGCATGAAGCACCCCGACCAGCCGGACAAGTTCGCCGACTCGGAGGTAGAGCTCCACAACGAGATCGAGCGCCTCAAGATCCTCGCCGGGGGCCCGGAGCTGTACCCGGACCTTGTCACCCTCAACACGGTCTCCTCCATCGTCGGCCTCCTCGGTCACGAGAACACTGACATTGCCGTCGATGTGGTCGGACTCCTTATGGACCTCACCGACGAGGACGTCCTGGAGGACAATGACGAGCCGGCGCGGGTCCTCGTGGATGCCCTGGTCGAGAACAATGTGCTCGAGCTGCTTGTCCAGAACATTGGGCGGCTCTCGGAGGCGGACCCTGACGAGGCCACCGCCATCTATAAAACCCTCGCAACGATCGAGAACATGATCGAGGTGAAGCCTGCGGTAGCGGAGATGGTGTGCGAACGCACGAAGCTGCTGCGCTGGCTGATGGGCAGGATCAAGGTGCGGGAGTTTGATGCCAATAAGCAGTATGCTTCGGAGATTTTGGCCATTCTCCTTCAGAACAGCAGCTCGAACCAGAAGAGGTTGGGTCAGATGAACGGGGTGGATGCCGTGCTACAGGCCGTGGCCATGTACAAGTCGAGGGATCCGAAGACGTTTGATGAGGAGGAGATGTTGGAGAACTTGTTTGATTGCTTGTGCTGCTTGCTGATGCCGGTGGAGAACAAGGAAAGATTTATCAAATCTGAGGGTGTGGAGTTGATGATTATCATAATGAAGCAAAAGAAATTAGCTTATGGATCAGCTATCAGGGTGCTCGACTTTGCGATGACGAAGTATTCCCCGGCTTGTGAGCGGTTCGTTGACGTGTTAGGGTTGAAGACAGCTTTTGCTGCTTTCATGGGTAAGGCAAGTCCTTGACTACTTCCCGAAGGTGGAAAGCTCAGAAATTCTTTTAGGGAACTTCAAATTTTCTTCTTCTCTCTGGTATCGTGCATTTTTTTCTGCCCATGCTATTGCTCTCCTGGTGCAACGTCTTGATGCCCTATATTTAAGCTGTGGAGAAAGCAGAAATCTTCATGGTTACAGTACCCAATATATCAATTAAACTCTAGATTACCTTCGTTCGGAAAGTCATAATGGGGGATATGATGAAAAAGATGAAGTGCTTGTTTTATGAAGTTGGATAGAGAAAGTCGAAGCGTCCTCCTGTCTAACATGTCCAAACTCCATTCCCTTGTCTGAGGGTTGTGAGTGGGGAGAGAGAAAACTATTCATTCATATATTTTTTTGAAACGTAGATGATACCGCTGGTATATTAAAAGAAAAGGAATGTACAAAAAGGGAGGCCACGTACAGCCCCTATACAAGACCCCACACCAAGTTAGTGTGCCAACCTAACTCCTCAATAACAAAAAGAGCAAGGAGTTATGAGGACTCACTTTATAGCAATGAGTAGCCCAAAAAATAACCCTCTCACAAAAAAGGCAAAGAGGGACTCCTCCGATCCAGCCTCTCTTTTGAATAGTCTATTGTTCCTTTCGTTCCACAACGCCCAAAGTGTGGCATGAAGGATCAGCCACTAGATGATATTATCCCCCTTGAGTGCCCATCTTCTATGCCAAGTGGAAAGAAGTTGCCGCACTGAGCCAAAATTCCCCATAGTCTGAAGTAATCTCTGCCCCAATTTTGTCCATAAAGCCTTCTTTACAAAATTGAGAAAGTATCTATAAACTGGTAGGTAAAATGTGTAGGCTCACCTTATACTTCACCATAAACCGAGGAGTCAAAGATACTTGGAGAAAAAATGATCGGACCTGTGTTAGATGGCTTTGTACTTGGAGAAAAGTGATCGGACCTGTGTTAGATGTCTTTGAGTTCGATTCACGTGGATATTCCATGCCTTCCAAAGGCTTTCATGTAGTCCTGTTGCATACCTGCTTTCTCTGTGTCAATCTCTCTTCTTGCTATTCCTTGCTTATATTATGGGCAGGGAATTTTTGCACATCTTGAAACATGATGCCATGATGGTGCTTACTAGTTATACTTCCCATTATTAATTACTTTGAAAAGAAAAAAACACTATCCTTTGAAACTGGCATTTAAAAAATTTGCTAGTGCTTCCCCTGCAAATTTGTATCTTCTGTGGATGTCTGCATCTCTTCTTTATTGACCTCTCCAATTGCTATCCTTACATCAGTTCTGCAACCCCCACCCTTGAAACATCTGTTCTACATGAGTTATGTTACACAAAAGTGGATTTTCATGTTGGAGAGATCCATGTCTCCAGTGTTTTAGCGTATTCACTTGTATGTCTATGTCATAAAATGAACCATGGAAGATTATCATAATATGCAGATCATCTTCTCCTTATTCAGAACTGTGGTGATATATGTTTTTGTTTCTTCCCTTCTTTGGTTGTAAGAACTCATTTGAATTTGTTCTAAGTCATCTTTAAGTAAGATCATTTAAACTTCTTCTATTTCAACCCAAGTTATAGGGAAAAAAAACTCTTTGTTTGTTGGCCTCTTGCACCTCTGTGTGTGTCTCAACTTTGCAGGATATTTATCACTTAGATAACGAGAACTTCGATCCAGAGAGAGGTGGGGAATGTTTGAATGTAATGAACATGTTCAAATTTTACATGTTTCCTTATGGAAAGAAATTCATGTCTGTGGTGTAAAACCTTTAAAATATAGATTATGATGAATAAATTATTTTCTGCATACAGTACCTTATCCACGTGCTGGACCGTTGGTAGATTTGGAAATAGTTTGCTTAATCACAAGATACTTGCACATTTGTTCTCACTATTGGCCTTGCCACCATAAGATTATATACAATTCAAGTCAGAGAATCTGGAGTTTACATGATTAACTCAGCATGGTGATATCTCTTGGTGTATGTTATTTGCATAGTTGTCAAGGCGTCAAGGCGACCAAGGCGTAGGTGGGGTCTCGGATCGCCTAAGCGCTTAGGCGCTCGCCTAAGCGGAGCCTAGGCGTTTAGGACGGAACCAAGTATGAGTTGTTTTCAAGTGTCTCTCTTACATGATATTTATGTATCTATAAATATATATAATGATGAAAATTCAATAAAAATATTATAATATGACAGACATAAAGACAATGAAAGCAACAAAAATTAAACTCTAAGTAAACAAACTCACATTATATATCATAAAGTCATAAAAAATCTAAATTGACATCTTCAAATAAATAAGCACACTAAATAAGAACAAGAAGTGCAAATATCATTCTATCATCAGAAAACTAATTTTCAACTTTTAAAACAAACCAGTGAATACACATGCATGTAAATATGTTAAATAAAAATAAGAAGTGCAATATCTTAACACACTTAAAACAAGTAAAAACTAAATGAGTCCATTACATAATCCCACAATATGTCTAAAAATTGAAAAGAAACTAGAAAATGACAAGTCTCATGTGTTTGGGTGATGATATTTTAAGGTTGACCAAATCCTGAGCAAGGTTTGCCATATCGGATCTCGGCTTCGTCTCGGAAGGGTCAAAGAGAAGAGATATCGGAGAGATCTCGATAAAATCTCGGGAGATCAGATCTCGGGATCTCGAGAAAATTCATATATGATGACAACAATATATAACAAAATTTCACACCAACATCAGTCCATATAAATAAAATAATGGTACACAACTGCATATAAATTAACATATGTCCATCTCACAAGTCACAACAAAGATACATAAAAGAAAGTCAATATAGATCTATGATACAAAATTACAAATAGTGGCCAACTGATCAACACTTCATCCACTTGACTTTAATATTTTTCAGAATAATAATTTTGAACATAAGCACAATATTGCTCCCATGTCATTCTTTGTTGATACATATGCATGTACTCTCTCACATATGTATCATACTCATCAGCAGAAAGACTAATCAAGATCTCAATGCGGGGGTTTAAATGATAAGAATATGACACAGTTGGCACTGGCACTGCCATTGGTAAAGGATGTGGATATGCATATGGCATGTTATATGATCCATATCTATAACCATAAGATGAGCTAGAAGACTCCTGTTGTGGAATATATCCATAACCATAAGATCCATAACTATATGACGAAGATGATGCATCTTGAACTAAATGTGTGAGAAAGTTCTGCTTCATCATCATGTTGCAATCTTCAATCTTGATGATTCTTTCTTCGACGTTCATACACATTCATATATTTATATAATATGTAATCATCTACATACATACATATCATATTAATGTACAAACATAATTAATATGTATATCCTTATAAATGTATACGTTATACATATACAAATGTATTAATGTATAAGCCGTATACTATAAATAATATACTATATATATGTATACAATACTTACAGTATATATGTAATCATAATATCATATACATATGTGTTAATGTACATACATAACTTAATATTGTATCTTCCCAGTATATACTATATATATCATATTAATGAACACTTTATAATATATATGTGTGTGTGTGTGTTTATGACATTATGTTAATGTACACATGGCACCATCGCATATCAAAAAAAAGTTAAGGGGGGGTTGGGGGGGGGGACGTGGAGACAGTGGATGGGGGGGGGGGGGTTCGGGGGAGTGGAGACAGTGAGGGGGGCGTGGAGACAGTGGGGGTCGGGGGGGGGGGGGAGTGGAGGTCTGGGGCGGTGGGGGGGGGGACCAGTGGAGGTCGGGGGGGCGGCGACCACCATGGAGGGTGGGACGATGGGCGGGGAGGAGTGGAGACAGTGGAGGGGGGTTGGGGGGGGCGTGGAGACAGTGGAGGTGTTGGGGGGAGTGGAGACGGTGAAGGGGGGGGGCATGGAGACAGTGGGGGACCGGGGGGGGCATGGAGACAGTGGGGGACCATGGGGGGGGGACCATCGGGGGGGACGGTGGTGGTGTGAGGGTGAGAGAGGGGGGGGGGGAATCGTGGAGGTCGAGGGGGTGGGGAGGGGGCGACCACCGTGAACCGAGGGGGGGACCACCGTGAAGGGCAATAGGGCACTCACCTTTCCGACGGGGGCGAGGAAGACGGCTCCGCGGTCTGCTGCGTCGGTGATGCCCGGAGGTACCGTTCGCGCGCGTCGGTGATGCCTGGAAGCTCCGCACCTCGGAGAAGGCCACCCGCAACCCCGGCGTGAGAGAGAGACTGGGTGGTGTGAGGATGGGGGAGGGAAGGGGAGACGACGGTGGAGGGGGGGACCACGGCAGAGCAGCTGGAGCTGCAAGGGCCTCCGGGCTCCGGCGGTGGAGCAGACTGGCAGAGGGGTGAGGGTTAGAGAGGACTCGGGTCGGGAGGGAGAGAGGAGGTCGCCGCGAGATGGGAAGGGAGTGAGGGATGAAGCGTGGTAACTGGGGTTAATAGGTGTTAAAAAATATTAAAAAAATAAATAGGGGACACGATGGGACTTGGGAGGCTCGAACCGTGCGAGGTCGGCCCGTGAACCGGCCTGCTCGCCCGTGACCCCGCCCGCCTGCACGCCGTATGGCACCTGCCTTTTCGTCTCGGAGCTCTCGTGTCTCGGGCTGCAGCCGAGATCGAGAATCTCGCGAGATCTCGCGAGAATCTCGCGAGATGGCATTCCATGATCCTGAGAGATCTCAAACAGACTAAGTGCTGTCAGTAGGAGAGCGGCTCCCTTGGAGAAGTCATATGCACGTTTGATTTTTTTTATCGGACTTTGAATTTTTAGTGTTACATATAGTTTATTTGAATTATCAAATTTTTAGATAGGTCAAATTATGAGAGATTAGAAAGTTAGCATTTCGCTAAAATCATCGAAATCGTGATTTTCTTCTTCGATGGGAGAGTTAACTTTTTTTTTTTGTAAGAGATATGATTTTTTTGATATTTTTATTAGATTCAAATGGGAGGTACTTCCTTATTTACATGTAATATCTTAAGTAAATGAAACAACAAATTATAACATTTACTTAAATGATATTCAGGTAAATAAGATGTTTCTTGGAATCGGGCTGGACTCAGCCCTGAAAACCGACTTGAATCTGCTGTCTAAGTGGGATATTGCGGACCCCTAAAGAGTCTAGGCGCGCCGCTCGCCTTGGCCGCCTTAGCGGCGCCTTGGGGCGCCTTTTCTACTCTTAGAAAGGCGAGGTGTTTTAAGGCGGCTAAGGAAGCGCCTTGGTGCTTAAGCGGCGCCTAGGCGCCTAGGCGCCGCCTAGGCGTCTGCCTTGACAACTATGGTTATTTGCAAATGATATTGTCTTAATCGATGAAAGTATTAATGGTTTAAATGTTATGTTAGAAAGTTGGAGACATATTTTGGAGTCTAAAGGTTTTAAAATTAGTAATAGCAAGTCAAAGTTTACGCATTGTAATTATAGTAATGAGACGATGTTACAAGAAGATATGGTTCTAATTGATGGACAAAACATCCCTAAGAGTAGTAGCTTTCGGTACTTAAGGTCTATCATTCAAGAGAATGAGGAGATTTATGACGATGTTGTACACGGGATTAAGACAAGTTGGTTACAATAGAGAAGTGCATCAAGAGTCCTATGTGATTGTCATATACCTGTGAAACTTAAAGGGAAGTTTTATAGAACAGCTGCGAGACCTACTTTATTATATGGTACCGAGTGTTGTGTAGTACGAAAGGATCATATTAACAAAATGTCTATAGCAGAGATGAGGATGTTGAGATAGATGTGTGGTAAAATTAAGAGAGATAAGATTACAAATAAGTGCTTCCATGAGGACTTGAGGATGGTTCCAATTGATGGTAAAATGAGAGAAAATAGACTCAGGTGGTTTGTACACATGCATCGTCGCCCTAACTCAGTGTCGGTTAAAGATGTGACCAAATCTTAGTGGATGGTAGTAAAAGAGCTTGGGATAGGTCTAAAATGAGATGGTGCGATGTTATTAGGAAAGAGATTGGCTTCTTGGGTTTAAATACGAATATAGCATTTGATAGAAATATTTGGCGGAACAAGATTCATGTAGCCGACTCCAAATAATAGGATAAGGCTCTGATGATGATGATGATGGCATGATTAACTCAGCATAAAGAAAAGGTGCTGAAGTCCTGGTGATTTATTAGGAAAACTTCTTGGGTGACTAGTGTTTGATGAATGTCTTTTTACTGTGCTTTTTTCATGTTAGGGACAAGAATACCTCTTTGAGCCCCATGTTTTGATTCCTAGCCTGTATCAGCGTAAAGTCACTCGTCTTGGATTTTCCTATCTTTTGTGCCTTCCTGTAGGCTGTAACTTTTAGTTTTGTATTTCTTACATGTCAGTCATGTTCACTGACTCAGCTATGTTTTTTCCCCACCTGGTTTCTCCAGATCCCTGTGAGCAAGAAGAATAGGAAGGAAAGATATCAAGAGGAGCTAGAAGAGCGCCTGATCTCACTTTTAGCTTCCTTATTTGGTAAGAAGGCAAGTGAATCTTGTAACTGTTTATCTCTAGCATGCTCATGCTGTGGCAATGTAGTAGATGCTTGTGTTTTCTGTATGCAGTATTCTTTTACATTTGGATCTGTGGACCCAATTAGCTGGAATTCATACCTTGGGGCACCTGTTCTTAATTTATCGATCATTGATGTGATTTCCTTTTAGTCAATTACATTCACCACTTCTGCCTACCTGTTCCTTTTCCTTTTTACAATATTTTTGATAGCATCTCCCTGATGTTGACCTTAAGAGGGCATGGCATCTTCAACTCACCACTCAACATTGTGCAATTTTCTTTTATTGAATTTGAGGTGTTCGATACTGGAATAGATGGGGAAACTTATGCTTGTTGTGCCTGCTTAATCATTTTGATGTAGCAATTCAAAGAGATCATCTTCATGGACTTACCATGACCATTTTTGGGATTCCATCATCCTATTGTATCATCATCAGAATGTCATTAGACATTGTTTGTTAGTGATTGTCCATCTCCAGTCACTGGAACCATCATGATCATATGATGCGATCATCATCGCCAAAAAGTTATATACCCTCTCTGTTTCTTTCATTTTTTCAGAGATTCTTGGACCTGAGGCCCATTTCTTTCTGTTTTAGGACAGACAAGGGAAAGAAATATATGCAAAACATGTATATTCCCAGATTCTTTTAGTGCAAAAATGGGAGTGAAAATGGGGGGGAAAAACTACCTGAGCAGATAAAGAAAAAGGATCTACCAAAAGAGGGAGGACAAAAAATTTACTTACAATCTAGAAGCAAATGGAATGGAGAACTCTGATTGCAAGTTAGATTGGAGCATCTTGCATTGTCAGTAGTATATCAGCTGAAGAGGAAGACGACAGTTAGAATTTGTTATACTTATCACAATTGAAATTGACTAACATGTCATATCTCCCCTTTTTTATTTTTTGGGAGGGGTATAATCGAAAAACGTATTTGATGTATGCCTACTGTATCAAAAAATTAGTTTGGCTTTATGCCGGGTAGATCTACTACATAAGTTATTTTCCTATTACGGTAGCTAATGGAGAAGTATAGAGAGATGAGAAGAAACTTATATGTTTTTTCTTGACTTGGAGAAGGCATATGATTGAGTACCAAGGGAATTAATTTGGTGGACATTAAAAAAAAAGGGAGTTTCTCAAAGATATGTTGACTTGGTTCAGAATATGTATGAAGATGCTACTACTAGTGTAAGAACTATTGTTGCAGAGTCTTGTGAATCAGTCACTATAGGTTTGCATCAAGTTTCTGCACTAAATCCGTATCTCTTTGCTCTGACTATAGATGAAGTAACAAAACAATTGCATAATGACATTTCTTACTGTATGTTATTTGCAGATGATATTGTATTAATTGATGAGAGGATTGATGGTTTAAATATTAAGCTAGAAAGTTGGAGGCATATCTTAGAGTCTAAAGGTTTTAAAATTAGTAGGAGCAAGTTAGAATTTATGTATTGTAATTATAGTAATGAGAGGATGTTACAGAAAGATATGGTTCTAATAGATGGACAAAACATTCCTAATATTAGTAGCTTTCGGTATTTAAGGTCTATCATCTAAGAGAATAGGGAGATTTACGAGGATGTTGCATACAAGATTAAGACAGGCTGGTTAAAATGGAGAAGTCCTTTGTGATCGTCGTATATCTGTGAAACTTAAAGGGAAGTTTATAGAACGGCCGTGAGGCCTGCTCTGTTATGTGGTATTGAGTGTTGGACAATACGAAAGGAACACATTAACAAAATGTATGTAACAGAGTTGAGGATGCTGAGATGGATGTGTGGTAAGGCTAAGAAAGATAAGAGTAGGAATAAACGTTATGTGAGGACTTGGGGATAGTTCCAATTGATAGTAAAATGAGAGAAAATAGGCTCAAGTGGTTTGGACACATGCACTATCACCCTAACTCACCGTTAGTTAAAAGATGTGACCAAATCTTAGTGGATATTAGTAAAAGTGCTCGGGGAAGACTTAAAATGAGATGGTACGATGTTGTTAGGAAGGACATTGGCTTATTGGGTTTACATACAAATATAGCACTTGATAGAAATCTTTGGCAAAACAAGATTCATGTCGCTGACCTCAAATAATGGGATATACAACCAGAATACTTTGGTTTAAAAGGCTATTTTCTTATATATGGGTCAAGAGGTTTAGGATTTCTGGTCCCACCAATATTCCTTTTAGGGAACAGTAAGCAGAGCTCCCCTTGACCTGCTAAGGAGACGCAGGCTTCCTCTTTCTGAGTGGGTACAACATGGCTGCACAAGAATAGCAAGCTGATAAAGCTGCTAGCTACCGGTGAAATCATAACATTATGAAATCCATTGGGGAGCAAGAGCAGTCCATACAAATTACGTGAAGCTCATGCAGAAAATGCCACTAAGGGAGTCAGGCTTTAGATATTTGGTTACAAACTCATGTAAATAGTTACAATTTTTGATAATGTGAGCTGCAATAGATGCACACCTTTAACTGTTTGTCAGACAGAGAACAAATGTTGACCTTCAACCCCCCCCCCCCCCCCCAACCCGCACACACAGAAAAAGAGAGGAAAACACACAAAAAAAGAAGAAAGAAGGAAAAATCTCTCTTCTAAAAAAAGTATCCGTGGAGAAGGTTTAAAGAAAGTGATGAGGGACACATCTATTTTGAAAAGTGGCGAGCATTTGGCAAAAGTATGAGGTTCTAGATTTTTAGATTCAAGATAGAAGTTAGCTATGTGCAAGAGGGAGAAGGATGTAGAAATCATTGACCTGGAATATGAGAAGATTAAATACTTAAAGAAGTATGAGGTATTTTGTTGTGGATTATTGGTGTACATAGAAAGGTAAAACCTTTTTGATGCGGGACCAAGTGGGGAAGGAGGGGACAGGCCTCACGCCTAGGGAGTCTCACCCTAGAAAGGAGAGAAAGGAGGCAGCTCTCACAGCGGCGGCACACACAACAAGGGTTTTTTTACTTTTCATCTTCATTGCCTCTCCCCAAGGGATGTACAAGCATATAAATAGGGGAGGGGACACAAAACCCTAGGGTACCTTTTACAAAAAGAAGGACCAAAGTACCCCAAGGACCAAAAAGAGGTAAAATCGCATCCCAAAATACATAGAAAGTGGAAAAGGCCCTATTGGGCCCTAATGGGCCAAACAACCCCCAACTAAGGTACCAAATAAAAGAAAATACATCAACAAAGCAATAACTCGTCCTCTAGCCAAATGGAAGCCGAAGTCGTAGGCGAACACCTCCTCCGTTGATAAACACGGATCGGGTCGAATTGTACCTGTGCTCGAGTGTACAGTTTTTCATTTCCCATCATTCCCCCTGGTTCGAGAAAACTCGTCCTCGAGTTTTGAAGTGGGACAATATCCAAGAGGAGAAGAGGGAAGGAGTAAACATAAAACACATCTTGAAAATATGTAGGTTCATCAAGCAAAGAAGAACTGCATCTCGAATTGAGAAATGTGTCTTGATTTCACTCCATATGTGATCAAAATCATCCAAACTAATGATATCCTGCATATCCGTCGACTGTTCAACCACAACTTCAATTATTTCTTCCACTATCAACTCATTCTCTTTAATGAAATTATCTGCTGCAAACATCTTAGATTCAACCTCTGCATAATACTCTTCTATTAACGCTGGGCTGGTCTCGTAGACAATCTCTTGTAGGGGTTGACATTCAGAACCATGATGTTCAACCAGTACGTTAGGAACAGACAGCAATGCATTATAGAAAACAAACTTGTTCTGTAAATGACCAGGGCTCAAAGTGCAAGTTCGTCGTTCCGAATCAATGATAGCATGTCTCTCCTCCAGCCATTGTCTTCCCAATAAAATGCATGCTTCTGCCATGGTGCTGACGTAACACCAAGCTCCGTCAGAATAAGTAACAGTGTCGAAGACCTTACGAAATTCAACAAATACTTGATCACCTTCACAAATTATTTCTCCAGTTCATGATAGAGACTCAACAACATGAGATGAAATCCAATTTTCATGTTCCATATCAATGAAATCAATCTCTATATGTTTCTCATTTGGCAGTGATGCCGTGAATATGATTGGAAGAGGGAGCATATCAAATATAAAAATTTGAGACCTCACTGTGCCTTTCTGTTGTGTTGGCAGGTGTTGTGTTGGGTGGTGCTGCTGTCACTGTAGCTCGTGGGCCGGTCTGGGCCTATAGCGTGGCACTGTAGCAGGTGGCCCGGTCTGGGCACTGTAGCGGCACTGTAGCAGGCAACTGGGACCGGACGCTTTGCTTGACCGGTTAAGAGGGGGGGGGGGGGGGGGGGTAACTAGGAGGACCGGTCACTGGTTTGACCGGTTCCCCACAAGCAACCTGCCCCTCCCTTCTTTAAGTTCTCCTTGGTCGGTCTCCTTTCCCAACCTTCGCGTTGGGTGAAACAGCAGGAAGGAGGCGAAGGCGGCTGGGCGATGGGGAGAAGAGCTCGTGGCGGAGGTGCCGGACGGCTCCGACAGTCGATCGACCAGGAACCGCGGCGGTGGTGCTGGGGTCGAGCAGGGGGGGGGGGGGGGGGGGGTGCAGCGCCGGCGCCGCTGGGGACCGGCTGCGACGAAGGGGCGAGGTGACCGGCCACGGAGGTGCGACGGGTTGGACGGCTCCGGCGAAGGGGGGGTCGCGACGACGGGGAACCGCTGTAGCGCGAGGTGCCGGAGTGGTCGAGCAGGGACGCTCGCAGCTCCGGCGCCCACCACGGTCCGGCCGCGGTCGGGTGAGCCGTGCACAGGCGTGGAAGAGGAAGAAGACGAGGTGATGTGGCAGGAGAGAGAAAGAGAGAGAGGGAGACAAGAGGAAGGTGGGTCGGGGTTGCGTGGTGGGGTGGAGGCGCGGTGGACGAGGGAACTGTGGCTGTGCTACAGTGAGGCGAGAATGTGGAGGGAGAAGAGATGGAAAGCGGGGAACTCGCTTCTGCGACGACGTGTTCTCCTCACACGCAATGCGATATCCGGACGGACAACAAACGATGGGATCGAGGTTCTCTGATACCAGATGATGCGGGACCAAGTGGGGAAGGAGGGGACAGGCCTCACGCCTAGGGAGTCTCACCCGAGAAAGAAGGAGAGAAAGGAGGCAGCTCTCATAGCGGCGGCACACACAACAAGGGTTTTTTTACTTTTCATCTTCATTGCCTCTCCCCAAGGGATGTACAAGCATATAAATAGGGGAGGGGACACAAAACCCTAGGGTACCTTTTACAAAAAGAAGGACCAAAGTACCCCAAGGACCAAAAAGGGGTAAAATCGCATCCCAAAATACATAGAAAGTGGAAAAGGCCCTATTGGGCCCTAATGGGCCAAACAACCCCCAACTAAGGTACCAAATAAAAGAAAATACATCAACAAAGCAATAACTCGTCCTCTAGCCAAATGGAAGCCGAAGTCGTAGGCGAACACCTCCTCCGTTGATAAACACGGATCGGGTCGAATTGTACCTGTGCTCGAGTGTACAGTTTTTCATTTCCCATCATTGATGATGCGGGACCAAGTGGGGAAGGAGGGGACAGGCCTCACGCCTAGGGAGTCTCACCCGAGAAAGAAGGAGAGGAAGGAGGCAGCTCTCACAGCGGCGGCACACACAACAAGGGTTTTTTTACTTTTCATCTTCATTGCCTCTCCCCAAGGGATGTACAAGCATATAAATAGGGGAGGGGACACAAAACCCTAGGGTACCTTTTACAAAAAGAAGGACCAAAGTACCCCAAGGACCAAAAAGGGGTAAAATCGCATCCCAAAATACATAGAAAGTGGAAAAGGCCCTATTGGGCCCTAATGGGCCAAACAACCCCCAACTAAGGTACCAAATAAAAGAAAATACATCAACAAAGCAATAACTCGTCCTCTAGCCAAATGGAAGCCGAAGTCGTAGGTGAACACCTCCTCCGTTGATAAACACGGATCGGGTCAAATTGTACCTGTGCTCGAGTGTACAGTTTTTCATTTCCCATCACTTTTCCAGTGTTGAAGATGAATTTTTCTCATTCCTTGTTCTTTTTGTACACTGTGACTTGTTGCTTTTTTTATGTGAATTTTGTCCGTATGAATGCGGAATGCCATCAAAAGAGAGAAGTGTTGTCCTTTTCTTCATAAACCCTGAGTTTTTTGTGTTGTTGAGTGTTTAGGAAGAATGTCTTGCTTATCTGGTTGTACTGCTTTTATCTTTGAGCATGGTGCTACAGGACCCACCTTAATTTGGAAAAGGACAGGGCACTCACAATGCAAGAATCGTCATTCTAGATCTGCTTATTTTTTAACTCAAATAAGGTTTTTTTTTGGGGCCTTTGATTCTGTTGCTTTTGAAAGTGAGGCTGTTTCTTGTGCTGAAATTTCTTGTCTCTGTTTCATTGGGTATATAGTTGATGCCTTAGGAATGCAAGTCACTTGTATTCTTTGCGCCCAGTTTAGCTCTTGCTAATCCTTGGGATTGCAGTGTCTTTTGCTTTACAACTGTCAAGATATTCATAGTTGTCTTTTGGTGCAGTCTGCCTATACTTGTACATTCCTTTTTTATTAATATTAGTGGTACTACTACCCACTTTCCAAAAAAAAACGTCAAGATATCCATGAAAACAATCAAATGGTCATTTAAAGGAAGCTCGTTCGGAGGATTGCCTTTTTACTTATCTTAGAAATAGTGTTTCTTTTTGGGTTAAACATTTGGGGGACTGCTTATGGGTTAAATTCTTTGGTATTGTTGTCTTGGGGAAGTTGTAAGTGTTTCGTTTGACACCTTATTGGGTGTGGGGGGGGGGGGGGAGATGAGCTCTTGTATAGAGATTGTCTCCTCGTTTTCGTTTTGAGATCATATAGCCTCACACTCGTACATTCTTCCTATCATCAATATATTTTGTGGTACCATCCACATTTCCCAAAAAAAAGAGCTTCAACTTGAGGCAAGTGTAACCTAGGCTACTATAGTCCTACGTCAGCTTACTGAAGCAAATGGCTTGAACATTAGGCTTGGGAAGGGACACCGACAGTATCTTTGATACATATTCGTAATCAATCAAGTTATCTTGGAGATTTGGTGAAGATGTTGATAAAATTTTTCCTACATGTTGCGATTCTGGTAGGTGGATGATGCAAAAGTCGGAAACTCTAGTTGGTAATGAGAAGAAATGCAGAATGCACGCTATGTAGACTATCTTCTTATGAGTAATCATGAATGATGATGTTAGATGTTGAATAGTCTGAGGAAATGCGTACCTCGATTGCTTGGTTGCTCCTGGGGACATCCAAACCGCACAAGAATCTCCTCATAGAGCCGGCAGAATTTTCTCGCAAAGCACGGGCCTACACCCCTTTCTTCCGTTGCTGTAATAATGTACCTGTTCCTTCCGGGCCGAAATCTTAAAAAAAGAATGCTTACGTTACTGTGACTGATATATAAGTATTATCTCGGACCAAAACCGGCCGTGCTTCTGGTTTCCATTCCCATCATCATGTTGATGGAAACTCCTCGTGCTCATCCATAAGAACTTGGAGTCCGTATCATGGTGAAGGCGCTTGCATTTGTGCTGTGATTCTTGCTCAAAAAACTGACTGAACGCGTTCAGCAGTTAGAGTGCATTCCACCATGCAGGCCCCACGATACTTAGACAAATCTGGTCTGTTTCGCCCCGAAACTGACCCACGGCACAGCGCCCATTCGCTTCGCGCGCGGGAAGGCAATGAAGTTCAGTTCAAGAGACCGCAGTGGAGTGGAGCAGCTGCGACACAAAGTTCTTGCTCCAGTCTTTTCTTTTATCTTTCTTCAGTTCACTATCCTCTATGGTAGGAACAGGAGATTGTTTCCTGATAATTTACTCCAAATTTCTGTGCCCAGTTCTCTATCTCCTCTTACAGCAGCAGCAGATGACCGTTCCTGACAATTTTCTCCAGTTCTCTCTCTCCAATTAACAAGACACAAACAAGAGCAAACTCTCAAAGATATTTCCTTTTTCTTTGCCTAGATCTCTCATCTTGACCACTCTCATGTCAGTCGTTTGTTAATATAGAAGCAGAACATGCAAGTGCCACGATAAAAAATGAGGGACTCCACAAATTTGTTGATCTTTTGATTTTTATTATACACTGGCTGCTGGGGGCTTTGCAGATCAGGTAGTTTACCAGATTGTAGTCCAGTTTCTGACTGTTATTTGTCTGCTGACATCGTTTTCATGGCATATTATTTCTAGCTCGAGATCATTAGAATCACATCCTTATGATTACAGATGTCTGCACATCTCACTCCTCTCCAATTGCCAAGTTCTCATGAACAGTATCACTTAAGCAAATATTACCCAGGTCTTAAGGACATGCCCCTGTACTATTTTGTGATTCTTGTGTAAAAACCGTATTATTGATGTCAAGCATGGGATATACAGAGTTAAACAAAACCAAACAAAGGGGATTAGCTATTAAAATTACATGTTAAGAGGTTTATTACATGTGACTTTGCACAATTTTACCTACTGTGTTTGGTTGTTGAATTGCCTTTGCATGCATGCTCATTGCTTAGTGTCTGCTATCAGGTGGCATTGTTAGGGGCTCAAGACGGGATAGATTGTTGAGTAAATTCGTGGAAAACGAATATGAGAAGATTGACCGACTTATGGAATTCTTTATGAGGTAAAATGAGGAGTGTATCCTTAATACATCTTGATTCTTTATATAACTGCTGTTGGTTTGCTACTCAATGACTTAATGTTCTGTGTGGCAATATTGTTTTTGGAGAAATGCTTATTGCTTTCCAAGGGGGGCAATAAAGGTGATGTGGATTGCCCTCGAAGCAATCCTATTGATTGAAAGCAAAAGAGAGAGAAAGGTCTTGTCAGATTTTTAACTAATAGAATTGCTTGGAAGGCAATCCATATCATCTATATTGGGGCAATAAGCATTTCCCTTGTTTTTTATGTCTTCCATCCGACAGTCAACATTGTTCTACAGATATGCTGATAGAGTTAAAGCAGAATCAGAACGGTTGGACAGACTTGAGTTGGAGGATCTAGAGGTCATTTCCTTCCCTAGTAGTCATCTGCCTGGAGCAGTTTGCATTCCAAAAGAGGATGCACACACTTTGCCTTCACAGAAGCAGGCTTCACTCATTTTTCATCTTAAAAGACAAATCCTTTCATTTTCAAAGTTGAAAAAAAATATTGATATTGCTGTTTCCTTGTGTTCCAGATGGATGACGATGAGCGCTACAACAAAAAATTGGAAGCTGGTTTGTACACTCTTCAGGTAACTAACTACGTTCTTGAAGCAAATTTCCAATGTTTTTTCTTCCCCCCCCCCCTCCCCTGTTGCAGAAATGAACCTATCTTCTTTTCATGGCCCTAAAGAGGTCTCCTTTTGTTTACAGTTGATTGCCCTTATACTCGGCCACCTATGGTCTTCTGAGTAAGTCTTCCAATCATATGAAACATGCCTATCTATTCTTCCCTTGCAAATTGCATGTATATGAATTCATTGTGACTGAACTTGCTCCTTGATCGACACCCTATTTTTATGCTAGGCATCCCGGAATAAGAGCAAGAATTGAGTTACTTCTCAGACAGCAAAAATTGACAAGACAGGATGTCAAAGATATACTCCAGGTGTTCTTACTGAAGTTTTAAGTTTGCTGTCCTTTGCCCTTAATCTTCCTAACCGGAGTTTTGCGTCTTCCAAAAATGAGCATCCTGATTGCTTCTTGAATACTGGTTCTGATGGCCAATTTTTTCCCGAGTACCTGTCATCATGCTGCATGTGTTTTTGTCACATTGGGACACATGTTAGATAGGCCCTTTTCCCTTTCTTCTTGAAGCTGTTCTCAGTGCTGTAACTTAAGCAGTCCAACAAGGAGCCGGGGGGGGGGGGGGGTTACGGTAGAAAATGTTTATAATCTATGTACACAGACTGACTCCTGGGCGGAGTTTAACTACTTGGGATGGTGAAGCCCTCGTTGGGCAAGAGTTTGAACCTCCAACTTCACCCCAAAACCAGAGGTGCACGAGTTACCGCTCGACCACGTAGATTTTTGTCCGAGCTCCCAGTGGCCTGCTCTGGATTGTCGATTGTGATGCACTGATGCCGAACAAATTTGACAATTTTCTGGTGATGCAGGAGTATCATGACAACATTGGGGACTTGGACGGCCCAGAAGAGAGAGAACGGGCACAGGCGAAAGTCCAAAAATTCATCGGGGCGTTCTGAAGGGTCAAAAGTTGGGAGTAGATGGCCTGGAACTCTCAGATGTTTCAAAGCATTTCACCTGGGGTGCGAGCTGAAACAGTGTTCACGGTGGTGCAACTGGTAAGCTGTGTGCGCATCGCATGTAGCATTTTATACGGCATTTCTTTTTCACAGGAATGCTCTGGATGCTTGTGCCTTCCCAAACCGCGCATTTATTTTTGAATTTTTATGAAGCTATAGATGTAGCAAGTGTACACTAGCGAGCAGGTTCTTTTGTCCCTTTTTGGTTGTTTATTCCTGGCCGAGCCACGAGCGACCTAGGCTACAGAAATTTCGCCGCTCGATTCAGGCCCCTTAATGCGGTCCCATCAGCTTGTTAATTTTACAGTCTCTTGGGTACGAATCAATGTGTAATCCCGTTGGTTTATTTCATGCTGATCCACTTTAAGGACTGAATGTACTAAGTGGCACATTAATATACTTTTTTATAGGTTAATTGATACTTACACCTTGCCGAGTTATCATAATACAAATAGACCAACTGCCACGTTCTCTCTCTCTTACAACTTTGATTACATAGCTTTTCCTAGGATGACAAGCTCCAGACGGGCACTTGATAGTTCTATGTTTCAATTTTTTTTTTTTTTTGCATGTCTGAGATGAATTAGGTCAATCCAAGATAGATCACGTCTTGCGAGGACGTCACGGGTATCAAACTAGTTTCATCCCAAGAAGTCAATACTTATTTGGAATTAATTATCCAACTTGCAAAAGATCAGTCATTTCTCAGCCACCAAGGCCTAGATAGGCGTCGGTAATCGAAGCACGCTCCCCGTTGCGTTTCTACGCTGCGACGTAGGAGATCCCAACCTGAGGGCATTGAACAATAGTAACAGGGATGGGTGCCAATCTATCGGTGGAAGTGTATGCATAGGTATTAGAAAAACAAACTTCTAGCAAGCAAACACATCAGACACCATTGAATTGTCCAATAGTTATATATATATATATATATATAAACTGTTTATCAAGACGAATCATTTCAAGTTTACATCCACGGATTTCAAGACTCCTTGGCTTCGCATAAGGAACTCCCAAGTGAAAATATGATTTCCGGGTCTGCATTAGGGTGAGAAAGGAAGCCGGAAAAGGAGCCAGAAATGGTCAGGATGATAAAAGATGATTCAAACCGGAAACAAGAAAAAGAAACGCGCAAAGGAGTACCACGCACTGTACAATATTCTGCAAAGTTACTTGGAAAAAGCAACAAAAACAAACAGGAAGCACGAAGGCTTGATACTGTCGAGATCTGCACACGACTCAGTTCACCTTCCCACCATCTTGCAACCACACCACCACACAGCATCTCCATTGCTAAATCGCATAATAGCGCACACAAAGGCCTCCGTCACATCAAAGTGCAAGTTTGATTGCTTGGGCATTTTTGTCGTCGTCCGAGTGAATCAGCCACGACCTCTTCCTCCACCTGCTCATTTTTCGACAACTGAAATTACCCATTTTTTTCATAAGGAAATAACCGTCGGTCACAACTTAAATAATAATAAAACTTCCAACCTATGGAACCGACTCTGAAAGCCCGGGAACCATCCGTGAGAAATTAATGTTCAGGCGCAAGAGGATTGTTCTATATTGCCTTATGATGCAGGAAAGAGAATGAGTACCTCGGCCTCCTTTACCACCAGCACCTCCCCTGCCACGGCCACCTATGCCTTTACTGCCTCCATCATCCTGGCCGCGTCCAATACCTTTGGCAGGCCTGCCACCGGCAGTCTCCTCTCTGCTTCTTCCCCTTCCACGGCCGACACCAGGTGGTCTCCTATCTGACACGGAGAAAAATGGCCCAAAAGTGGTATCAACAACTAGTTCCGTACTTCAAAGTTCTTCAGTAAGAGTATTTGGTGTGTGTATCATGTCCATGTGTATCAAAAAATTACAGAGGCATAATGCTTGAGGGAAAGTTGAGAGTAACGAAATACAAAACTTGTGATCAAGTACTAAAAATCATAGAGCATCTTTTTTCATTACAAGGCAGTGTAGACAAAAAGCACAATCAAAGAGCCCAGGAAAGCACTAGAAAGGTGTTCAACTTCGCACATCCCTTATCATGCCTTCTTTGGCAGCTCGGCGGATTTTGTTTCCATGGTTTCTTTCTAATTTTTTGGGGAGGTAGGGTACCCTGGAGATCTATATTGTCATGTTTGAGAAAGTAGAAAGCCCAAGCTGAGTCCATTAACTAGACCACTAAGGCCCGGGAGTTCTGTGAGTTGTGCAATCAACTATGCAACAAAAATAAAAAGAAGAAAGAGGAAATATGTGCCATAGTTACCACTGTATTTTATTATCATTGCCATTGTAATTTGCCTATTCCTCATTCAAGAAAAATTTTCATCAGGTTTGATCCCTTTAGCACCTCATTCCTTATTTTTCCCACTTTCCTCCCAAGTGAAACCTTAAATTCACAAGTCCCGTACATAGATGTTATAAAAATCGAAGGGCATTAAATAAGGATGGCACCTTGCCAGGTTTCAAAATCTCTCTGTAAATCAACATTTCTGTATTCTAGTAAACAATTCTACTCCCAAACATAAACTGTCAGAATGATAACCAGCTAACCAGCAAAGCCATAAGTCACCACCTAGCTCTGGTCACTGGAAGACTATATGATGTAAAGAACACCAAGTATCTTACAAGTGAAAAGAAACAATAATGGATATGGAGTCGTTAAATGGAAACCATTAACTTGGAAAATGACATGGAACTATCAATGTGAGATCCATACATGAAAAGCAAGATATATTGCAGCATGACATAAGGATTATGCATTTAGACTAGAGACTAGAGTTGTATCAAGGGTTTTCACATTTCTGCACCATCAGATACCTGCAAGCTGATAGATAGGACTTGCAAGTGGCTAATCCACCCAGGCACTAACCTGCAGCAACTAGACTACGGTAAATGCTGAATCCTCCAGAGCATTGTTAATGTCTTCAACCCTCTATATTTCTCACTTAGAATAGATGACTGGATATCATCACATCAATGCATGAAAACTTGGAACCACCATGCAGGGCATTGGTTAAGCTGATGCAAGGTTTCCACCAGTAGAGATGTCTCTAACTGTTGTTTTCTACGCTTCCATCTAAATATTAAACCAACCTACCTCCTGTTCAATGTTCCTACAAAAGCATGTTTTCAAACATCATCCGTGAATTGCATATTCAAATCATGACTTTTGGGTATGTCATATTTATGGGTACAGGCTATATATGATAATATAATGGAATTGTTCCTCAAATTGTCAGCTCCACTTATCCAAATAAAGATAATTCATGAAGAGTCAAATCAAAGCTGGTTTGCCTGTTCAAAAGATCACTGTCACTTTTATACATGTGAAACATTGACCTAGGGCTGATTTCCTTCAAAATGGTCCACCAAATTGGTAGGCCAAGCCTTGATGCAGTTGGTTTCATTGACTTTTTTTTTCCCATTATGTCATGCATTAGAATACGGAAATAAGAAAACTGGAATTCCAATTTTTCCTCAAAGGAAGAAAAGAAAGGATATAATTATTTACCTGAACGGCTCTTGCTAGTTTCTTCTTGAACCTTGTCTATCACCTGGACAATCACCAACCATAGAGTTACCAAAACATAAAGAGAAGATAAATGAGAAAGAACCTAACAGAAAAAACAAACATCATCTTGGCAATTGCATGGATGCTCATGCGTGTTTTATGAAGGACAGCTAAGAGAGAGACTTGCCGGCCAAAATATGTTGATGTCATGCCTAGAGCCTGCAGAAAGATGGACAACAAGAGACATGCAGCTGCAAATTTTAAGTCATCCAGTTTAGAGGTTGTCCATGAAAGGCCTGACTTAAGCACCATTTTTAGTCTAAAGTCAGTATTCCACTCATCATATACAACCTTGGATACACTTATGATTAATCATTGTCCGTGCCATTATGATTCCATGTCATCCTTCCCCGTCACACCAAAGAACAAGGTTTCTTATTCTCCCCTCCTATTCATTCCCTTCCCTTCCTCACCCTGCCCCACCCTTGCTCTAGTCAAGGACACTCGGGGGATTGGGGGGGGGGGGGGGGGGGGGAGGAATTTCCTGGAATAGGATTTTCCTCTCATGTGACCTAACTTTGCTTCTAAGCATACAACTCATTGCCCCTAGATATCCACATGATCAGAAAATCTCATATAAGACTTCATAGCATGCTGCTTGACCTTCCCTGAAATGCATTTAGGACAATGTTTCCAGCTGCAATGAGTTGTCTTATTTCATAAGATTTTACCAATAAGTGTTGTCATTTGTATTATAACACTGCCACTTGAGCTCAAGAAAACTGCATTACTTCTTCAAGAACAGAATAACAAGCTGAACCTCCATATGAGATCATCAGATCCAGTGAACACGTCTAGTTTTCTGTTCATATCTGCTACATGGTAATGGTTATTTGTTGAAAACTTTTGTCAATAACATTGGTGAATCTATACTTGTTCATAGAAAACTATCGATATTAATATGACAACACTTAACACTTACAATGTATATTTGTTTTACCAAAAAGAACAGACATCCTTGGCCAAAAAGGAAGATCATGAGAAAAGAGGGAATAGCAAAAAAAAGGGTAAAAAGTCCCATGATCCCTAGTATACATTCCAGATGCTGTGGAACCATCAACACTACGAAGGATATCAAGAAAACACATCTGGTCAGCATGCAACCAATCTCGATGTTTATCATCAGAGACTGTCAAGCATCTGCCTAAGACATCTCACTGAAACCTCATTGTAGCACCGGCAGAAACCAAGATATCATCTCCACCAAGGCGCTCACACCAGATGTTTACAGTGGACGGCCCAACAGAGCACACTAATGTCTGATTTGGCTAAATATGCATCACCCCAGAACTGACTTCAAAAAGAACTTTAGAATATTGGATCGCCAAATATAAGTTTGGTGATAGAAGGCATTGAATTCATACCACCCATGGACGAGAATAGTAAACAATAGCATAAAAAACAATGAGTAGTGAATATTCAGTCAGAGACAAAACAACAAGTTCCCATATAACATCACCAAATGCTGCAGATAACACTCCTAATAATCGGTTCTAAAGTAACCTTCCTAATAAAGAAGGTTGGTGATTTTAGTTCTAAGACAACCTCTTTATTAGGAGGGTTACTTCAGAACTAATGAATTGGCCAATCTTTTAGCCATGTTGCCTACCAACTGCACAATCAAAAGTAAGCAACATTCCTTTAAGAAGTAGTATAGTTGCCTTATTATTGATATAGTGCTGTTGAGAACAGACAGTGCACAGGTACTCGGTGTCCTGATAAAAACAAACAAAGTAAAATGAACGCCCCTCTCTTGCCCCATTTAATTTATAATGGGATCTTTAGTTTCAACCCCTAAATTCTTGGCTAATTAGGAAAGAGCCCCTAATCTATCTATTTATTATAAAACCCCAAAATCTCTTTGTAACGTCGCGATTTTTCGGATCCATGTTTAATGGGTCTGGTGTGGTGCCCTTGGCCAATATGGGGTCATTGGGCCTTGGTTGTGGCATCCGTGTATGTTTGTGAGTGTTGTGGGCTTGAGATTTAGGCCCAAACAACTCACAGATTTTCTGGTGAAGAAGGTGACGGCTTCCTACGTCGCGATTCACCAACCGCCTTTCCGTGGCGCGGCGCGATTGGCGACGGCCAGGTCCGTTGCGTTTAGATTGTGCATTTATTGCTCTGTTTCGGCTAGACAGAGCAGAGGAGCTCTGTCTGGCGGTGAGGGAGGCTGTTGCGGCGTCCCCTGAGTGTTTTCCGACGTCTGGTGGTTCGTGCGGTGCGGCGTCCACGCGAGGACCGTGTCGGGAGCGTGGGTGAGCCAACGATGTGGTGGTTTTCCTGTTCTCCGGGTTCTTCAAGATTGGTAGGGAGACTACCCTTTTATTTTAATTGTTTAAGTAATTTAAAGCTTTGCAAATCATGTAATGGTTGTGTGTGATGATGTTTTTATGTTTTAAGTACCAAACCGATGGTTGGAATAGCATGTGGAATGGGTTCTAGGTTGAGAAGAAGGTTCGGCCGTTCTTCTGATAAGGCGACAATTTGAACCGTCGCGTTTTAAATGAGAAAGCGACGGGTTAGTCCATCGCATTTCTCTTCCGACTGTTTAGCTGTTGTGGTGGTCTGAAACACGACCAATATGTCCGTCGCGTTTCTGGATCGATTGTCCGAAAGACGACGCTCTGGGGCGTCACGTTTCTGCCGTTTTGATTAGTTTGGTGTAATCGCGACAGTGTGGGTCGTCGCGATTTACACTTCGACTATTGACGTTTGAAGTATTTGGTTTGAAGGCGACGAATCAGGCTGTCGCGTTTAGGTCGCAACCATGGGCCCTGTCACGTTAAGTTATTAACATGACCGGTAGGGTCGTCGCGATTTGATAGGCGACGTCTGTGTCCGTCGCGATTTAGCTTCCAAGGTGTGTACTGTGTGAGAGTGTGAGGCTATGATGGTCTGGTGTGGGCCTAGCCTAAGCTGTTTATGATTATTTTGAGGTATTATAAGTTGTTTAATGTTAGTAAAGCATGATTATAGGGTTAATGGCTCGATTAATTGATAAGTTATGTTGATTACGTCATTTATGTTAATTATGTTAACGTTGTGATTTATGTACGTAAAAGTGTGTTGCTATGGAGGTCATGAAATGACCAATGACAAGCTGATCAAGTGGTTCATGTGTATCAGGGTGTCTAGTTGCTTGGAGGTCACATGGTGACCAGTGACGAGCCAGTTATGTTAAAGATATCGTGGTATAAGTTTTATCGGTGTGTTAAGTGATTAGCGTGGTTTGTGTGTCGCCGAGTATGGTGGTCCGGCGCCTATTCCGGAATGCCTCTTTAGTCAGGTTCCTCAAGTTCTTTGTGAGCCAAGCATGTTGTGTTTGTTGTGCTCGGGGTTTGTCTCAGTACTATGTGTACCGTCGAGATCTGTGTCGTCTTCCTAGACACCCTTACTTTTGGGTTTGAATTGTACGTCCGACTGAGGGAAAAACGGCAATTGGACAGCGACTCGTGTGTGTTGTGGGTGTACTCAGTCGCTTGTGGCGCGCTCGTGGTTGGAGGACGGACACCAGTAGACGTCACTAGTCCCAAACTAGTCCTGTGTTTCCAGTGCCTCACTTTAGGGGGCTCGGGCCAGGATCGGGATCCGAGAACCCGGGGATCGGGATCCGCGCGCACGGGACCGGCGCAGTTACCCCGGCTCGGTTCGGCCGGGCCAAAACCGAGCCGGCTCGGGCGATCCGATCCCGAGCCGGCCGAGTTTTGATTCCTTGCTTAAAGGTGTCAGACATGACCTGCAGCTGTGTGGTCTGTAAATGTGGTGCTGGTTAGGCTCCACTGTTCTTTGACTTTACTATGTACTTGTGGAGCGGCAGTTGGATCTTTCGTCCTTGACTGCGAGACTGAGAGGTAGTTCTTGTGTTGTGTTGTCCGGGTTGGATACTGGCGTCATGAACCAGTAGTCCGTTCCAATGTGGTGGCGTCGTTCCTTCCGACTCGTACTTTGTCAGAGGTTGTGGCTTGTGAGCGATGACTCACCAGTTGTGGTTCCGACTTCTTGTGGTGTGTCATGTTGTGGCAGTGGGCACCAGGATGATTATGGTTTCTGTGGTGGTATCTCATGGTAGTAGGTACATGTACCCTTCATGGGTAGCTTTGTGTTGTGGTACGTCGTGTACCAGCATCTTCAAATGTTGAGGTGGACTCGTGTTCCGTGGAGGTCATGTGGTGTGACCTTCTACTTGTTGTGTTTTACCCTTCTTTGGGTAAGCTTCCGATTATGGTTTTAATGTGTGGTGGATTGGCTTGCTGATGCCAGTCCTGTTACCCTACGTGGGTAGGTTGCCTGTGAGGCTTGTAACTTAGGCGACCGGTTGTTGTAGTGGTTTGCCTGTGAGACATGTGGCCTAGGCATTACAGTTGTTGGGCGGACTAGTGGTGTTGTGCTAATCCTGTTATTCCTTTTATCTTCCAAGTTTTGTATTAGCTGGTGAGATTATGTTTTAGTTGTTGTTAATCATGTTTGTTGTGAGCATGATATGGTTTGGCTACCGGTGTTGCCAGTGAGACCATATGGGGTTGAGGTCTTTTCAGTTTCCGGATGTTGTTTTTGGGAGGTCCCTACTGAACCAGTGACCTGTCAAGGCTCACTCCCTTACAGCTCTTTTCATGTGTTAGCCGTTGGTGCGACTTGCGAAAGTGTTATGGCAGACTTGTACTACCAGCAGTAGAGTTAGTTATGTTATGTGAGCTTGTGCTCCCTCGAGGTATGTCCCAGGTAGTTGTACTATTTTCTTGAACATATAATAATATATTGGGACAATTGTACATTGTTGTATACGGATATGAGCACTTGTACTTTCTTGTGTCTTATACTGTTGTTGTTGTCTTTTATATTCTTACTGGACACTTGTGCACGTTATCCCTTGCGAGACTTCAATCCGATCGCGAGAGACGGACTTAGATATGAAATTTTATTGGGCATAAATATACAGGACCGTTACACTCTTCCACTAGTGTTATAAAAAAAACCCTGCTGTCTGTAATCTGTAGCCATGAGAAAAATTCTGGTTAGGCTAACCTAACCATAATTCAGCTTAACTTCAAGTTTGGAAATGATGCTAATGCCCCATTTTATGAACCCCGTCCCACTCCCACCTCCAATCCACCGCCACCTCCCCCTCTGCCCTCCCCACCTCTGCACCGTCTTGTACCAGCAGCAGCACTCCCCTGATGGACACCTCTACGCCCGCCTCTGCAGCCTCGACTTCCCCCTCTCCCACAAGCTCTTCCTCCAAGTTTGCAACCGCTTCCCTTGCTCCTGGTGCTCCATTCTCCGCCTCTTCTGCTATGCTGAGCTCTGCTGCTGCTCCTCCCCCACCCCCATCACCATCAACAAGATGGTCAATGTCTTCAGCAAGGCTAGGGACATCAAACTTCTCTGGGACTTCCTCTGGGAGGCTTCATCCCGGACGGGGTGTTGGTGAATGCCCGGACACTGCTGCTGGCAGTGCGTGCATTCGCCAAGGCCAGGCAGATGAAGTGTGTCCTCATGTTCCACTTGCTCGGCTCGCACGAGGAGTCACTGTGCAGTCTCAACAGGGTGGTGGCCACCGCAGTCATCTGTCGTACCAGTATATTACCCAAGAACCAGTTGATCATATCCTGAAGTGCTACCCAGATAGGAGTCCCTCCATTGCTGCAACATGCTGAAGGGCATCATAGCAAGATCAAGTAGCTAACCTATAGAGGAGAAGAAGCAGCAAGAGGCATGGCTTTGATGGGCCACCCCGTCATCACCTCTACCATCTACGGCACCCAGCTCCGCCGTCCTGGCGCCCCCAGCACTCAGCCTCTGCTCCTCCGTCTCGGCTGCAGTGACACAAGGAGAGGGGTGCCCACCACTGCCCAATACCTGCTGCTGCCCCCATCCTCCCCACAAGATGGGAGGGCCGCTGGTGCGAAGCCACAGCCCCCTCTCTTCTCCCAGAATGCCACCTTGGCTGCCCTTCTCTTATCGGCGATCATGTCCTCTCCTGCCTTCGTCGTTCAGGCGGGGTTCCCATCCTCCCCCACAGCCCCTCTCATCCTCTGTCGTCCTCGAGGCCGAGGTGACCAAATCCAGGCCAACCCCTTCTCCCAGTCCCTTCTCACTGCCCTGAACCCGCAGGTCGCCTGGCCTGCCTCTGACCTTCCCAAGGGCTGCCAGTGCACTACAGCGAGTTCCACAATGCGGTGAAGAAGGGGAAGGTAGAGCAGGTCCGCTTCAGCAAGGCCAGCGGCATTCTCCAGCTCATGAGGACAAGGCGGGAGCACTTGGGGAGAGCACGGTGGAAGGCAGACAGATGGTCCAGGGGAGGGAGAAGGCAGAGGCACAAGGGGCGGGACCTGGCAATGGTGGGGGAGGGAAATGGGTGAAGGAGACGGCCGATGGAATTTATGTACTTATATTTATTTATGAGGGTAAGGGAAGGGTAGTTTGGATAGAACAAGTGTTACAATGACAAGGGAAGGAATACATCTTCCAATATTTGTTTTCTTGAACGCCTGTCAACTAGATGGCTTCTTCACTAAGGATTAAGAGATTTTGGGTTTTTTATAATAAATAGATAGATAGCGGGGGCTCTCTCCTAATTAGGCAAGAACTTAGAGGTCAAAAACTAAAAATCCCATTAATAATATGATTGCATAGCATAGAAAACATAAGACGAGCCATTCACTTGTAAAAATGATTTGAAGAATAATGTTGAAGGAATAGCCAAGCACAAAAAGACTATACAATGTAAAGAAAGCAGAATGCAAACTGAATATTCTGTCTTTTAAAAAGTTAATCTCCGTAGAATCCAAATGATGATAAAAAAAAGTAAAACTGAACTGCCTCATCTCAATAGAATCAAAACCATGATAAAAAAGGTATCATTGATAATGCAATGAAGCATCAACAGCCAATGGAAATGATACTAGGCCATAAATCATCGACATTTACAAAAAAAATTAAACTGCAATCTACAGCCTAGTAATTAATGACTGAATGAAAGAAAGAACCCGGCAGCATCAACCCTTGTTATCGAAAACTGCCCATTTAATATGGTTCTAAATTCAAAATCTTGGTGATAAAGCGCAAGGATAATGAGAAACGGAGAAAAAAACATGAAATGCAGATGCTCTGTTCGAGAGGTCACCTATAGACGAATCCTAGAACTTCCAACTCTACATGATATGGTAAAACATGTTAAATGGCTTCCTGAAAAAGAAAAAAAAGTAACTCTTGACAAATAGAAATGGTCAAATGGACATCTCTTCCTCTGATTTGATTAATTTGAGGCCTCCCCTAGACAAACAGGCCAAGTGGATAATCTGCAATTATTGGCATCCTAAATGTTGCCATACTTCAACAAAAACTAGAATCCCTTGCACAAAATAAAAAACCATATAGACACACAAACACACACACACACACACCACTGTCTCGTGATAAATAAAGACACCAAAAAGATATTTTAGCAAAAACCTAAAGATCTCGGTGAGATGGTGATCTCACTTAACAATGATACACATCATTGAAGAGAAATCTTCCCAAGTAAAATCCCAAGAGCTTTCTAAATAATTTGCGAAATGACCATAACTGCCATAATCATCATCATCATAAAGCCTTAGTAACCAATTGATGCCCAGACAGTAACAACCAATAACTATACTGTTAACCCAAGAGAAATACCTGTCTCCGAAGGATGAAACTTTTAATATGCAAACTTGTTTATAATGATCAAACCCATTATGATAACACGTTTAGATTGCTTTCCTCAAACTAGCAAACCATACTTCCCAGTCACACTCAGATTCTCAGTTAACCAAAATGGACAGTAAAATCAATGGAATATGATCAACCCAAACAATCAGGAGACAAAGAAGAGTGCCTGTGAATTTACAGCTCTTGTGTTGAATCCAGGACATGCCCAATCAGTGAAGTCTGAAGAGTAATAAAGTGGCGGGGGAAGTAACATTATTTACCTAAATAAATTGAAATGTAGGACGGAAATTTTATCAACCAGCAAGAACAAGAAACCTGTGAGAGATATAAAGAAGGGCAGTATCTGCTGGAACAAGCGCAAGCGTTACTGGAAAGCTCCTTGAACATGTTCGCAAACTGACCAGTAGGATCTTTGGAAAAGCTAATGTAACTTTCACGGACAACAGCCAATGTAACTTTTGTTCCTAAATGCCCTTGCCTAACTAACAAGCAACAACGGCAATAAAATCAACCACATGGCAATGAATAAATGATATTCTCCAAAACAGTAGTAGTGTTCCTAAGATACCTCATCAGGTACTCGGAGATACTTAATCGTATTTCCACGTATATAACATTCGGGCATCCTCCAAAACCGGTCTCCATCCTGTCAGAAATGGGAAAAGAGAAAGGAATAAGAAAAATGGGCAAGAAGATCACTGGAGACGACAAAGGCAGAGCAGCCATCCTGACCTTGGAAGTACAGATGACCTCACGGAGGTGGATGTTCATCCAGGTGTCGCAGTTCACCAGGTGGCCGTTGTAAGTCTCCCCATTCTTCAACTCCACCAGCTGTCGGGGAGAGAACCCATCAATTCAATAAAATGCCAGCAAGTACATGTTTTTCCCCTTTCTCCCTAACAACGCTCAACCTACTACCAGAACAGAATAGGAGAAAATCGTAATCTCTATGCAGCAGAACAACAGAGAACCCCACCACTATCCGAAAAAAGTTAAAGCAGAACCCAAGTTAGCGAGTTCCACTTACCATGGGATGGCCCTGCGCCGTCTTTAGCAGAGAAAGAGGAAGCTGAAGAGCACCGATAACAAGAAGATTAGGGTTCACACCCAACCAACAGAAAATTAAGAAGAAACCGGAACTGGCGGGGGGTGGGAACGAGGTGAAAGAGATGGCGAGCGAACACACCATCTGCCCTCTTCGCCTGCTCCCCTGATCAAGTAGCGAAGGGCACCGTAGCTAGGGTTCCTCCACAAGGCGAAATCTTCGAATCCAAAATTTCTGGCAAAAACAAAAACCCTATTCCCGCCGGTGGAGGAGCAGAGATTTTTATAGGCTGTGCCCGGATCCAACAGTCGGGTCGGGTTGGCCTCGGAACAACCCGAGTTCAGCCGGACTTACCCGCCGTCGTGCCCGGGGTGAATATATAACCCAAAAAAATAACCTATATAGTTTTAAAAATATAAATGAGATCGAATTAATCTAAATTCTAGATAAATTTTATCGCATCAATCAAATAAAAAAGTAACTAATATTGTCATAACATCTAGGGAAAAAAATATCTCCACCTCTATGGTAGTACTCCACTTTAATTATGTTATCTCATGATTAGATTATCTACATTAAGAAAGTAAGGTAACAACTAACCCTTACGATATCCAATGGTACAACGTCTAGTAAAAAAGTCTATAGTTAATTCATCTCACAGTTGAATGTATGTCAATAAGAGTTAATGATTCATCGGCAAAGAATATATCTTTCAAGGAAACATGCGACGTTCATATAATTTTTACAACTACTTATTTCTCTTTGCATTTTCATATCTAGTTATCAATTGGTCTTTTTTTTTTCAAATTCATGGGTAAAGATTGCACCATAAATATAACTATCAAACACATTTATGAAATCAAAATTGGAAATATATATGTGATTAATTGTTTTCGATATCTTCTTCAATGTATACTAAAGGCAGAGCCGATGCTTTACATTTGAGAATACTTAAGTTATTGCTACCTCCATAACATGATCTTGATATATATGTGATGATTGTTTTGGAGTGAATGTTATAGTTGACTTTTAGTCAACAATTAAATGTCATATGAAGTTATTGATTTTTTTTTTCATTACTTAACCTTACACAACTTAGAAGAATAAATTGGTTATGATGATTTACTCCCATCAACCGTACAAATGACATTTAATATGTGTTCGTAAAAAATATTACATCGAAATAAATCACATCCGTAAAATGTGTAAGATGTCTTTGACCTACCATCAATCCAAAATATGTTCTTTAAGATATTATTATCATTCACAGTTAAGTCCCTAGCTTACATTGTCTGAAAATATGTTATCGTTATTTTTACATCACTCTCTTTTAATTGTATTTGTTTTTCTTTATCAAAAAGTTCATATAATCTTTCTCTGTCCACTTCAATTGTCAGATGTCTCCCTTTATTTTTTCCATGGCAAACACAATGTTAGATGTGGAAATATCATTTTTATGTATGTTTAGAATTTCAGCTTTCTTAAGGGTGTGAATTTTTTGACAAGATCTTAAATACATAGCAATTGTAAGATGAAGATTGTGATTGTGCTCGAGAATCATATCATACATTATGTAATTCTATGAGTCATTATCTTGTCTAACCCTCATCGAAATCTTATATCCAATCTTAGATGAATATATGTGACTAATTATATTTTTGCCTCTTCTACAGAAATAATTCTTGTTTTACTATATAAAATTATGATGTCAAATCATACCCATTTTGCATAACTTTTGTATAATTAATTTATTTGTTTCATAAATACTTTTGAAAATCATATCATTGAAATGTTCTATTCATTCGGCTTCTATCTTCTTAGTGTTCAATTAATCTTCTATTTCAGATACTGTCAAATGACAAATAAGTACAAATGATTGAGAAAATGACAGAAGTTGAGTGACAAATAACTCATCGATGGATGATAAATAGTTGGAGAAGGGTGACAAATGGTAGAGTGTGAGTGAAAAAAAAAATGATCAAGGGTATCAAATAAATGAACAAGGGTGAAAAACGGAAAAACATTAGTGATGCATATAGAAAGAATGCATTCATATGGATGTTTACAAATATGGAAATGTTACATGTCTATTTATGACAGATGAGAGTATTTGTAGTATGAAGAGCCTCTACTTCAGGATCTGAGGCTCAATGATTAATTATTCTCTAAGGCTTTGAGACCTTATTGAACCCTTAGTGAGCCTCTTGCAGTGTTTGGGATTGACGGCAGGATCGATTGTCGTTAACCAGTGTTGACGACAGTCTAGACTATCATCTAGTTGGGGTTGACAATGGGATAGTGTGTTGTCAACCTGTGTTGGCGGCAACCTATGTTATCGAGCCTGGGAGGTTCCAGAGTTTTCCTATGTGAACTTGACGGCGGTCTATGTTGACATCAAGTTAAGGCGGTTCAAGTTGACGGCGGTCTATGTTGATGTCAACCTGTACAAATCTGTTTTTATGTAAGCAACTCGAGAGCTTCTCTCCCTCCCCATCCCTCACTCTCTCCACCTCCCCTTCACCCCTTGCTTCTCCTACTGCCTTTGTCGGCAGACGGAGGTTTGTGGGTGAGGTGCTGGTATCCGTGGAGGCAGTGTTGTGTGAAGATTGGAGAGCGAAATCGCTTTCGTCTGCGATGGTGCAATTCGCAGGACGGGTGGTTTACCGTGTTTTTTTTCGTCGTTTGAGGTAGGGAGGCTAACCTATGTACCCCCGTTGTTGCTTTTGTGGAGTTGCATGCATGTTTCATGCCTTAATTAGATTCAAACTTTTAGTTATGTCACCGACTTTTGCTTGTGCATTGTTTACTTGCTAGTTGTACTTTCTTACATGCACTTAGTTTACATAGTTTTGTCTGTGAAGTTAGTGTCTCTTCTGGATCTTGAGTTGAGGCACACTATCTTCCCCTTTCAGGTGAGGCTCTATCAGTTCAGAGTGCAGGCATGCGGAGTCACTCCAGTGGTCCTACTTAGCTACTAGTTTTTGTGAGCATAGTACATATTGTTGTAATTCTCTTTTACTGTACTTATGCTCTGAGCGGATCTTTGAGTCGTTATAGATTAATTCTTCAACTTCATGATTTCTTTCATGGTCAACATATATGCTTGCCTATTCGGGGGTACTTCAGGACTCTGCTATGCTCTCCTTTGTTCGTGGTTGAATATACTTTGGCATGTAAGACAACACTAACGGTGTGTATGGCGTCATGAAAGGGTAAAAGAATGACTTATTTATGAGAGGTGGCATACATGGTGGTACAATTATGAGTGAAGGCATCTGAAACATGTTGTACAACGGCACAACGTCTGTTGCATTATGGGGTGTTTGGAAATAATTTTTAAAAAAAAAACTATTTCTCCCTCAAAATTTAATGATGTGTCTGAGTTGCAAAGGTATGAAAAGAAAAGAGGGAGGAAGCAATTGGGGGAATACGTAGCTACCAAAACAGAGGCATTGCAATCCCATTTTATTGACGTGAGGAGAATAAAAATATAGAAAGAGACTCTAAATATAAACTGGATACATAAAGTGGAAATCCTCTAATTTAGGATCTCAATCCCTAAAAATAATCCCAACACTCACCCTCAAGATGGGGTGAAAATGTCATAAATCTCCATCTTGTCTCTGATGGAACAAAAAGACTGAGGATTCAGACCCTTGGTCAATATGTCTGCTAGTTGATCAGTTGTTCGAACATACGGTAGACAAATAGTTCCAGCATCAAGTTTCTCCTTAATAAAGTGCCGGTCGATCTCTATATGTTTTGTTCGATCATGTTGAACAGGGTTATTGACAATATTTATTGTTGCTTTATTGTCACAGTATAACATGAGAGGTGATAAGTTGAGAAGGCCTAATTCAGACAGCAGGATTCATAACCACAATATTTCACAAACACCATGGGCCATGGCTCTGAACTCTGCCTCTACTGTAGATCGAGCAATCACATTTTGTTTTTTACTCCTCCATGTGACAAGGTTGCCACCAATAAATGTGCAATATCCTGAAGTTGAACGCCTATTATCAAGAGATCCTGCCCAGTCGGCATCGGTGTAGCATTCTATCCGAAGATTACCATGAGCTGAGTAAAGTAGACCTCGACCTGAACCACCTTTAAGATATCGTTGTATTCGGATCACAGCATCCATATGAGTTGAGCGTGGGTCATGCATAAACTGACTGACCACGCTCACAGTATAGGCAATATCTGGACATGTATGCGATAAATATATCAAGCGTCCCACAAGTCTCTGATATCGACCTCGATCAACTGGTTCTCCTGTGCTTCCCATTAGATGGTGATTTTGCTCTATGGGGGTAGTGACAGGTCTGCAAGCTAACATGCCAGTTTCTGTGAGAAGGTCCAAGACGTATTTCCTTTGGGAGAGGAAAATGCCTTTAGGAGAGCGAGAAACTTCAATTCCAAGAAAATATCTGAGACGACCGAGATCTTTCACTTCAAATGCTTGTGCCAATTGAGCCTTCAGATGGGAAATCTCCTTAGTATCATCTCCAGTTATCACAATATCATCAACATAAACAATTAAGATTGTGATCTTGCCTATATTATGTCGAAAGAAGAGAGTGTGGTCAGCGTTACTTTGTTGATAACCCATCTTAAGAATGACCCTTCTAAAGCGATCAAACCATGCTCGAGGAGATTGCTTTAAACCATATAGAGATCGTCTTAGGCGGCACACCTTTCCAACAGTTTGTGAGGTGGTGAATCCAGGTGGAATCTCCATATATACTTCTTCTTGGAGTTCTCCATGAAGGAATGCATTCTTCACATCAAGTTGAAAGAGATCCCAATTGTTGTTAGCAGCACATGAAATGAGAGTTCTTACTGAATTCATTTTTGCAACAGGTGCAAATGTTTCTTCATAATCAATGCCGTATGTCTGTGCATATCCTTTTGCCACCAACCGAGCTTTATACCGATCAACTATACCCTCTGGTGTTTGCTTGACTGTGAATACCCATTTACATCCCACAACTCTCTTGCCGACTGGTAAAGGTACAAGCTCCCATGTCTTATTCTTCTCGAGTGCTCGCATTTCTTCAAGCATAGCTACCTTCCACTTTGGATCCTCTAGTGCAATCTTCCAATTCCCAGGTATAGAAACAAAGAATAAAGAAGCTATGAAGCCCTGATAAGAAGGAGAAAGAGACTCATAGGACACAAAATTAGCAATGCCATGCTTATACCCCACTCCATCCTTAAGACGAGCAGGAATACTAGCATGTCTGATAGGCTTTCGTAAAGCAATAGGAATATGTGAGTCATCATTATCCAAGACAAAAGGACTGGGAGATGAAGAGGAACTACCATGTGATGAGGAAGACAAAGGTGAAGCCACTGAGACTGGAGAAGGCAACTTAGCATCTGGAGAATGCGTAATAGGCTCTTGAGATGGAGGAGAAGGAGCTGATGATGTTGAAGTGTCTGACTGAAGCAAAGATTCTCCTTGATCAGGAAACACCGGCATTGGAAGCGAGACAATCTCCCCCTGATTACCAACACTCTCCATTGTACCAGAGTCACTGACTGCATGAGGGGCAGCAACAATAATAGGTGCATCAGAAAGAGGTGCAGCAATACCAGTAGCAATACTACCAGACATCTCCATCTCCCCCTCTTGACCACTAGATATAGTGGGAGAGGATCCTGAAGGCACATAAAAGGATTCAGATTCCCTAAATATAACATCCATGCTGTTGAACATATTCCTTTCAGTCGGACACCAACACTTATATCCTTTTTGTGAGGGAGAATACCCCACAAACACACATTTAAGAGCCCGAGGATCAAGTTTTCCATTAGAGAGACGATGATCCTGAACAAAGCAAACACAACCAAATACATTGGGAGGAACGATGAAGGAATTTGTTCCCTGTAGACATTCAAGAGGTGTCTTGTAGCCTAGGATGTGACATGGCATGCGATTAATCAAATACGCTGCAGTCAACACTGCTTCACTCCCCAAAAACTTGGGAACATGCATAGAGAACATCAAACACCGAGCTACCTCAAGCAGATGCATGTTCTTTCGCTCTGCGACTCCGTTTTGAGCTGGAGTATCAACACATGTAGTTTGATGGATGATGCCACTATTGCATATATATTCATGAAATTCTTTAGACATATGTTCTTTGCCATTGTCGGTACCAAGGATCTTAAGCATTGCTCCATATTGAGTGCCAATCATCTTGTGGAACGCTTTAAAGGATGCAAACACCTCACTTTTATTTTTTAATAGATAGATCCAAGTACATCTACTAAAACAATCGATGAAGGTAACAAACCACCGATGCCTAGAAATGGCAGTAGTTCCACATGGTCCCCAAACATCTGAATGAACAACTTCAAATGGCGTTGAACTATGTAAACCAGAATATGGATAGGAACTCCGAGTATGTTTTGCTAGTTCTCAAACATCACAAACTAACTTTTCCTTATTACACAACTTGTAAGTAGTTGGAAATAAACGTCCCAAAAGTTGAAAGGATAGATGTCCAAGCCTTTGGTGTTGAAGAATCAGATCTGTGTTACTGGAAGAAGATGCCACCAATCCAGTCTCAGAGTGGCCCCTGATTATTCCATTCTCCAAATAATAGAGCCCATTACGCATTATACCAGTCCCAAGTTTCCTCCCTGTCTCGAGCTCCTGAAAGATACAATGGGTTTTAAAGAAGGTCACAGCACAACCAAGGTCATTAGTTATAGAGCTAATAGAGAGTAAATTTATTGGAAAACTAGGAACATGGAGTACTGATGATAAGGGCACCGTTGAAGTGCAATTAACATACCCTTTACTAGAAACAGGAGCAGACGAACCATCAGCAAGTCGTACTTTATCATGACCAGAACAAGGTGTATAGGACAAATTTTTTTTTAAGGAGCCAATCATATGACTGGATGCCCCATAATCGATCACCCAAGGAAAGGAGTCACTACAAGTAAAGGCAAGGGTCTGACGTCCAACATTTGTTTGAGCAAAGCTACTTTGAAACTGGGAATTAGAAGATTGTGTTGAGGAATTTGTTGTAGGAGCACTGTCAGAGACATGTATACTTGATCTGAATTTTTGCAAAAGTTGTAATTCTTCTATTGACAAATCCCCTATAGACCTCGAACACCTCGGCCTCCACCATTAGATCTGCCACCACCTCCAAAGCGACCATTACCACGGCCCCGACCCCGAGCAGGCCGACCATGTAATTCATAGCAGTAGGCCTTTATGTGGCCCGGCTTGTGACAAGGGTCACAAATTTTTACTCCCCGACCATAAGACGAACCACCTCCTTGAGTTGTATTGGAAGAAGAGTTTCCGGAACCACTAGAAAAGGACAATGGTTGTACAATTAGTGCTGATCTAACTGGAGGATCTGAAGAAGACATGGTAGCTAAGCGGGTTTCCTCACTGAGAATTAAGGAAATAGCTTCTTCAAGAGATGGCCAATTTTGTGTACTCAGAATAGAAGAGTGGCGATGCTCAAATTCTGAGTTTAACCCATCCAAAAAATCCACGAGCCGTTGGCACTCTATCCATTTTGTGAATACACTGACATCATCAGGATTAGTAGGTGTAAATGGACTGTAAAAATCAAAATCATTCCACAATCTTTTCAGTTCTCCAACATATTCAGTTACAGACTTTGACCCTTGTGTAAGGTTTCGAAGTTCCCTCTGAACCTTGTGTGCATGCATATTATTACTCTTGTGAGAATAAGTTATAGCTACAGCTTGCCATAGTTCACAAGCATCAGTGATAGCCTCTACAGTACAAGCAACATTGGGAACCATTGAAGAAAGTAGCCATACCACCACCCTGGAGTTATTTGAACTCCATCGCCTGATAGCCATCTCATCATCTTCAGGTTTCTTTTCTTTTCCCTCTATATAACCTTCGAGATTGTGTGAATCTAGAATTAGACGCACATGACGTGTCCAACTCAAATACGTACCTGGTCCATCCAATTTTATTGGATTAATTTCCAGCATGGCCTTTGAAACCTCACTATCAGAGGACCGAGTTTCTAACAACTTGATCATTAGTCTCTCCAAGGTCTCCATTGTTAATGGAGTTTCACCACTATCCAACTTCACGGGACCAGTGCTATCACCCATTATATGCCAAAGATAATAAATAAATCACACACACAATCTCGAAGAAAATAAAGGGTCAACTAACTTAGATGACAAAGAAGCCGAACACCTGTGCTTCGAAGGCTAACCATAGGCATCCGGCTATTCTCAAACATCTCCAAAGAAGAAGCTCCTCCACGACATTGGGGGACAAAGGGAGGCCAGCGTAGGTTTGTCCACTGTTAGCTCCCGCTTTGTCCACTGTTAGCTGGATGAAGGAGATCGTTGCAGGTTGTAGAAACAGGGGTACTCGCTGGTGTAGAAGCAACCACAGCACCTACGGTGCGGAAGAAGACCGCTGCGTCGGCACGAGCGTAGGCCGCCGGCCGACGCGGCCTGGCGTGGGTGGCCAAACAAGACGTCCACTCTCTGATACCAAGTTGCAAAGGTATGAAAAGAAAAGAGGGAGGAAGCAATTGGGGGAATACGCAGCTACCAAAACAGAGGCACTACAATCCCATTTTATTGACGTGAGGAGAATACAAATATAGAAAGAGACTCTAAATATAGACTGGATACATAAAGTGGAAATCCTCTAATTTAGGATCTCAATCCCTAAAAATAATCCCAACAGTCTATTTTAACACAAAATTTAAAAAACCAGTCCAATGCGTTTGGTGCGGAAAACAGTATGGGGAGGGAGGGGGGGATCCGGGGGGGGGGGGGGGGGCGCGATACAGCCGGCGGGGGAGAGGAGGAGGAGAGGGCGTTGGCGCGGAGAGGGAGGGGGCATGCCCCGCAGCGCAGGGAGAGAGGAGGAGGAGGAACGCCGATGGGGTGGGGGGATGAGGGGGGGGGGCGCAGGGGAGGGCGTCGGAGGGCCGAGGCGAGGGAGGGGGAGGGCGTGGGGGCCGGGGGCGAGGGAGGGGACGGCGCTGGTGGGGAGGGCGCTGGGGGGCCGAGGGCGAGGGAGGGGGAGGAGGAGGGCGAGGGAGGCGGGTGGGAGGGAGGGGGGAGGAGCGCCCGTAGGGGGGGGGGGGACGGCGGGAACAACGCCGGCGGGGAGGGCGCTGGGGGGCCGGCCCGGCCGGGGGCGAGGGAGGGGGAGGAGGAGGCCGGAGGGCGAGGGCGGGGGTGGGAGGGAGGGGGGAGAAGGGCTCACAGGGGCGGGGGGCGGGGACGGTGCCGGCAGGGAGGGCGCTGAGGGGCTGGGGGGGGGGGGGGGACAGGGGGGGCCGCCGGGGTTGGGGGGGGTGAGGCTGGGGGCCGCCGGAGTTGGGAGGGGCGGCAGGGGGCCGTCGAGGCTGTGGGGGGGGGAGAGTGCTTTTAAAATAAAATTAAGTTATGATTTTTTTTTTTGGAAGAGATTTACATAGGGTAAAAATTTTACACTAAAAAAATTACTTATCAAACACCTCTTTATATATGTCTTCTCTTTTTTTAAAAAAAAAAATTAAAAAAAAAGACAAAAAATTATAACCAAACACCCTATTATCTAGATACCCATATTGCACAATCACAAGATTATGTTCCAGAATTTTCTCTCTGTCTATTGAGACTCTGACATAGCGTCCAACTTCTCACCATTCTTTTGTAATTGGTCGATGGCCCAAGGAAGATGAGATACTGAGGTGGAGGTGGAAGGAGAGGAGACATAGTGTAGGACCGAGTTTTCATTTTCATGGGTTGCATATGTGAGAGTCAAGTGGACGGCAAAAAAAAAAAGAAAAATTTGAAATTAAAAATAATTTTCAAATTTAAAAAAAAAACATTCGACGTACGTTAGGATGACAGAGACATTATACGCAGGGGGAAGGGTAATCTTGAAATGAGAAATTCACCTTTATGTAACTCAGCACGGTCAAGATGATTTGCCTCATAAAATTAAACGTGAACATCCCAAACCCATGATGCTACCAAAACAGACATGGAAAGCTTTCCATGCCCCCAATACGCGTCATTTAATTATACCCATTTTTTGATACATTTCGGGGGTAGTTCTGATAATTTAAAATGTAAGATTATGAATATAAACATGATAAAGTTAATTATTATACTCCTATTAAAATTATGAACGGGACATGGTTTGTCTTATTTTTACATGTGCACCAAAAATCTTATTAGACAACTCTTTACACTAAAAACCCTACTATCACTTGCTGTCAAAAGCTGTAGAAATACGTCAAATATTCATTTACCAACTATTTTAGCGATCGTTAGATATCATTTAGACATATTTATCTCTAAAAGTTAAATAGATTATTTTACTACGGTGAAGAATATTATGATCTATTCTAATAAGAGATGCTAGTTACTTGGGCGCTCGGATAACTAGTATGACGTGGAACGACAGTGCGGCCAACTTGATTGGTTGGCCACATGGGCCCCACGCCGCCCACGTTGCTGTTTCGTGGGGCCATATTGCGGCTGACCAATCAGGTCGGCCGCGTTGCCATTCCACGTCGACTAGTTACTCGGGTGCCCGAATAACTAACATTTCTCTTCTAATAATAGGTAAAGACATGTCGTGAACTTGTATAGACGATTTCTAACAATTCTATCATGATAGGTGACAACAAAATTTCTAGTGTAAAAAAAAACATCTAAGAGAATTTTTAGTGCAAATACAAAAAGATTGATATGATCTAAATTTTATTTTTAATAAGGTTATGTATGAAGAAACTTAAAAATATTATTGACCTGACAGAGTTACAATGACAAATCAAACAATTTCGATGAAAATTGAATTGGTCGTACTCCACCGACTCACCCACCCTCGGGTTACTCCTCCTTGCACCCCCTACCCAGTGCACTACACCCCCCAATCTTTGTGCACCTGCTTCCCCCCCTCCACCAGTCCCCTCTCCCCCTCCATGCACCTCCTCTCCCCTCCACCAACCCCCCTCGATCCCCCTCCGGGTCACCCCCAACCTCTGTGCACCCCCTCCCCCTTATGCCGGTCCCCTCTCCCCTTGGGTCCACCCCCCCTCCACCACTCGCTCCCCCATCCAGTGACTCCCCTTCTTCTCGCTAGATCGATGGTCCTTGGAACAAAACAATAACCACGTGTCACTGTGATGGCACAACAAATCATGACGAAAAGTGTCCAATTTTTTTGGATGAGAAATGTTTTTACCCACTCGACAAGTAAAAAATGAGCTCGGCCAAGGCATCTGATTGGTCAAGTGCCAGGCCCCACATCTTGCTGTCGTGTAAGATTTAGACGTCCGACCAATCAAGTGTTGTATTTATTATTTGACGCATTTTTTACAACGAGAAAAATGTTTCTCTTCTTGGACCTTGCATTTGTGGATGGCATAGAATTCCACTCAACTTTTTAAATAAATTTATAAGAATATGAAAATAATTATTTTGACAAAATGTTCGAAAATTTGTGGGAAAAAGGGAATTTATTTGTGGACGAGGACTACATGCAAATGCTGTCAAAACATAGAAATATTGAAAACAATGAGCCAACTCAAGAGCATGGTTGGCCGAATTGATTTATGAAACTAAACCATATTGATTCTCATAAGATGGATATCGGTCTGATCTAAAAAATATAAATTTTAATTATACAAATAAAGGAAAAAGGATGAACAATGCACGGCCAACCATGCTCAAGCCTCAAGAGGCATAAAGGAGATCATTAAAGATATTTGACATATGTACCCTTGTTAAAAGTATTACTATCTTATCTTATTTTTGTATTTGCATCAAAAATCCTATAATCCTATCGCATGATTTTATTTATACAAGAAAACCTTTTTTTTGGTAAGTTAGCACAAGAAAACCTACCATCACTTACCGTCACAAACCTGTGGAATATGCTTTGCATATATCTTTACCGACTGCTTTAGTGACAGACATTATTTGGATCCTTTTATCATTGAAAAATCTCATCCCAAAATGACAATTTTTTTCCATGCAAAGCGAGATATTATGATCTTTGGGGGGCGGGCATGGGAGAATTGATAACTCATCTCATATCCAAAGGATAGGTAGTGGGTTCGATTCTTCCCATTCCTGTGGGAGAGGAATTATCTGATGTCTCTCATAATATACTCCTCCCCACCCGGAGTTTATCATGTAGCGAAAAAAATATAATACGTGTAAAATATCACGGCTATGACAAGACTCGAACCCTTGACCTCCTGGTGTTGAACACTGAGCTCTAAGCCACTACGTTGAGTTCCTCGTTATAAAAAAAAAGAAGAAGGAGATATTATGATCTTTTTCATTAGAGAAATAATTATTGCACTTGTCAATCACATTTTGAGTCCACTTCTTACTTTCTATTGAGTACAATGTGCTATCAACTCATTGGCTAATAGAAGGTCAAAAATGCACTTAACAAGTGCAATAAGTATCTCTTTTCACTAGGTAAGGTCAGGTTGTGCATGTCCATTAACAATCTCTAAAAGGCGGGTGATGCAAGGTTTTTAGAGCAAATAAAATCATGTAACAGGGATTCTGGTGCAAATGCAAAAATAAGACAGCTTAAGGCCCAATTATGCTTTTAACAAGGGTATACATGCAAAAAACCCCATTAAAATACACCTTTGCATTAGAAAACCTTTCTGCTTTCCTTCATCTACAAGTAAAAATGTCAGCTAGAGAGGGACCTTATTAATTCCAATGGAGGCATCACACAAATTTCACCCAAGAAAATTCTCTCCATAGATACAAATTTTATTCTAGATACAACAGGGATTATCAGCTTCTTCCCTTGGTTTGAACACTAACCATAATTTACAGTGGAGAGGAGGCGAGAAGGAAAGATACATGACAGTGTACGAAACCTTCAGGTTCCCAACCTCTTAACACCACATTCGGAGCAGAACTTGGACGTTTCCCTTAAGTACGGAGCACCGCATTCGTCACAGAATTTTGCAGGACTTGCCTACTCAAGTAAAAGATGAGAGTAAAAGAAGTTATTACAAAAGGGTCGAAAACAATATTCTTGCAGATCTTATTTTAAAATTGAGACTTCAACAGATCTAACATACAAACACAAGGAGAACAGAGAGATACAAATGTTTATATACTTGTAGGAATATGGATATCTCCACTACACTTGCAGCCATCTCTGCCGTTTTCAACATTTCTCTAGGAAAGAAAAGGGAGGTATCAGCCTTTTGGCCGTGCACTTGGAGCTGCCTATGCACTATGTACCTGTATTAATTGATATAGGAAAAGGTTTCTACATAAAAAACAATCATTCCAAAGCACAGCTTCGTGTACTTACTCGCACAGTCAGCAAACAAGATGAACCGCTTCTAACTAAGACCCTACCTTGGTGAATATTTGGTTTATCTGTGGTCAGGTTTAATTTCGATAACGGAGAGATTTTTCTTCCAATATTTAATAATAAATGCATACAACTCCATTGCACAAACCACAACTACAATATCGCCACTGCCATACTTCACAGTACGTACATAAGTTTCTTAGAATTACAGTACCCCCTTTCTTTCTCAAAGCGGCAAACGAGGAACGAAGCTTCCCTCTTCTTTAAAGGTAGCCTTGGAGCTCAATACCTGTCGAACACTTTGGAATGATTCTTAGAGGCAGCAGTGCCACTATGTCTATGGGATTACTTCAGAATTTCTTCTGAGCTACTGATGAATGCTTGTTACTTGGGGTATACTTATAAGATTCCAGCACGCAACAAATCTTAGAGTGAACAATCAGAAATTACAAAAGGTCTATTTAACACAATAAAATCATGTATTCATGCAGAGAAATTCATTCCAACATAAAGCACAGGAGATTAAGTGCAGTACCAAAAGCATAGCCAAAGAAACTCACCAATAAATGTAAACGCCCTCCAGCATGACCTCCAGAAAGAGATTGTAAGCAAGTCATATGCTGGGGTATAGGAGGTGACTGGTGTGGAATCTCCACCATGTGTGAGGGATGTGGACACTGGTGTGCATGTGAAAAATGTGGAGTATGTTGATTTTGATGCACTGTTTGATGATGTGGTTGCTGGAGGGGATGAAATTGAGGCTGTTGCAGCATAGGTTGCATATGATGTTTCATTGGAGGTTGTGGCTGACTTTGTGCCTGAAAAGGAATGTGAAAGTAGGGTTAACATTCTTCCACAGCAATACTACGGGCAAATAGATAAATGCACTATAAACTACATTGTCAAGAGTCGCATGCAGTTTCTGAAAATAAATAGAGAAAATCAACATAATAAGGAACAATGATCACCAAATAAAGTCAAGGAAGACAGCCAGCTGACATTTTCTGCAAAAAAAAATCATACAGCAGTCTGGTAATGATCCAGGCAGAATCCTTTATATTTTACTTAACTGAAGTTCACAAAATAAAAAATATTCACATGGGGGCTTATCCAGACCAGCAATATCTTAATAAAGGAAAAGAATAAAAAGTTTAAAATTTTGCCACTGGAAGGAAACTATTATTTTGCAAGCTCCTTCAAGAGAATCATATTTACAAAAGACTAATGGCAATATAACATCATTTATTCTCCCAATTCTGTTTGTCAATGATGAAACAAGAATAATGTCAAAGATATCACTCTTACCCTCAAAAGACATCCAGATTCCAGCATGCCAGTTCATGCACATTGTTAAAATGATATATACACGTATACACACATATTAAAAGATAACATTCTTACCCTAAAAAAACTTCAAGCATATCAGTTCATGCACATTGTTAAAAAAGATAGATACGTGTGTGCATCCTGGTGGAACAAGAAAATGTTAGGAAGTTTCACAAGGCACCCCCTCTAAATCACTATGTTTGCGTACATGACTAAAAAGCAATCTACAACACCAAATATGTTGATGCGAGTGTATACATTTGCATGCATCCTGGTGGAACAAGTAAATGTTAGGCATTTCCACAATACGCCCTTCTAAATCACTAGCTTTGTGAACATGATCTAAAAACAATCTACAACACCAAATATGTTTGTAAATAATTGGTATGAATGAAAATTGCTTGGTTGATCGTCCAAGTACTGATTTTGAAATTTATTCAACCATCCAACATATGAATGAAAATTGATTTTTTATTAAGTGAAATGATGAGACAATATTAAAAAGATTAGATAATTGGGCATATCAGCCTGAATCAAGTATTGATCCACAAATCCAGGACATTCTGATCTGATTCAGGCCTTTGACTGATTCCATCTGAATTTTTAGTCTACTACGCCATAGAATCAGATTGTCCACAGCATTTCCAATCCAGACTGTCTGATTCTGCAATATGCATTCCATGGTTTGAAACTCCTTGTTGCAGTGACCTAGGCACTCGCCTGGCTGGCACCTCCCCAGGATAATCCCATATTGGATTTCCTAGGAAAAGTGGTGAAAGAACTGTATATATGGCTCCCCTGCTCCTTTCTCTTCAATGCCTCGCACATGTGAGTTTGACTCATAGCAAGCCCTAGGCACTAAATGAACATTATTTTAAAAATAAATGAAAGTTGCATTAAAATAAAAAGTTTCTAAATCAAGTGCTAGCTCTTTTGGTAAGTGACTTTGACTTGACTCAACAAGTGGGCTTGAACTTGTCAAATATCTTAATGAGCAAGTTCAAATAGCTAGCTTAGCTGCTCAGCAGAGTTCAACCTGACTTTATGTGCACGCCGTGCTTGAGTAGAACAATATGTCAGCTCTTTTTGGGAAGCATGACATTAAAATCAGTCTATAATAATAAAATGCATTTGATATGTTTTTTTTTTTCGAAAGTGGGTAGTACCACATGTATATATTAAAAAGAAGGAGAACAAACAGATAAACAGATACTTTTGAAGAGGGAAAGAAAGGTAAAAAAATATTACCTCGTTGACAGGACGAAATCTTGGAGCAGTTGCCAATGTAGGTGATGTATCAGATCCAGATAATGACTGAAAGATGATAGTCAAAAGAGAAGAGACTTAGCTGTCTGTACAACTCCCTCTTTCTCACATACACAATCACACTTAGTACTGTGTAATTTTAACTTGTCAAAACTTACTGGCAACCCAGGAAGATTGGAAACACCCTGTGAGGGGACACGCCTGTACTTGTGCCGAGGGGAGTAAAACTTATAGTCTCTTGCAGAGACGAACACTTCATGCCTTCCAGTCAAACGCTTGAACCTAAAGTAGGCTTAATATCAGAACCGACCTCAGTAAAATAAGGTCAGAACCAAAGAGATTACAATTTCTAATATAAGGAGGCATACAGCCTGATGCAGGGAGTGTGCAGGTTAAGGACGTGAAACTGGGTATGACTAAGATCGCTTGGTCACATTTGTTCTGTCACAGACTTTTCTTCAGAGAGTATTCCCTTTTTCCAAAAGGAAGAGAGAGAGAGAGGAATACTGAGAGCAAACCCATTTGCCCAAGATCAAGCCTGAATCACCGGTAGCCCAAGTGGTGAACAGACCACATGTTAGACAGTGGGCCTCACCAGCCCACAAGGAACTGTCATGTTAGAACCCACGTGAACCCCATGTGGGTATTTGCCCTGCACTGACTTCCATAGTGCAAGTTGATGCAGAAACCTCACATTTAGCTTTTGGCTTTTCCGTACTCCTTAGGTTTTGTCCAAAGAAGACATGGATATACTCAAGGAATCCCTTCCTTCCTAGCATAAGCATACTTTTAATGATTCTTAAGATTGGACACAAATGGGAGTAGGAAAGCCACAGTAAAAAAGTCAAGATGTTGAGGCTCAAGAAGTTCCTTTAAATTGACTGGAGTTAGTACTTGAATAACTGACTCTTAAGTTTAGAGCATCAAACTTATTAGATAGTCAGAATGAACATTTTGCAGACTTTTTTCTATGATGTGTATAGTTAACAACTCACTTTTGACATTGTCCTTTGTAAACAGAACTAAGGAGGAAGTAGCTTTGGAACACTGTTTTAGTATTTTATACTCCACACTGAGTTATTTGTAAGTTGTGGATTTCCATGAAATCAAAGTAATAGCAAATTTAAAGCTCAGTCACGAAGGAGTGGATTTCATCTTACCATTCTGCATCCTCTACAGGCATGTTAGTTGGCTTCTCTACAATCACTAGACCATTTACTACAACAAAACGAACACGCTTTTCTTCTTGTACTACTAACTCTGGAAATCTTGTCCTTGTTTCAAGAGAAGTCGCCAGCTCTCGTCTTTTAAAGCTACGAGGTCCTGGAGGCAAAGAAACAAATACAACTGCATGTCAGAACAAGTCTAGTTGCTAATTACTAACTTTAACACAAGTTTATTGAACAATACCTTTTCTTGGAAACTTTTTCGCTAACCTTCTGTATAGGCCACCGGCTGCTTCAAGAGCAACCCCAATGGTCTTCTCACGAACTCCTTCCAAAGTAGCAAGCCTCATATTCACATCACCAACCAATGTCTCGTATAAATTAGCCATGTACATCAATGGCAGGGCAAACATGGGGTCACCCTCATATTGGACTTCCCTTGGCCTTCTCTTGTTCAGCTTATCATGGCCATGTCCATATTCAACTTCGGAAGCATCTGACACTTCAATTACATGCTCATGAAGAAAGTGATCAACAACAATTTGCAAGAATCTAGCTCTCGCTGTCTCAATCGGTGCAACATCTGACATCCAACAATAAGCATTTATTTTGGGTTAGTGAAACAGATCAGGAATATAAACTCTAAAGAAAAGAAAGAGTGAAGTTGAAATGGTATCAGGAACTAGAAGCATCACCATCAAGAGTCAGGATATTATAAGGGGATCTCGAAGACTCGCCACTGTTCTCAAGCCCAGAATGGCCATCATCCACCTCGACACCATGAATAGGTAAAGAACTTCTATACGATTCATGAATGCAGTCCTGGGCAATCAAAGGACATCTGATAAGCATATTGCAGCATGCGATCTAGCTTTGAATGTCAACAAGTACATTAGACTGCGACAGCAGAGATGCTCTGAACAGAACAACGCCAAAAAATAATATCTTTCGGTTTGGGAATTCATAGGCTCCTATCGTTTCTGGCGCTACCTAATAAACCCACAATGTCGATGACCAAAACCATGATCCCTCCACGACTGAGTAAATAATTGAAAAAGGAAATGTATAGTTTCGCTTCCTTCTGTGTATGAGAAGTCGGAACCGCCAAAAAATGGAAAGATAAAGCGAAAAAAAAAAGGAGACAGAAAACGAAGCAAGTAACTCACGACCGAAGTAGACTCCTCGTCGTTTTCCAAGCTACCTTCCGTGACCGCGTCTCGGTCGACGCCGCTGATCCCCTCTATCTCCCCCGGGGCCGCGTTCACCGCGTTGAGGTCGTGAAGGGACTCGCCAATATACGAGCTGCCGGCCCTCAGGTTGTAGTGCGGCACGGGAACCCTACTCCCCATCCTTTCCAAGAACCACAACCATCAGAAATCCTAGGGCACGAAACGCCCGAAACCACAACGAATTCCAACAGGCCGCGATCCCACTACCCCTTCTCCGCCCCACCTCCCGAGAGGCGAACGGACGCCCTGCACGATAACAAAGAACATGCCTTGAATACAGTCGACGAAATGCCTCTAAGACAAAACATCTGCTCTGCTCGGACGGCGCTGGAAGGCGGATCCAAGGAAGGGTTTTTGCGAGGAGAAGAGAGAGGAGGATATATCATATATGTCGAGAGGGAAGACCAAACCTGAGACCGAGCCTGAGGTGTTCCACCGGAGCCTAGCTCCGAGCTCCCTGCCGGCCTCCTACCCGCTTCCGAGCCGGCGGCCGCCCCCTCTAGCTTCGGACGCCTATCCCCAGCCAACTGCCTGAACTCGAACACCGTGTCCCAAAAAGTGTCTGGTTGACCTGACTTCTTCCGTTGACTTTTCATCTCGTTCCAAATGCTCTCAAGGGAGGGGGTGGATATGAATCATATGATCTTGGTGCAATTTTTTTTTTTTTTTTGTTTAGCTTGGGCTTTTGTCATAGTTACTAAGGACGTTATTCCATCATTTATGTACGTAATTTTTATGGAAAATTTACTAGCTAATTCATTTTTAAGATTATCTAAGATTTTTTAAACAATTTCTTTAAATTATGTTTGATATTTAGATAGATTGTTATCATAAAAAATTTGAAGATAATTTCACTTTATATCCGGTCTATCTAAATATCAAACCTAACTTTAGTGATAAAAAATTTAACAACTTACCTCATAACTTTGATATGTTGGTCATTGTCCTCACATGAGGAGGTATACAAGGAGTATCTCAACAGACGAGGTTTCCCAGTATATCTTACTAACTTGGGTTTAAATCTCCACTCTCACATTATCTATAAAAAAATGATGAGATAAAAATGACAAAAAAAATCTTAGGAGAAACACTATGCAAATGCATGCCCAATCGGCTCAGGAACAAAATATCTCTCAATCCTTAATTCCGAACCAACTATTGGGCCTTTCAAGATTCCTGGGCCTGCTTTCAGGCCCATGCATTGAAGTCACCATGTGTTCCTCAAAAACAGGTGAGATGTTATGTATATTATATAGGCCGCAGTTTATAGAAGATCACCCGACAATCACATCAGGATGGGTGGGGTGTAACCAGAGATCGATCTCTAACCGCACAAGATTACGACCAGGGGCGGATCTAGCACAAGTCCAGTTGACCCCACTGAGTAAAAAAATTTATATTGGGAAGATAATTTTTCACTATGAATGACCTCTGACCACTGTGCCGGAGAACAAAAAAAAATAAAAAAAGTGGGGAGTGAAGTGTATGTTTGTCTTATCTTCCACTTGAATCTGCACAGGCTGCAGTTTAAAGAATGAAGCTGCTCAACTTCTATTCTTTTTTTTTTGGGACAATGTGCTAGCTAGGGATGTAATGTAATTATAATATTTGATTCAAAAACATTTGTATGCACAACGTTAAGAGTCAGTACTCCAATATGTTCTCACCTAATGATTCCTAAGAAAAGGGTCTATCATGTTAAGCATGACTATGTTATAGAGTACTTTGATGTGTGTACCTATTGCTGTTTCCTATGACTATGTGTACTATAACTGAAGTAGACATCATGTTCTGTCTGCTCTTTTTACACCATTCTTTCTGTTTGATATTTGGATCGGTTGAGGGGAATAGACTTTAACTCATTTCAAATTTAGATATTCTTATTCCTTACTTTAATGACGTTTGGTATGTGTGCTCGAGAATATCTTCACTTTATTTTTTATTCTCCATTCGATTAAAATAAGGATATTAATAGACATGAGGCTCTTCGGATAATTTTGCCACGTAGGTTTGAGGGTATGTGTTAAACTCTGTTTGGTTGAGGAAAGGTGAATAATAGGGATAATGATCTCATCAGTTAAAGATAATTATTACAATAATGTAATATTGTTATTTTGTCAGTATAGTAATCATAATTTACTATAACATGTAAATAATTTGACTATGCCACTATGTTAATTATTATAGTTACATGTAATATAATAACAGTAACATTACTAAGTTCATTACTATATTAATTACTATAGTAATATAATATATTATGTTATTATGTTATTACATTAAGTATAATCATAATTTTGGCGTGGCACTATCACTAATTTGACCATGTTATTATGTTAATTATTATAGTTATACAAGATATAATAATATAGTAATAGTACTATGTTCATTACTATGTTAATTGCTATAACAATGTAAAAATATTATTTTAATATGTTATTACATTAAGAATAATCATAATATGTTAATCATAATTTGACTATGTTATGATGTTAATTGCTATAATAATATACATATTAACTATGTTACTGTGTTATAATATAATACTAATTACTACATTATTATATTAAGTTTAGTCATAATGTACTATAATGTCATTAATAATTTGAGTAAGTTACTATGTTAATTACGATATTAATATTGCTATGTTCATTACTATGATAATTACTAAAGCAATATAGTAATTTTATTGTCTTAATATATTGTTATATTATTAAGTCTAAACATAATTTAGTGATTAGTTATCAATAATTTGACTATGTTACTATGGTAATCATAATAAATAATATTAATTATATAAAATTACTATATTCATTATTATGTCAATTATTATAGAGATCTAATAATTAACTATGTTACTATGTTATAATTTAACAGTGCTGCTATCCTAATTATCATAATTATATATAATATACTAATTTAACCATAATGATTAGTATGTTAATTACTATAACAATATAGTTACTAAATGTGTTACTATGTTATAACTTGACTATGTTATTATGTCAATTATCATAATAATATATAATATAATAATATAACTACATTTATTATTATGTTAATTACTATAATAATATAGTAATTAAATATGTTAATTATTATAGTAATATAGTAATACTATTTTCTTAGTATTTAATTAAGTTTGAATAGTATATAATATAAGTAAAAAAGATAAAGGGCATTAATGGGGAAAAAGTTGCCTTGAAGTGTGTCAAATTGGGGATAAAAAAAGTGGGAGTAACTCATTCGAAGGGCCCCAAGAATGGGTTATCCTCGTTGCTATGTAAATATACCAAACAAGGAATAGAGATAAGTCATCTCTATCCCCATCCCACTTTATTCCCATATCTAATGAGAACTTACAAGATTGGTAGTTGGCCCATCCAACCCCATTGATATGAGAAGTTCATGATTTTTATTCTTGCTGAGGACTCAATTCTATTACAAGTGGGCAATAACCACAGTACATGAGACAAAGAAGTCATTGTCTTCAGCTTAGCTGCATGTGGGCGCCAAGTTTTTTATTCGAATTTTACCTAATTCACTCTCATATGAGAGGAAAGGTTTAAATGACAGCTTTGATATGAGTATATGTCCGAGGAGAAAGATTTAGTGTATTTTTATATTACACTTTAAGTGTAATATGACTAGACAATAACTTATGTGACACCCATTACATGAGAAGTGATAAAGTTGCAACCAAATTATTAGATGTCACATGGACTTGTTACCTAGTCATATTACACTTAAGTGTAATATGAAAATTAAGTATAATATGAAAGTGCACTAAATCTTTCTCGTGTCTGAGTATTTTCTCATTGAAATGTAATGAAAGAAAGTGATAGCCATTTGTTCCCACTTGCATCTCGGTTACTAATTAATCAATCCTCCTCAAATTCCATGCCAAAACCATCCATCCTGCCATGGTAGAACATTGACTAATTTCTCTTTCCCTCCAACTGTTGACAGTCTCTTGAGTCCCTCTTTTCTTGCCCTTTCTATATCAATCACAAGATAATTTCATATTGAGGATAGAATTATACCATGCATGTCAAAAATCAAGGTTCCAACTAAAACCCACATAAAAAAGAACTTCGTATAAAGGATGGAGATGCAACTACATGTCTTTTATGGCATTTTTGCGTTGCTTAGCCTTTTGGGCAGGGCTTATCCTGGCCAAAATGTTGATACTGACCCCAATCCATCATGCTTCTGTTCTTGATGCCTTTGTTGGGTGGTGACATTACATGTATGAGTGGTTCTCTTTTTATCTCCACTGCATCTTCGTCCCTACCTGCATGCCCATGGTTGAAAGGGTTTGAGCAGCCATTGGGGGGACAAAAAGGCAACCCATCTTTGCACTTAAAAGAGGACATGCTGTTCTATATTATTCTATGAACAGTGGGTTTATGAACAGAACTAGTAGGCATTGACATGTCTTTTTGTTTTTTTTGGGGACAGAGAGCCAGATTGAGCCAAAGAAGTGAAGTTAAATTTGGCCAGGTCTAACACCACCTTAATAGGTTTTTGCCCATGCGGCAAGGTCTTAATTTGCATGATTCTCCTAATTTTCCATGGAACCATATCTCCTAAAATCCAGCGTTAGAAGAACATCATCACAGTCCATTGTCCTCAAAAGTATGATCCAAGTTGCTCCATCTCTTCATTGGTCATTCCATTACACAATATGCCCCCAATGGGAAGGATTCGCTCACAACCTTGGCAGATGCGTATCACGGCATCAAAACCCACCCACTGGTTCGATCACTGTTTGGCCTCAAGAATGTCTGCTGGGATGCCATGCTCCTCTCACTGCACTGGCAACATACAAACCCACGCAACCGGCCAGCAGATTTGCACATCCATGGGCACTCTGGAGATGCCTCTCTTTCACAGGAAAGGCTTCTTGTTAATCCACAATTGTATACAATATCTGTAGTACTCTTGGATTCTTTGAAATTTTCTTGTGTTCTCTCCTAAAGTCTTTAAACTGTCACTTAATTCTCTCATGTTAAAGAATATTCTCATCTATACACCTTCCTCCCTGTTCCTTTCATGGCCTAAAATAGCCAACCCTCCCCTGTTTATTTACCCTATTTTACACACAGTTAACTCACTAAACTAGCATCAAAGCAGATATGTATTATAGCGAGAGGTACTTTAGGTACACTAGCTGGCCATTTCAACAGACTCTAGATAGAATGTTGTCTCAAACTGAAGACAATTGAACCAGAGGGATATAACCAAGTTATGTTCATTAATTTGTAACAAGAGTAAGTTCATTCAAAGGTTCAAGGCGTTTACGTGTAATTATCTATAATTTCTTTAACTTTTAGTTTTAACATAAATAATATCAAGAGTGTGGCTTTAACCAAGTCCTATGGTTGTACTAAATCGGTTGCTATAACTCCATTTTTCTCTCATTTTAGGAAGCTCTAGTGTAGAGCTTTGCTTGGGAGGGAAGACTACCAAGAATCCATACATGAACTGTCCCCAACTTCTCATAGAGAACTCTACTAAGTTATCCACGCGTGCTTAACTTCCTCTAACAACAAGTTCTAAACTAAAGCTTCCTAATTTACTGTAAACATGAAGGTGGTGAGAACAAATTGACCACTATAATTACCTAACATCTATTATCAACACATCCACTCAGTACTTTTATATTAAAATAAAAGCTAAAAATAACTTCCAACTAAAAAAATCTCACAAGCTTTGATGAACATTTAAGGTAGGTTATGTTACCAACTTCTTATTCTACTAGGGGTGAGTAATTCTCTTGAGAAATTAAGATTAGTTTAAAATATTGTTATCCACACAAGACTATGTTTGGTATTTGGATAGACTGGGATAGAAATTTTGGAGATATTCTTACTACAATATCCCAGTCTATCTAAATACCAAACATTAAGTGATTTATCAAAGCAGATTTTTGACTTATCTCCACGAATAAGAGGTCTTATAAAACTTCAGTCACTATAAAAAATGCCAATAATATTTTTAAATTAGTTATTAGATGGGTTAAGGCTTTTGTTCATTTAAAAGCTTTATTCACATAGATCAAAGCGGGGATCTGTTGCACAATGTTAAAGTTGACAATTATGATGGCAATTATACTTCACATGCAACATCATTGCACAAATGTGGGGATGGATTAGTAGTGAGAAAAAATAGCATCGATAAGGGCCATTTGGTAACGACTCTGTATATTTATATCTAATAAAATTTCATATCTAAACATGTCTCCCGCGAATAGACCGAAGTCTCGCAAAGAATAACTCACACACGTGTCCAGTAAGAATATAAAAAACCACCACATGAGTACAAGAGACAAGAAAGTACATGTTCTCATACTCATTTACAACAATTTACATTGTCTCAAAATATTATTACATGTCCAAGCGAAAAATACAACTACTTGGGACATATCCAGAGAGAGCAGAAGCTCACACTACAACAACTATAACTCAGCTGTTGGTGTTACAAGTTTGTCACAACACCACGGCAAGCCAAATACATTGCTAACCTGAAAAGAACTAGAAAGGAGTGAGCTTCAAAAGTCACATGCTCAGTAGGGACCTCCCAAAAACAACAACAAATTAGAAACACAAGGAAGAAATCGAGATCTCAACCACAAAGAGTTTTACTGACAACACTAACAGGAGAACCACTAAAGTAAAAATGTGCTAGAAATAAACATAATTAAATTGTATTTAAACATAAATACATAGCTAACATAGTTCATATAAAGTAAAGAAAACAACATGACTAGAACAAAAACACTAGTCCACCACAGCAACTAAACAACTAAGCCACAAGCCACACATGCACACCATCAACAAAAAGTAATGGGATTGATAACAGGAAGCCAGTCCACCACATCCCAAAGTAACAAAATACATCGGAGTACTACCCACAAAAGGGTAAAAACACGACAAGTGGAAGGTCACACAACACGATCTCCATGGAGCACAGGTCCACACAATAATACCTAAAACCGGCACATGACGTGTGACGGATCGCCTCGGTCAAGCCCGTTAAACCGATAACGTACTTGATCTGAGTCCGCCTCCCGCGAACGGGCTGAAGCCTCGCAAGGGATACCAAACCACAGTCCGTGTAAACATAAAGGAACACACCACATTTCATATATATTTCACAAGTTTACATAGCCAAATTTTCACAAAAACTAAAAAGAAGTACAAGAGCCTGGGGCATACCCCGAGGTACAACTGAAGAAAGTAAACAACTACAAAACTACACTGCTGGAGCTACTCTGCTGGAGGTGCTGACCCTGCACCGCTACGACGCGGCCCGGAACTGGACGTCGGACGAGAGACGTCCTCCTCGCTCTCACCTGTGGGGGTAGGGGTGAGCCTCTCTAGTCACTGGCTCAGTAGGGAACTCCCCCAAAACCGAGCGAAACAAACACCACGAGTACGAATAGTAAACATCACCAACAATTAATATAACAGCTAAGCAGGTAAGTAAAGCTGTAAAAGTACTCACCGTCTGCCGACTACGAGAAACAACATAATAATTAAACGGCAAACCAGTACAGGTGTACAAGCTAAAGTAGAGACAGCCAACACGAGCCACGTGAACTGGTTCGCGACACCAGAAACTGACTCGGACAACTAACACAGGTCTACCTCTCAGTCTCGCAGCCACGGACGAAAGGTCCAGCTGCCGCTCCACGTAAAAAGGTCAAGCAACTGTGGAGACCAACTAAACACCACCACCTGCAGACCACACGGTCACAGGCCCATGCCTGGCACCTCCAGAGACCCTGGCCTGGGCTCGCTAGAGTGAGGCACTGGAAAAGGACTAGCTGGGGTCCAGTACGTCTACTGGTGTCCGTACCCCCAACTACGAGCGCGCTACAAGTGACTAAAAACAAACACAAGTGTCACTGTCCCACTGTCGTCTTTCCCTCAGCCGGACGTACAACTCTAACACAAGAGTGAGGGTGTCCAGGTCAGACGACACAGACCTCGACGGTACAACACAAGTACCGGGACAAAGCCCCGAGCTAACAGCCTGGCTCACAAAGAACCTGGGGCACCCAACTGGAGAGGTAACCACGGTAGGCGTCGTACTACTCGCCACGTACACAGAACCACGTGCACGTCACACACAAACCACGTGAAACCTCACGTAAACCACAAGTAACCACTGGTCCACTACACGTGAACCTAACTGACTCGCGTACACAACGCGCAGTCACCGAAGTAAACAACTAACAGCATACCTTGTATGCTAAACACGTAAACCAAGTGCACTCAGTGCACCTCATGCGTCAACACACATGCATTATCGATAATTATTGTACTTAGTCATTTCTGCTCAAATAGAAGTAGGCGGCCACATCGATTGCCGCTTACTGGGAGTCAACGGCAAGGTTCCTGGCCGTTAACCTCCTGGCTGAGAATCTTGGCGGCAAGCGATGTTGACGCCAAGTTCTCCGGCCATAAACCCTGCAGAAACCCTAATCCGGCCCTGCGGGTTTTCTAACTGTTCTAACTACTGAAAAACATGCAAATGCAATTCCTTTAGCATGCTAGAACCCAATACAACCCGTTATAACATGATTCATACAGTAAACTACTCAAACCACCCATTATCCCGCTTGGTGCAACTCTATCCAAACATGGATTATCATGCTGGTTCAAGTGGTTATGATGTGTTTTAATGTTTCTACGGAGCTACCAGGGTTCGTCCCCTACCTCAGAACGCGTTAGAATCTCCTGCAATCCCCCGGTTCACGCCGAGCCCTCCGCGAGCTCCCACGCGAATTGCACCACGCCGCGACGTTTCCTCGCGTAATTAAGCGATGCCGCGCGTTCTACGATCGTCCAACTACTCCTCGGTACCTGTTGGAAGCTTCAAAGACTCGGGGGCAGCAAGCTGGGGCAAGAGGGGAAGAGAGTGAGCTGAGAAAACTGCCCTCGGGTGAGCCTATAACCTGTTGAACTGACAGGTTGGCGTCAACCCCCTTGTCGCCAACATCAACCGCCAGCCTAAACGTCCACATCTACTGCCGCTAAGCTCATTATGTAAACGTCCACTAATCTGGACGCCTACCAGTAAACGGCCCCCCTGGCCGCCAACTCAGACAGAACAGCAGCAGGTCCTATTCCATTTCAGGACCCACCCTGCTCTACACCTGGACAAACCACACATCCACACCATGCATTCCACGCAACCGACTCACACTGGCCTCACAACGGCCGCCACAACCACAACACACACGATCCGCATGGATCCGAAAAGCACGCGACGTTACATTACTATCATCTAAAAAGAAAATTTCGACCTCGAAATTCATAACACAATTCAAAGTTAAACAACTCATACATACACACCTATACAAGTACTATCATCTAAAAAGAAAATACACAAACTTATTCAAACAGATAGGGATACCCTTTAGCCATTTCAGCGGCTAACTCCCAGGTATCCTCACCACCTAACCTATTTTCCCATCTCACTTTAACTAGCTCAATTTCTTTATTTCTCAGCTTTTTATCTTTCGATCTGTGATCTGCACCGGATACTCTGGCATAGTCATGTCCGGCCTCAGGTCACCACCTTGATATCTAATTATTTGAGCTGGATCTTCAATACACTTTCTCAACATGGAGACATGGAAAATATCATGCACATCTGCAAAATCAGCTGGCAAATCCAGCCTATAAGCTGCTTCCCCAATTCTTTCAATTACCTGGAAAGGTCCCACATATCTTGGACTCAACTTTCCAGACTTGCCAAACCTCATTATACCTTTACTTGGGGAAACTCTCAGAAAAACAAAATCTCCCACCTCAAACTGAAGTGGTCTCCTCCGCACATCTGCATAACTTTTCTGCCTACTTTGAGCTGCCTGTAATTTTTCTTTAATAAGCTTCACTACTTCAGTGGTTTGCTGAATCAATTCAGGACCCACTAATTGCCTTTCTCCCACTTCATGCCAATTCAATGGGGTTCTACATGGCCTTCCATATAAAGCTTCATACGGTGCCATCCCAAGACTGGTATGATAACTATTATTGTAGGCAAACTCAACCATTCCCAAATGATGCTCCCAACTACCTCCCCAAACTAAACAACAAGCCCGCAACATATCTTCAATTGTCTGAATAGTCCTCTCTGTCTGACCATCTGTCTGGGGATGATAAGCGGAGCTATATCTCAACTCAGAACCAATACTTTCTGCAGACTTCTCCAAAAACCAGAAGTAAATCTTGGATCTCTATCAGATACAATAGTCTTTGGAATACCATGCAGTGGAACAATTCTTTCAACATAAATATTTGCCAACCTGTCCACTGTCCAAGACATACTTACTGCCACTAATCTGCACACCTTAGTCAATCTGTCAACAAACACCCATATTCCATTATGCCCTGAACTCGACCTTGGTAAACCTGCCACAAAGTCCATTGCGATATCATCCCATTTCCACTGTGGAATAGGCAACGGTTGCAATAGACCTCCAGGCTTCTGATGCTCTGCTTTAATCTGCTGACAGATAGCACATCTTGCCACAAATTCTGCTATTTCTTTCTTCATATGAGGCCACCAAAAATGCTTTCTTAAATCATGGTACATTTTAGTACTACCCGGATGAATAGTGTACCTAGATTTATGAGCCTCTTCCAGAACTCGCTGCTTCACCTCTCTCTCTGCAGGAACAAACAATCTGCCCCGAAGCCTGACCACACAATTATCATCAATAGAAACTCCTTCCATTTTTACAATTTCAGGTAAACCTGCATCTGCTCTCTGAGCTTCAATGATCTGCCAATATAAAGATGGCTCTACTGCACTGGCAGCTAAAATTGCCCGACGCTGACTGCTGGGCACATACAAGGATTCTCCGCTACTTCTTCATACAACTTCCATTCTTTAATCATCATCAAATTCATATATGCCTTTCTGCTCAAGGCATCAGCTACAACATTGGCCTTACCCGGATGGTAAGCCAAACTGAAATCATAATCTTTCAAATATTCAACCCATCTGCGCTGGCGAAGATTCAAATCTTTCTGCGAGAAGATATACTTCAAGCTTTTATGATCTGTAAAAATTTCAAATCTCTCGCCATACAGATAATGCCTCCACATTTTTAAAGCAAATACAACTGCTGCCAATTCTAAATCATGAGTGGGGTAATTCTCCTCTGCTGGCTTCAATTGCCTGGATGCATAAGCTATTACTTTACCATGCTGCATAAGCACTGCACCAAGACCTCTCCTTGAAGCATCAGTATACAGCACAAAACCACCACTCCCTGCCGGCAATGTCAATATAGGTGCTGATGTAAGTCTTTTCTTCAATTCCATGAAACTTCTCTGACATTCACCGGACCACACAAAAGGCACACCCTTTCTGGTCAATCTAGTCATAGGTGCTGCAATCTTAGAAAAATCTTGAATAAAGCGCCTATAATAACCTGCCAACCCCAGGAAACTTCTAATCTCGGTTATTGTCTTAGGCACTTCCCACCTAGACACAGCTTCCACTTTACTTGGGTCTACTGCTACTCCCTTAGCTGAGATAACATGATCCAAAAACTGAATTTCCTTTAACCAGAATTCACACTTACTAAATTTAGCAAACAGCTGGTTATCTCTTAACAACTGCAAGGTAAACCTCAAATGAGCTGCATGCTCCTCTTCAGATGCTGAATAAATTAGAATATCATCAATAAAGACCACAATAAATTGATCTAAATATGGATGAAAAATTCTATTCATCAGATCCATAAAACCTGCAGGAGCATTAGTCAACCCAAAAGGCATTACCACAAACTCATAGTGACCATATCTGGTTCTGAACGCTGTCTTATCTATATCCTCCTCTTTGATTCTCAACTGATGGTACCCGGACCTCAAATCAATCTTAGAAAACACTTTGCTGATTGCAACTGATCAAATAAATCATCTATCCTCGGCAACGGGTACTTATTCTTAATGGTCACATCATTCAATTTCTATAATCAATACACATCCGAAAACTTCCATCTTTCTTTTTCACAAATAAAACCGGCGCTCCCCACGGGGAATGACTCGGTCTAATAAAACCTTTTTGCAACAACTCTTCTAACTGCTTTTTCAATTCTTTAAGTTCTGCTGGTGCCATCCGATATGGAGCTTTAGAAATCGGCATGGTACCTGGCAGCAACTCAATAGAAAAGTCCACCTCTCTGTGTGGAGCTAAACCAGGCAAATCTTCCGGAAAAACATCAGCAAATTCCCTAACCACGGGAACTGCTTCCATTGGCTGACTGGCTTCTACCAAACTTACTGAGGCTAAATAGGCCACACACCCATCATTTATCAACTTTCTAGCTTTAATTGCAGAAATTAGAAACTTGGAGGTATAAAAAGGCATACCTTGATATTCAAACACTGCACCATTAGGATGACAAAATCTGATCCTTTTCTTTCTGCAATCTAACATTGCTCCATACATTTCAAGCCAATCCATACCCAGAATGATATCATAATCTGACAACTGCAGGGCATACAACCGACCCGGCATCTGGTTCCCTTCAATCATAACAGGAGCTTCATCTATATAGCTCGAAGTGAGTAAGAACTCACCTGAAGGAACCTCCACCACTAACTCACAAGACTTCTCTTCTAAAGGATGAGCTATGCAATCCAGAAATTCTTCGGAAATAAAAGAATGAGAGGCACCCGAATCAAATAAGACTCTTGCTGAATATTCATAAAGAGGTAAAGTACCTTCTATCATATTTGACGCCTCTGCCTGGGCTCGGGTGATAGCCATAACCCGGCCTCTCCCTCGCTGCTGCGGTGCTCCTCTGCCACGACCTGCCTGTGGCTGCTGGAACTGCTGAGGCTGCTGCTGCTGCACACCTCTGCCATACCCATACTCTCTTGCATACGGACAATTGCGGATCAAATGTCCCGGCTGATTGCAATTATAACATCTATACCCTGGAGGAACAATAGGCTGCCTGGCAGTACTCTGCTGCGACTCCTCCACCTCAGGCCTACCACGGCCCTGCTGCAACTGCTGACGACCTCCCCATCCTCTTCCTTTGCCTTTAAATGCTTGCTTTAACTTCTGGCCCCATTTCCCGAAACCAGATGAAGAAGGTCCTGCTGGTGCCTTGCCCTTGCTTGCACCTACTGTCTGCTGCGGTAGCCGGAAACTACCTGAACCTGATTCACCTGCCTGACGAGTACGGATAGACCTCTCCAAAGTAGCTGCCCTCTGCGCTGCCTCTTCCACTGTCCTGCACATAAGAGGTACTATCGCATCCTGCAATTCCACTCTCAGACCTCTGATAAAGTACTCAACCATCATATTATTATCTGAAACCACATATGGCGCATAACGGCTAAGTGCCATAAATCTCATCTGGTACTCTAAGACTGAAGAGTTACCTTGCTGAAGAGTTCGGAATTGCTCTCTTTTTACTTGCTGCACTTGGATCGGAAAGAATGTATCGTTAAATACATCAAGAAACTCCGGCCAAGTGATAGCTTCTTCCGTCCTGCCTGCAAAAGTGGTTTGCATCTTCAATCGCCACCATTCCAAGGCAAAACCTCTCAACTGGTAAGCAGCTAATACCACTCTATCCGCTGCCGGACACCTCATAGTCGCAAAAACTCTCTCAATTTCATGAACCCAATGCTCAGCTGTATCTGGATTCGGCCCTCCTGAATAAGTAGGTGGCTGCAATCTCAGAAACTTTTCAACCTGCAACACTGGTTCTTCCGCTAACAACACTGGTGGTGGCACAGGTGCTACAAAAGGCACCTCCACTCTCGGCGGAACTGGAGCAACAGGTACAGCCTCTCCATCCCCAGGTGGCACTGCAACCGGTGGTACTGGCGCCTGCTGATCCATTCTTGCTCGAATATCCGTGAGGCTTTCCCAAATTCTTTCTATCATACGCTGGGTGCTTTCCTCCGGATCATCTCCTCCACCACCCCAATCTCTCCTATCAGCCATTTCGGAAATTTTCTACATACACAAAACACCAGACAAAAATCAAAACCATGAATGATCAAAAACCAGGGTCCCTACCAGCAGTGTAAAATGACCGAAATAAGGCTATGTATCCTTTTAATTCCCTTATATTAACACGGACCTTGCTCTGATACCAACTGTGACGGATCGCCTCGGTCAAGCCCGTTAAACCGATAACGTACTTGATCCGAGTCCGCCTCCCGCGAACGGGCCGAAGCCTCGCAAGGGATACCAAACCACAGTCCGTGTAAACATAAAGGAACACACCACATTTCATATATATTTCACAAGTTTACATAGCCAAATTTTCACAAAAACTAAAAAGAAGTACAAGAGCCTGGGGCATACCCCGAGGTACAACTGAAGAAAGTAAACAACTACAAAACTACACTGCTGGAGCTACTCTGCTGGAGGTGCTGACCCTGCACCGCTACGACGCGGCCCGGAACTGGACGTCGGACGAGAGACGTCCTCCTCGCTCTCACCTGTGGGGGTAGGGGTGAGCCTCTCTAGTCACTGGCTCAGTAGGGAACTCCCCCAAAACCGAGCGAAACAAACACCACGAGTACGAATAGTAAACAACACCAACAATTAATATAACAGCTAAGCAGGTAAGTAAAGCTGTAAAAGTACTCACCGTCTGCCGACTACGAGAAACAACAGTAATAATTAAACGGCAAACCAGTACAGGTGTACAAGCTAAAGTAGAGACAGCCAACACGAGCCACGTGAACTGGTTCGCGACACCAGAAACTGACTCGGACAACTAACACAGGTCTACCTCTCAGTCTCGCAGCCACGGACGAAAGGTCCAGCTGCCGCTCCACGTAAAAAGGTCAAGCAACTGTGGAGACCAACTAAACACCACCACCTGCAGACCACACGGTCACAGGCCCATGCCTGGCACCTCCAGAGACCCTGGCCTGGGCTCGCTAGAGTGAGGCACTGGAAAAGGACTAGCTGGGGTCCAGTACGTCTACTGGTGTCCGTACCCCCAACTACGAGCGCGCTACAAGTGACTAAAAACAAACACAAGTGTCACTGTCCCACTGTCGTCTTTCCCTCAGCCGGACGTACAACTCTAACACAAGAGTGAGGGTGTCCAGGTCAGACGACACAGACCTCGACGGTACAACACAAGTACCGGGACAAAGCCCCGAGCTAACAGCCTGGCTCACAAAGAACCTGGGGCACCCAACTGGAGAGGTAACCACGGTAGGCGTCGTACTACTCGCCACGTACACAGAACCACGTGCACGTCACACACAAACCACGTGAAACCTCACGTAAACCACAAGTAACCACTGGTCCACTACACGTGAACCTAACTGCCTCGCGTACACAACGCGCAGTTACCGAAGTAAACAACTAACATCATACCTTGTATGCTAAACACGTAAACCAAGTGCACTCAGTGCACCTCATGCGTCAACACACATGCATTATCGATAATTATTGTACTTAGTCATTTCTGCTCAAATAGAAGTAGGCGGCCACATCGATTGCCGCTTACTGGGAGTCAACGGCAAGGTTCTTGGTCGTTAACCTCCTGGCTGAGAATCTTGGCGGCAAGCGATGTTGACGCCAAGTTCTCCGGCCATAAACCCTGCAGAAATCCTAATCCGGCCCTGCGGGTTTTCTAACTGTTCTAACCACTGAAAAATATGCAAATGCAATTCCTTTAGCATGCTAAAACCCAATACAACCCGTTATAACATGATTCGTACATGAAACTACTCAAACCACCCATTATCCCGCTTGGTGCAACTCTATCCAAACATGGATTATCATGCTGGTTCAAGTGGTTATGATGTGTTTTAATGTTTCTATGAAGCTACCAGGGTTCGTCCCCTACCTCAGAACGCGTTAGAATCTCCTGCAATCCCCCGGTTCACGCCGAGCCCTCCGCGAGCTCCCACGCGAATTGCACCACGCCGCGACGTTTCCTCGCGTAATTAAGCGATGCCGCGCGTTCTACGATCGTCCAACTACTCCTCGATACCTGTTGGAAGCTTCAAAGACTCGGGGGCAGCAAGCTGGGGCAAGAGGGGAAGAGAGTGAGCTGAGAAAACTGCCCTCGGGTGAGCCTATAACCTGTTGAACTGACAGGTTGGCGTCAACCCCCTTGTCGCCAACATCAACCGCCAGCCTAAACGTCCACATATACTGCCGCTAAGCTCATTATGTAAACGTCCACTAATCTGGACGCCTACCAGTAAACGGCCACCCCTGGCCGCCAACTCAGACAGAACAGCAACATGTCCTATTCCATTTCAGGACCCACCCTGCTCTACACCTGGACAAACCACACATCCACACCATGCATTCCACGCAACCGACTCACACTGGCCTCACAACGGCCGCCACAACCACAACACACACGATCCGCATGGATCCGAAAAGCACGCGACGTTACATGACGTACCACTACAAGTAGCTACCCACGAAGGGTACATGTACCTAAAACTAGAAGATACCATAGTAAAACCACAATTGCACAATTAGGTCTTACACGACCGCGAATAAGAAACTATAGTTGGTGAGTCACAACTCACAACCACAACTACTGGAAACTTGAGTCGGAAGGAACGATGCCATCACGCGGGTAAAGACCACTAGTTCATGACGCTAGTATCCAACCCGGACAACACAACACTAAAACCACCTCTCAGTCTCGCAGTCAAGGACAGAAGGTCCAACTACAGCTCCACAACCACACTGCAAGTCAAAGAAAACTGTAGAGACCAACTAACACCGCTCTACAGACCACCCCCACACTGCAGACTCATGCCTGACACCTCTAGGGACTCCGGCACGAGCTCCCTAAAGTGAGGCACTGGAAACATCACTAGCTGTGGACCAATACGTCTAATGGTGTCCATTCCTCAACCACGAGTGCGTTACAAAGCGACTGAAAACAACCACAACACACAAGTCATTACCCCACTGCCGTCTTTCCCTCATCCGGACGGGTTACTCGACAAACGAGTGAGGGTGTCTAGGAAGACGACACAGACCTTAACAATGCACATTGTACAAGGAAAAACCCCGAACACAAATGTGTCTGGCTCACACAGAACCTGGGGTACCTAATTAGATAGACATTCTGGAATAGGCATTGGACCACCAAACTCAGTATTCCACACAAACCACACTACATATGGAACCCATGTACCTTTAACCATTTTATTCATAAATCACGAAGTACGACGATTGCTTAAAATGGGTTATCATATAATCCCGAACACAATTATATATAAATAAAATGGTTAAATCCATAAACCTCATACTCTTTACATATCTACCATAGCCAAAATGATTAACAAAACTCAATAACTAATCATAATCCAAATTGTTAGCTCGAACTCATACTTTGTTAACATTAAATCAATTTAAACATCTCAAAACAACACTAAATAACCAACGCTAGGTCCATACAGAACCTTCACTACCCAACACAACAATACACAATTCGGAAGGCAAAACGCGATGGGGGCAACCGTCGCCTTTAAGAACGCGACGACCTGACCAGTCGCGACCACAAGAAGAACGCGACAAGAAAAGACGATGTGTTAATGATGTGTCACATGAAGAACACAATAAGGCTTAGTGTCGCAACGTTAAAGCGACAACTCGATACATCGCCAGCAAGCCAATCGGTAATCGTAACACCAATCGATATACCTAAAAGCGACAGACCAAAGCAGCACGTTCACAACTAGAACGCGTCAGGACAAATAGTCACATTAAGAATGCGACGGCTCGATCCGTCGTCTTATCAGGTAGATGGCCAAACCCATCTTCTTGCTCCAGAAAACTATTCACACACCATTTAAACTAAAGTTTAAACATTTAAAATGAAAGATATACCATGGCACACCACCATAGCATGATTTTCTAAGTTTCAAACCATTCAAACAATGCAAAACGAAGGGGAAGTCTCCGTATCAACGCGAAGAACATGAAGAACGCCACATTGTCGGCGTTTCCACACTCCGGATGCCCTCTTGTGTGGAAACCGCACCAAACTAGCCACTTGCAAGTTGAAATCGCCAAAAACGCCAGCAAAGCCTCCTCCCTTGGCCGGACAAAGCTCTCTGCTCTGTCTAGGCACCAAAATTGCCATTAAAGGAATCGAAAATGAGAACGCAACGCAGGTAATTGCCGCCTTCAAAAACTCGACATGTCACGCAACCAAACACCTGACAAAGGCGGTGCGGAGAACGCGACGTAGGAAGTCGACGCATTCAAAACACGACGCTCTACTTTGTCGCATTCACAACCAGTGAACCAATGAGCTATTTGGGTCCAGATTTTCAGCCACAACAACCACACGACGCACAACGACCACAACCAAGATCCAATGGCCACACATTGATCAAGAGCATACCACAACCATTAAGCTCGAATCCGAACAATCGGAACACTACCTGTTTGATATCGAGATAAATTGAAAATAAATTTAAAATATTTTTAAAATTTTAAAAATATTTACATTTTATTTTTGATCTATTTCGATACCAAATATGACCTTAATGCATATAAATAATAGACTCCTAGAGGCCAAACTTGATTTTATATCATTGGCCTGGCCTACTTGCATGCACTCATGACAAAGGATCTCTTCATATTTTGTCCTTTTGATCTTGACCTTTGAAATATGCCAACTTTTAGAGACACTTGGGATTACTTTAATATGACCCTCTAGGTTTCAACTCTTAAATAAACCTCTTAATCTATGAAACCATTCCTTGAGTAGACTTTAGTCCTCCAATCGCTCATACACAGTCCCCGCCAAAAAGCACACCACTCTAAAACACGTCCCACATATGTTGCACCTCTTATATGATGACAATTGTATAATTAAAATCTCTGACAATAATAAGAATATAAAGTGTCCAATGTTCACCTTCCAAAGAAAAGTTGCCCGGTATTCCAAGAATGGGGGACACGTTAAGACCCATGCCACTGACGCCTCCAAAGTGTAACCCACCATAGAAATTGATCCCACAAGTAGAACCGAACTCAAGATCTCCCAAGATTCTAGGTCATATTTAAAATTCTAGGTCATATTAAAAGGTACTTACAAATAACTTTGAATTTAACTCCCATCGTCACCTGATCTCGAAATACTTGATAAGGTGAGGATTCAACTCTACTTGTTTTGACAGAAGGATTTAGTTCTACTTTTTTACTTTTTTGTTTCTACCCCAATAACATTGTCATGGAGTGACAAACATTCAACTTAAAATTCGAAACTCGGGACTAAGGGTGTAAACGGAACTCGATATTTCGATATTCCGATCTAATTTCGATAAAAATTATCGATTTCGGAATCGAAATATGATACCGATAGCTTATCGGAATCAGTATCGGATATTCCGATAAGTTATCGGAATCGGAATTGAAAAAATAATCGAAATCGGTATCGGTTATTCCGATAAATTATCATAAACTCAAGGTAAAATTATTGTAAACATCTTACCTTATCGAAATTTCGGTTCCGATAATATTATCGGAATCGGAACGGAATCGGAACTAACCATTCTTATCAGAATCGGAATCGGAATTATATTTCGATTATCGGAATCAGAATCTGTGTTTCCGGTTCCGAACCCGACCCGTTTGTAACCCTACTCGGGACCCTTCTCACACGTCTAAAGTTCTGCTTAAAGAGTTATCTTTTTTAGCGGCGCAAGTAAACATGCAAACTCGAAATCTATTTGCCTATCCTTGACATTTAGTTTTACATATTTGTCATATGTAGAAGGCTTCTAGATTTTTCTCCTATCTAACTCTTTCTAATGAGAAAGGAATACACAAATTTCTTACATAGTATTACCAAGTGGAGTCTTAAATACATAACAACTCTGATTAATAGGTCTTAATGATGTGTTAACCAAATGAAGTGTTAGGTATATAATAACTTCATGTAAATTTGAGTACCGTTATATTAGTTTTATATTACAAAAAAATAAACCAACTCTGATTAGTAGATCCGAGTGGGGGTATCCCGACATAACAGTGGGGATGGGTGTGCACTTACATACACGAGCCAATCCCAAGGTGCGTCACCCCCGCGAAGACGTCACCCGTTTACGTGGCCCCCACAGCGGGTGCCGTCGCATGGGCCCCGCAACAGCCACTCGCCGGTGGGCACCTCCGCCCGAAGTGGCCACCGCGGGCGCAACCCACTCCCGCGGTCGTGCTGGCTCCGCCGTGTAACGTGCGCACCGTCGGAGACGCCTTTTTTGATTGGTCGCCATCTCGGTCACCCATGAAGAAATCATGGGAGCATCCTGACCGTCGGATTCCCCCCCACCTCTACCTATTTGTCTTGCTCCGCTTTGGCCATTTTAGTTTTAATCCCTACAATCTTTTCTGATGAACTTTTAGCCTTCACAGTTTACAAGAATTAAAAGCTAACTACTGAAATTACAGGAATTAAAATCCAAAAAAAAATCCATCTATCTTAGGTTTTTTTTTTTCCTTTCTGTGGGGGGAGCCACAGGTTTATGGTTTGCTGCTGCTGTCATCCACCTTCAAAAGAAAGTGCTGCCGCCATTGAGGTGAACTTAACGACACTTGTCTTGCCTCTTTCCTCTCTCTTTAGTGGAACTTTTGTTTTTGTTCTTGTTTTCTCTAAATAAAATAATTCAAAAGTAAAAAGGTATTACTTGGTCCAACTTTTGTTTTTGTTCTTGTTTTCTCTAAATAAAATAATTCAAAAGTAAAAAGGTATTGCTGGGGTCCAACTTTGGTTTTTGTTCTTATTTTCTTTAGATAAAATAATTCAAAAGTAAAAAGGTTTTTCTTGAGTCCAACGATATTCTATGGGCCGCGATAAACTCAAAGACTCAAAGTACATTTTTTTTTCTAGGAGTTGAAAGATTTGGAATTGAAGCAAACAAATGAGCTTAGGAAGTTGTCAAAGGCCTGTCTACTATTTTGAGAGTGGTGGATTTTGTATAGAGAAATATTTTATATTTAAGTTAAAAAAGGTCTAATTTTTTGACCTTAAATATAAGTGGGTGAGTTTCGCTTTAACATAGCAGTGGAGGCTCACCCTCACACAAACCTATAAATACAAGCAGTCAAATGTTTGTTTTAAGAAACAAATGTTTCTCTTTTGTCTTGGGCAACGTTTGGAACAGAGTTGAAGCCGTTTTTTTTGCCTAAAAAATCATTGAAAAAATCAAATGTGTTTTCAAAAGCTCTCTTGTGCTGTTGGCTTCCGTGCACGATAGATTTTCGAGGCGATAGAGAGAGATAGAGAGAAGCTATCCTCTCTCTCCGCTATGTGAAAAAGTCAATTTTTTCTATTTTTATGAATTTGGGACACGACGAAGAGAGAGATGGAGACCGCTTTTTTATCTACTTTTTGCTAGTAGGGCACGGGTGACAAAGTCTCTCGACACTTGTGTCGACAAAATGGTGCGAGATCGCATCCATAACGCGACTGTGAGTGAGAATCGACTTTAGTCAATTTTCTATTTTTGGCGAGCGTTTTCAAATGCTGCCAATGTGAGGCCTCAAAACAACAAGGTGCACCTTGCACAATCTATTAAATTCGACCTCTTATTTCTCCCATTCGGTTTGACTATTAGTTGCTTAGTTGCTCTAGTAAGTTTTTGTCCCAAGAGAAAGAAAACACATTCAAACACCAAATGCGGTCATTTTTACTGCCACCATAGGTGAGCTAGTCTTGCTCAACTGATGAGATTAGGGGTGTTCAAATTATGGTCCAAACCGAAAAATCGAATCGAACCGAACCGGTTCGGTTCGGTTCGATTTGAGGGATCACACAGTTCAGTTTGGTTTCAGGTTAGAAAATCGAATTGAACCGAATATGTATATATATTTTTAATAATATATTTTTACAGAAAACCGGTTGTAGCACAGCGGTTCTTTGCGCTCACAACGGAGGTCGCGAGATCGAATCTCGCTTTGAGCGTTTGTTTTCTGCATATTTTATACTTAATATATGTATATAATTAATTAATAATCCATATATATCTAAAGGCGCTTGTAGCGCATTGGTTTACACCATGGCATCTCCTCCTCCCGCGGAGGTATTCTCGCGGTCGCCCGCGAGAAACTTGTTTTTTTTTTTTTCGGTTCTTGTTACAGTAAATCGATTTGGTTCGATTTGCTAAAAAAGAACCGGACCGAACCGGACCATGTTCACCCCTAGATGAGATAGATGCTTACGTTTAGAGGGTTGTAGGTGGGTTGTAGGTGGGTTTTAGGCTTGTAGCAAAATGCAACTTTTGTGCGATTTCGGATGAAGAAAGAGACAAACATAAAAAGAAATGTATCGTATGATTTCATCTCCGGTCCCTGCTTAGCCTCCATGGTAGGGGGATTTAGTGGAGTCTCGTGATTTTATTGAAATTTTTATTTTTTTAATTTATTTTAAAACTTATATTCAAAAGAGTTAAAACTCTTATGATGATCTCACAGATAAAGATCAGTGGCTCTATTGACTTGGATCGAGTGACTCTATTGAGTGATATTAATCCTGGTCGTTTTGATAAGAACGCTTCTTTTCTCTCTCTCTGCTCGATCTTTTTATTAATATTTAAATAAGACGTGTGTTGTAATGTTATAATTTTCTTTTATTTTATTTCTAAAAATATAAATAAAAATTATATGTAAAGACACATTTATGAGAGGTGATTGGATTGATAAAGAAATATTTGGCACATGAAATTTCACTGATAACAATGTCCCTGGAGAGCAGTGCACTTCCACAAATACAAGTTAAAATGTAGTGTTTTTTAGGTTGAGATAAATAGATGCGGGTCGACGTGGACAAGCATTTCGAGACATGAAAGGTAGGGGGAGCAATAAAAGAATAGGAATTCGGGGTTCGTTTTGGTGGATTCCAGATTCCACTCGAAGCAGAATTCCAGTGGGTCCAACTGGTCGACAGATTCGGCAAGGAGGAATCAGGACCCACCACCATTAGATGTTCTCTAATCAACACCGTAAAAATTGTGGAGGATGTTTTAGAGAGAGAAGAGACAAATGACTTTGTTAGATAAGTCTCTTCTAATTTGGCATTGAATAATATTTTGCTCACTTTTACGAGGAAGTTTTTTGTTTTGTTGAAATAGTCGAGTAATTTTTGATTGAATGTCTTACAGTATAGCACAAATTTTCACAAAATAATATTGAATATTTATCGAGACTCGATAAAATATATAAGCGAAACAAATAAATAGATAAGTGGTATAAATAAATATGCAAATGAAACAAATAATTTTATTCTATTTATCCATCTATTTGTTCAACTAATATTTTTATTGGGCTCTAATAAATATTTAATGTTATTTTTTGTAGAGATTTGTGCTGCACTACAAGACAGTTAAACATAAGCCACCCGATTATTTCAGTAGGACAAAAACTTTCTTACGTACAGGAGAATAGTATTTCTCTTTGGCATTTGTCTCTCGACTCAAAGATGACAAAATTATTAGATTCATGACTTGGTACTTCATTTTAGATTATCATTAGTGGTGTGGTCAGTCCCAGCTTGTTTCTCAGACTTGTTGAGGTGGGGGGCGACCATAGAGGGTGCGAGCTTGGACTCGGGCGAGGAATGAAAACAGAGGGAACAAGTGCTCAATTTGGTTCGACACTTCCTTGACCTACAAGATAGTCAATGTTGAGAGATCCTTCGATGGTCAAGTTAGCAAACATGATGATCTTAATCTGAGTAGATAATGGAGATTTTAGAGAGAGAGAGAGAGAGAGAGAGAGAGAGAGAGAGAGAGAGAGAGAGAGAGAGAGAGAGAGAGAGAGAGAGAGAGAGAGAGTTGGTAGCATCTTTGAATGACACGTGGCCCCCTTTACTTATGGCTATTAGACTTCTCTTGAAGTCATCCTTGGGTTGGGGGAAATCTCTATATTTTGATATGGGACTACTCCACCGATGGGGAACTCGAGTCTTGTCCCCTTCTTCCTCTTTTGAGCCTTCAATGGGCTGGATTGAAGTTGATAGGTCGGGGCCTTATTAGAGTCGTTGATGGGTCGGCCCCAAGTTGATGGGCTGGAACCCTATCACGAGCCCCCACTCTGGGAGCATGCCTCGGGTGGCGAGGGTCGGTCTTGGCATAGTATGATGGTGGCCCGATGATCTCTGGTTACTTGCCAAAGACTTTGTTCGCCTAGTTGTGTCTCGAGCCCCCAGGTGCATGTGGGGGCCGTACGGTCAGAGGCAATTAGATGTGACATAGCATCACATTTAGGCAACATCTCATGAAGGTCATGACGAGCTCGGTTGGGGGCGGGGTCTCATCATCTTCGTCCTCTGGGTCGAGCCAGTTGTCTTCAAAGGTGGAGATTGTGGAGTAGATTTGGCCTGTTGGGGAGTTGACTACTGCTACTAAGGCCAACGGAGGGGAAGGCCCAAGCATAACGGTGCGAGAGTCTACCTTTGGTGTCGGAGCCATGGAGGGGGTAGAGGGAGAGGAGATGGAAGAGTCTGGTTGTACCCATCGCGCCACTTAAATGGTTGGGGAGACCATGTCGAGTGTAACCGAGGCGGATCTCATAGCATCACACGGACGACATCAGATGCCTATAGAGTATGATCTCATTGCACCCTGAATCAAGAAGCGTGCACATATTGGCTGAGATGGCCACTTGTGCATCTATTAGGAGGCCGTTTGGGTAGGCTTCCACTTTCCTTTGTTGATCTTCGTAGTGCACTTGCTCGGTTATATAGGTCTAACGGCCGCACAGATAGTGCCGAATAGTTGACACATTTTTATTTTTTTATTTTTGGTCATGTGTCAACTAGCCTAGAGATCTCGTCCGAACTAGTTCCCTTCTTCTTGTGTTACTCATTCCAATGCAGGCCGTTACACAATGAATGGTTCTACGCCATCGTGAAGGTGCGTAGAATTCTTGTAACACATCTCCCCTCCTCAATTCACTTGTGGAAGGAGAAGTTCTTTTTTTGTGAAACCAAAGAAGGGAGAGTCATTCTCGGTCCTAATGTCACAGGCGGAAGACGTTCCTCAGAGTCGGTTGTCGGTGCCCAAATTTTCCCTAGCACACATCCCAATAATGTCTCCATTATTTGTTAGGGAGAGGTCAGTGCAGGCACTACTGATTGAGGTGAACTTCAAGTGGGTTGGGGTGTGCCCTGCTTGGCGGAGGGATAAGCTTGGCTTGGCTCTTTCTTTTCCTTTGATTGGCATTTGCCTCATTATTTTCTACTAATTACTGGTTTTGATGTTTTTTTGCAAAAGACATGGTCAACATGTCACATCTTTGGAGCAAGGCCTCGGAAAAGTGGGCTCCCCCCCTCCCCCCAAAGGGGGGCTTGATGGCTCCAGTCGAGAAGGAGTCTAATCATGGGGCGTCCTTAAGCTGAAGGATGGGGAAGAAAATGCTGGAGAAACAACCATGGCATGCATCTACTTCGAGCACAAGGATGGAAGAAGTTCCCCTTAAGACTGTTGCGGTCGAGGTGAGACCATGGCCCCACTGCAACCGTCTCTTGGAGAGCCACTCCTTGGACGACCTTGGGGTTGCTAGGGAGCTGGCTTGATTTTGCCTTCTCCTCAACTACTGAGATGCGGTGGGAGGGACGATGACCTTGGGCCTCATTAGCACGATGATGAGGGCAGCCGTGGAGAATATCGCCTTGGTTCATCTACTTGGGAGCCAAGTGGAGGCGATGATGAAGCTAGACAAGGTGGCTAAAGAGCGCGAGGAGCGGATGAAGGAAGAGATCTAGAAGCTCTAGGCGATAGCAGCAAGTAACGATGAGTGGGCGAAGGAGGCCGCCAAGTGAACAGAGGACGTGGCGGTCGAGCAGGACAAGCAAATCCAAGTTGTGGCACCACTAGTTAGGTACCTCAATGCAGTAGCACTACAACCAAGTGGATCGAGGGGTTGGAGTTTTGTGCCCAGGGCACGATGGAGGTTTGGCCATTTTCCTGACCTTTCCCTCCTGTTAGCCTATGTCTAGGTGGAGGAAAAGACACTTGCGACTGCATCTTGGGGGCGCTAGAGTGCACTTGTAATTGAAGGTGTGGACAATTAGCAAGTTGGGCCAGAGTGGGTGCCCAATCTGTCCCTTTCTTTCTTGCAAGCTGCACCCTATAAGGTTCCAGAGCATAGGAGGGGAGTGGAAGGCGCGAGATCCCATAGCGAGGAGGCTGCGCTTTGCTAGTGGTGTGGCATAGCTTCACTGCCTTTCTTGACATGTTGAGATGATTGGCGTGGAGTTGTAATCAGAAGGTTATGACGCCAGTATGTGCCCTGACTGAGAGACTAGTGGCTATAAAAATTGTGGTGTTTGCCCTTGTAGTAGGCTAGGGTTGTGGTTGTGCTACTACTGTCGAGTTGTTGTGAGTGTGGTGTGACACTGTGTTGCTGCATAGCCATAGTGCAGAGGGGGGATCATGCTTGGCATGTTCGTGGTGACGTGTTAGGACGCAGGGCGGTGCTGTGTTGTAGTGTGGTCGTGGGTAGGTGGTCGTGCTATACTATGGTTGGTAGGTTGTAGGGCTAGTCTTGATGTTGTGTCCTCATGTTTTATTGTGCTTTATGGTTGGTGCTTTCCGCATGTGTTTTAGTAGTTTAGTTCACGCTTTAATTTTTATATTTTATATTTATCTGCTCTGATGCAGTTTGGCTGAGTGTGTGGATTGGAGGATTCCTACTGAGCCTTCTTCTTCATGAGGCTCACTCCCCTATCTTTTAAGTTGTGAGCTTGCAAGAACAGCATCTGCCTCAGACTGGAATGAGAGTTTGGGTGGTGTCCTTGCGTACCAACAACTTCCTTGTAGTGTCATCTTGGGGTGTGACCTCTTTCAGATGTGTACTTGAGTTATAAATTGAAAGCATGCCACATTATTGTGGTATTTCATTATTACTTTTAGTTACTTTAGTCACTTATTTATCTCTATAGACTATTTATAACCATTCTGAATCTTCGAACTCGTGGGTGGCGATGCAAGATTCGGTTTTTTGGGTCTCAGATTCTAGGTCATTACGCTAGACGTGAAGGAGTAGTCAGAAATTGAGATGTCAGTGGGGCCTTAATTGCGAGACTAGTGGTCGCATTTTCCATTGCCGTAGCTAAACATGTGTGTGTGGGTTGGTATCGATCACTATAGGTCGGCTATTTGGGTTTTGAGTGTGCATTATTGTGCTTTCATGTTTGCAAATGTATGTATGGTCGATGAAGTTAGAGGATGTGGGTAGTTTCATGTTTCCTTTTGTTAGTTATTGCTGACTTTGTTATTGTTAGTAAAGCATGACTTGTTATGTACAACTGTTACTTTCTAGTTAAGACTAGGGTGGGCTATGGTTTTCTGTCTCTTGATAGATTAGCTTCCTTTATCAAATTATGCAATATCTACATTGCCCCGTTGTTATTATTAGCATTGTTGTTTTTAGTACTTGTGGCCTTGTGTTTGTTTGAGTGAGATCGGGAGACCCCTATTGAGCATATGACTTCTAGAGGCTCATCCTCTTACTTTTGCAGGTAAGGGATAGTATCATAGTAGAAACACAAAAGCGCAAGTGCTTCAGATCAGGTCGTAAAAACAATGTCTTTATTTTTGTACAAACAATTATTTAGTAGCACTTCCTATGGGTATGATCCTTAATAATTTGTACTTTAGATTTTTTAAGTGTATCGTAATTGGGGCATTGTATCATGAAAATATTGGACATAACCGTTGTTATAGTTATTTTAATTTTTTGTTCACTTCTTTAGATTGTAGAATACTTTTTCAAAGGGACTTAATCCTATATTAGATGTCACACTTCTCTTTATCTCTTAGTCGCCTTTAAAAGAAGACCAACAATTGGAAGTAAAAATTGAAGAACACGTGTCAAATGCCGACTTGATTATTGGAGAGTCAATCTCGAGAACAATTTCTCGAAATTGACTTCTTTAAAAGTCCAAATGATGTTGGTAGTCGATAGATCTTTGTTCTTCTGCATTGCCCGAATCCTAATCTCGAATTCATTAGAGGTCCGCCACCCTCGGAGATCTGCCAAATCGAATAGACCTCATCACACTCAAATGAGAATAAAAATTTTACAAAGAGTTTAACCAAAACCTGCATTAATCCAATCTGTCCCTACCCTTTTTGACCCTGAAATCTACCGACTTCGACCACCTTGACTTGGGGTCGCATATGATTCAAGAACAGCCAAATCATGATCCAAAGTTTTGGTCAAAGTCGAAGGTTTGGTCGACAACATCCATCCATAAGACCCCGCAAGCGGAGCGTCGGAGGACGTTTCAACCACCTTCCGCCGCCGCCGGAGGTACCGCGAAATGGCAGGCCCCGTAATATAAGTGCAAGAGCGGGAGCCATTTCCGCCCGCAGCCGCTTGAAGTGGCGGAGTTCCCCAACACCCCCCCCCCCTCCCTCGGCCCACAAGGGCACAAACCAGTTGCAGGAAGCAAAGAGCAAGCAGGAGGCGGACGAAACGAAACAGCGTAGGAGGGAAGGGTGTGCGAGGAGCGCTTTAACAATTGGGAAAGGCCTAAAAGCACAGAGAGGGCGGCGGAGGCGGAGGCCGCTGCATCAGGAGTTCTCTCTCCCACCATCCCCCCCGCAATAACTGCGGCGCTCGCAAGCCTCCATCTTGGGATTCCCAAAAAAAAAGAAAAATCCAACTTCGTGCTCTGAATTCCAAGGTCTGCTCGCTGCGAATTTAATTCCCTCTTCCATTATTTCAGTGAGATTCCCTCCTTTCCGCTGGCCCCTTGTCCTCCCCTACCACTGAGTTCCTCTTCCCAATGCTCCTACTGGAGGGGAGGAAGGCCGGGGAGCGGAGCTGGATTTTAGGGTGGGGAAGCCAATAGGCGTGGCTAACCTCATTACTTTTTCTGGGTTTCCGTGAGAGGGACCCCGCCCGCTCTATCCTCCTGCTCGTCTCTCTGGGTGACGCTTTTGCGTCTTCTTCTTCTGGTTATGCAAGGAGGAGCCTGCTGCGGCGTTGGTCGTGGAGTTGACGTACGGCTTGGGCGGGCGGCTGGAGTTTAGAAATTTGTCATTTTTTTTTATTGTTTTGCTGTTCGCGGTTCTTGGGCAGCGGTCATTTGGTGGGGAGCAGTTCCGGGGAGCAATAAGATAAAAGCTGCGAAAATGTGGAAAAGATGGATGCGGACCTCCCCATGGTCTTCAGAAGAGTTGTAGGATTTGAGCGGTGGTTGTCCTTGAAGTCGGATAGGGTTTCTCTCTTCAATTTAGCCGCTGGTTGGTAGCATCTTCCCTCGGAAGCTGTGATTTATTGTTATGAGGAGGCCTCCGAGTTTCTTGATAAGTTCACGCTAAAAGCTGTTTTAAGAGGCGGTCGTTTTACCAGAAGTAGAAGCATTTGATGAACCTTTGGGATTTCTCAAGGACGCCTGTATTCTGTTGTTTGGGAATATCCCTGTGGCGAAGGGCTCAGATTCTGTCTGCAACTGTAGGGAGCGAGAACGGTGGATTCGGCTGTTCCTGGGGGGAACATACGCGGTTAGCGTTTAGTGGATTATGACGATGTAGCATCCTGGTTGAATTTGGAAGATAAAGATGGCATATGATTCAAACATGGGCTTTCACCAGGGGATGATACCATCATCTTTCTACGATCATCACATGGTTTCCTTTCAGTCAGGAGCAGTAAGCGGCTCAAACAGGCTTTTCCCCTCTGCTATTAATACAATTGATGCTATAAACAGCATGGATGCAATGGTCTACACTGCAACTCCTAGTGGCAACAACATGTCCTTGATGATTCCATCTGAGAGCACTGCTGGGGTTCTCCATCTTGATCCGGTTCCAGGGCTTAAGCATGACACAGGATTGGCTGTTGATTGGTCCTTGGAAGAACAGGCATCGCTGGAGAGAGGCCTGGTCAAGTTCGTGATCTGTTGTTTCTGCACATCACTTTCTGCGTTTGCCTCTTGCTTGTTTACTTTTTGATAGTGTCTGTGGTTTAGTCTCCCTTTTTATAATCTACAGTCTGATGTACGCTACCAATGTTTATCTTGGTTGTCATGGTAGGTTTCAAATATAGATGAGAATTACTTGGTGCGCACCCAAGGGGGAGGTGACACACCCTCTTCCCTTTGGGTGCACATCACATCAATGTGATGGGTACCCAATCCCCCATGGGTATGTGCGCACATCATGGGGGTGATGGTGTGCACCAAGTAGATTGTGAACGTAGAACCAACATTTATAGGACAGAATCAGAATGTGCCCTGATAAGGTCATCATCTTGAAAATAGCGTTACAACTCAGTTTTAGAGTTGTGATAAAAAGGAAAAAGGGATACACTTACATGCTAGACCTATTCTAGGGGTCCAAGATCTGCTGCTTGGTTGCACATAGGACATCTATCCTACCTGACGTGCTACTGAAGCATGTAGTTGTGTACGGAATGTATACTTTGGTTTCTCTTCAAAACTTACCTTTTCTGTCTGGTCTATAAAGTGTTAATCTCCTAAGCATATGACTATTGCTTTGCTTATTTCTTCCTGCACCATAGCCTGCTTTCCTCTGTTTGTTAGCTTCTTTTTCATAGTTTATTTAATCACATGAGATTCTTCAGGTACTCCAATGAACCTAATATCATGAAGTACATCAAGATAGCAGCCACCTTGCACAATAAAACAGTAAGGGATGTTGCTTTAAGGTGTCGATGGATGACAGTAAGTTTCTGGATTGATCCATAGGCCTGCATTGTCTTAGAAATAATCTTTCTACATAGGAATCTTTCTATATAACTATGTGTATGTTCATATGTTTAATATTCTCTTATTTACATTTATATCTATAATTCATTTTGAGGTCCTTGATTCCCATGAAATGGAACTATATGATCAATGCTTTCCTTGAAGAATCCTCTTGTCTTCACCTCTTCCTTGAAGAATGCTCCACATCCTCTGTTTCATTTGATGGAGCTTATACGATTATACTCCATTGCTCCTACCATTTCTTCTTTTTTTCTTTTCTGAAATTTCTTAGTTTTTCCTTGGAGAAATTGGAGGCGAAGGCTATTATAATATGCTAGGAAGATCAGGTGAAAGAAATGAACAACCAAATGAAGATAAACAACAGACACACAGAAAAAAAATTCTATTTTGACATCATTCAAGGAAATAACGGGATACAAATGGGACTAATTTCATTTTCTCTATGTTGTGTGAGAAAAAAACCTGTTAGCTGTTTCTTTGGTGAAAAGAGGGTGGAATGTAAAATATCAGTAAGTGAAAATGAAGGCACTTGATGCAAGTGTTTTCCTTCTTGAGAGCTGATAATAGGGTGAATAGATGGCCTGCATAATTGACACTGGTATCCCCTAAAACTTTTTGGTCTACTGTACAATGTCTTCAACACTTTGTTGTATGCCTATATAGACTAAATCCTGTAGATTTTGTCCTTCCTCTTATATTTCTAGTAAAATCATTTAGTAGGCTAGTGGGAATGTTAATGATTAACTGGTTCGTACAAATCTGAGTTGATTGCATGGCTGATAAATTTTATTTACTTGTAGTTTGTGCCTTTCAGGATGTCTCTTTTTTCTATCTTTCGTGTAGTCTCTACATTGACTGTGGAAGACTTAATTCACTTTGTCTAGGCTTTGCAAATAAGATCTTTGCATGTTGAGTCTGAAGAATTAAACTGGGAAGAAGCACTGGAACAAAAAATAATGGGGGCCAAAACCATCTGTCTTACTGTTTGATCATGACACATTTTGATTTCTTTGACAATAAACATCTTACCCTTTTCAGACATTAATCAATTCCACACTTATTCCAGAGACTGTTGCAATAAAATAAATAAAATAAAATAAAAGTGCATATAGGATAGAACATCTTGTTATTCTTGCCTTATTGATGGTGATCCCACAGACATCTATTTCTGGCACTAAAAAAATGAATGTCCTTTTGATGGTGATGAGAGGGGTTGGTTTGTAGAGGCAAAATGAGTGAAATTAAAGATCACCTTACTGGTAAACCTCTTTTTATGGTGGTTGTGATAGTGATAAGGAAAAAGAAAAAAACATATTTCTAATGTACAAATTAACTTTTGTACCACATTTCCCATGTGGCCTGTTGCATTTTTCTTGCATTTTATTCCTGTCTGAATTTAGTGGGTGTGCACATAAGCAATAAGCTAAATTGGCACATGTTCATTTCTGCACATCCCATTATTTCAGTCTTGATAAGAGTGCACATTTCATGGAAATTTATGTCTAATTTGTCAAAACTTACTCTTGCTATAGAACAAGGAAAATGTGAAACGGCGTAAGCTAGAAGAATACTGTGCTGGGAAGAAGATGAAAGACAGGAAGGTGACTTTTCTTACTACTGATCCTATCCTCCCTGCGCATCTGCATGTGTTTGTATACTTTGTTCTTGTCTTTGCTTCCCTGATGATTTGATATACTGACAGATAAAAGTCAATATATTTCTTCTTTTTTATTTCGTATCTTCCAGAATTATGATCCACTTAATCTTCAGTTGAGCTTTATTCACAGTGATGGCTATTTCATATTTCTTCAGGTTATTTATGAAACTTCTTTGTAGAGTATGATTTAAGATTCTAGTTTTTCATGGGAAACTCCACCATCATTTTCAGGAACACTGAAATTCCAATAATTTAGTTTTGTCATTTCTCAATACTTTTTCATGCAATGGTTGACAAATCTAGGTATATTTCTGATGGACCTTAGATTCTAAATACGGGTTTTTCTTCAGGAAAAACAAGTGGATTGTTCCTCAAGAGTAAATGTCATTTCAAGCGAACTTCCCAATGTACCTTCTTGTTCCTTTACGGTGCACCGTGTGGATAGCAGCAATTGCATTACACATGAAGGTTAATAAAGCTTTTGTGTTCTTTTCTAGATGCATGTTATTTATTTTTGTGAAGAAGTTGTAAAAGCTTAATACAATTTTGATGTTTTCTTTAGTTGCTTCTCTGGTTGGAACATCAAACTTTATGCTTATTTTTTTTGAATGACATTGCGTCATGTCAACCTTGATAAGGAGAAAAGTAACTCCAGGAATCGCTGATATACATAGTAACATGAAGTGATCTAAAGAAATAACCATGACAAAGACTGGTGCTTGATTTGTGCTGGACCAGGCTAAGTTCCAATTTCAGTCCACTCGAATTCAATTCCGGAGTATCCATGGTTATGCCCAACTTGCATTCCTCCAACAACAATTAGCCAACTCCTACCAAAAATTAAAAAAGGTTCAAAAAGAACATTTGATTGACTGCATAATCATCTTCATGAAAGAAAGAAGCATAAAGAGTGCATTATCTGTCATGGCATCCATGATTCATTATACTTTCTCCTGCAAGATCCGCAACAGAGCTTCTATGTGGGCAATCCAAGTGGGGGGAGAGGAGAATAGTGGCATCCCTCAAGATATGTAGAGGACTGTATGGGATAAATACTAGGAAGGACTTACAGGAATACAAGATATGATGGAGCACAGTAAAAGAGGACCAGTGAAGAAGGCAGAACCAGAGTTGGGATGGCATGTTAAGGGTTTCGGCCGGTCTTTGGAGTAATGTGAAGGAAACAGAAAACCCATATTTATTCTGTGTGGGGAGGTGGGAACCTGGGTGAAATATATGTCATCTGGGCATGATTCAGGAAAACTTTAAATTTACAGGATTGTTCTTTAAACTTCCCACTTTCTTGTACTGGTTGGTGTAAACAACAGTTGCTGAGATACCTTTTAAGTGGTGGGACACCCAACAAAAACTGGAGCATTGCAACCAGCTTAGACATCTATTTCCCTGGATTCATTAGTTGAGCGTCACCTTATAGGCAACAGGAGAATCAGCTGTAACTCTTGTTGCTGTGGGGACTATTGTGTGTGGATGAACATTGAATACAGTTTTCTCCAGGGTCAATGTAGAGAAAAAAAAATCTGCATATAGATCTGATAACTGGTTTAGTTTGTTTGTGATCTGCTGCTTGAGAGTATAGCAGACTTGAATGTAGGGCAACAATTATATCTAGGTTTCTGATATTTATTTCTACAGCATCTTGTGATCTCCAAATTTTCATGCGGATTCCAGATCTGATAAAGATGTTTCTACTCTTTGTGATTTGTCAATCAATTCTTATAGAAATATAATTATCTTTCCCTTCCATTGCTGAATGTGATATGAATTTAGGGGATGCAGTAGGGATTCAGGTATCTCACAGGCCATAGACTTGTGTATCTTAGATCTGCTAAAATGAGAGAATATAGCAAAGAGGACACAGGAAAGAAAAAGCATATTCCACAGATGACTGGTAGTCATGTTACAAGCTTCTACTGAGAAAGCTTCGGATGGTCTGAGAGTTTTGTGAATTTTATCTTTTCCCTTGATTGAAGAGTGAATAATGGAGGAAGAAAGCACTTTCTGTGTTTAGGAGAACTCAGGTGAGAGGGACACGTATCACCTTGAAGATCCTAATATCCGTTGCCAGTTATTGGAGATGGCTAAGCCAACAGTGACTAGCCCATTTTCTCCAATGGTTAAAAACTCCCCATTGTGATGGATCAGCCTGATCCAGGACAATCCTTGGCAGGGCAGGCCAATGCAGTCAATACTGCTGATAACAGTCAAGGGTCAGTAGGAGGGGGTTGGAACTCCAAAAATGGATACAGGTCAGATGATCTAGTCTGTCTTTTGCTCAGTTGCAATGCATGTGACAAATCTTCTGACTGTTTTAGCGTTCAGTATCTTGCTGAATGCACGTGTAACTTCTAGCCTTCTAGGTATTGTGTTTGCTTCTTTTTTCTTTATCATGAAGAAGAAAGCTCTGGCCTCTGGGTGTATTCATACTCTCATCTTCTCAGCCTAGTCATCTTATCCTTCCCAATTATCCGACCGAGATTGTGTTCTTTAGATATTGTGTCAGACTGTGTAGTCTGATATTTTCTCTGAGGATATTGTGCACTCTGATGTCTATATTTATATGACCTTTTGTTTTGGCAGTATCAAGTATTGATGGGGCAATGCAATTGCTATTGGAGGAAACGACTCAACTTTTATGCCAGATTGAAAGTAATCTCGGTACCCTAAAGGTGGTTCAGATTCTCAGTCTTGTTTTGGAATTTAGTTGTTTTTACCATCTTTTGAATGTTAACACTTTTCTTCATCATTGTAATCAAGAGAAGGGATAAATAAGTTCCATGGTCATGTACAGTTGAAATTTAGTTGTGTTTGATATCTTTCCTTTCATTTATCATGCAATGATTGCAACCAATTTTGGAATTTTCATGAACGAAGGTTTGTATTCCCAAACTCTTCTGGTTTTCATGCTTTGCAATGCTAAAAAGGCTGCTGGTTTAGATAGTTGAGGTTTCAGAAATAACCAATACTTTGCATGAATAGAATTCATTATACCAGTAACCTGGCATGTATAAGAATGTATGGGGATATCTTGGATGCATAAATATATCTTTTTGCCTGTAGCCAGCTCCTTACCCAGGATTCTCCCCTAACAGCATTTCGTTTGTATGTGAGATACAGAACTGGACCATCAAAATCACCAATGGAGAACAAACTTATTGAATAAATATTTGATCCTAAAGCATCTCCATGAGAAGCTTCATCTTTTGTTTGCTCTATGTGTGTGTGTGTGGAAATGGAACGTGTCCTTGGGAGATTGATTAGCAAATATAGCAAAGTAATTTCCATCTTACATAAATATCTACAAGAACAGCTGGATATTCTTCATGAGGAAGAACTTTCTAGGAACGGTGTCATGTAATTATGTATATGCACACATACACACATCTTCACTGACGTTTCTAATGATCCTTCTCTCTCCTTAGCCTTGTCCAGTTGATTTATTCTAGCTAATGGAGGCAGTGGTAATTTAACATTGGTAAAAAAATGTCTAGATGTTGCCTTCTCTTGATATACCTGCAAACTTGCGTGGGAACCAAATCTGAGAGCACTAGTTCCCAAGGTTCAGTGTTTCAGCCTTTTGGAGTTCGAGCCAATCTGAGACTTGGACCAGTATTGAACTGTATTTTGTTGTGTCTAGACAACCGAGCAGAAATTGTAAGGGATACCCATCCACAGTGGTTCAGCAAAGACACCTGAAACTGTGCTTCAGTTTGCAGATTGCTAATAGTCATACTTGGAGAATGGTCATATATTGCTAGATCAAACTTCCACCTCCTCATCTAGACCCTTTCAAAATGAAATTACCATGAGGTGAATGTTCGCTTTGTGGTTGCACAACTAAACTGCATCCTGCCAAACTTCTCCCTCCCAAATTTTTGATGAGCCCTTCTCCCATCTAACTGGCAGAGAAAAGTTGGTTAGAAGGCATTGCCAGTGACTTTGGATCGTGAAATGTATCCACCCCATGGTTCAAAAACTCGGCCGGATCGGGATCGGATCGGCCGAGTTGGCTCGGTTTTGGGCCTCCCGATCCGAGCCGGGGTAACCTAGCCGGTCCTTGAACGCGGATCGGACCGGCTCGGCTGGGCTCGGCCGGCTCGCCGAGCCCGGCCCGATCCGCCTCGGATCGGCCCGAGCCGGGCCGATCCTGTTCAACCTTGTCATGGGCTGAGTCCAGGCCAATCCCAGGCTGAGTTCAGGCTGAGTCCACTGCGATTTCAGGCCTTATTTACCTGAATATCATTTAAGTAAATGTTATTATTTGTAATAACATTTACTTAAGATATTACATGTAAATAAGGAAGTACCCCCCATTTGAATCCAATAAAAATATCAAAAAAATCATATCTCTTACCAATAAAAAGTCAACTCTCCCACCGAAGAAGAAAATCGCGATTTTGTTGATTTTAGCGAAATGCTAACTTTTTAATCTCTCATAATTTAGCTTATCTAAAAATTTGATAATTCAAATAAACCATATGGAACACTAAAAATCTAAAGTCCGGTAAAAAAAATCAAACGTGCATATGACTTCTCCAAGGGAGCCACTCTCCTACTGACAGCACTTAGTATGCTTGAGACCTCTCAGGATTTGGTCAAACCTAAGCTATCATTATCTAAACTCATGAGATTTTTCACTTTTTAATTGAAAAGAAATTAGAAAGTGACAATTCTCATGACTTTGAGTGATGATAGTTTAAGTTTGACCAAATCCTGAGAGGTCTCAAGCAGACTAAGTGTTGTCAGTAGGAGAGTGGCTTCCTTGGAGAAGTCATATGCACGTTTGACTTTTTTTACCGGACTTTGGATTTTTAGTGTTCCATATGGTTTATTTGAATTATCAAATTTTTAGATATGCTAAATTATGAGAGATTAAAAATTAGCATTTCGTTAAAATCAACGAAATCACGATTTTCTTCTTCGGTGGGAGAGTTGACTTTTTATTGGTAAGAGATATGATTTTTTTGATATTTTTATTGGATTCAAATGGGGGGTACTTCTTTATTTACATGTAATATCTTAAGTAAATGAAACTACAAATAATAACATTTACTTAAATGATATTCAGGTAAATAAGACCTGAAATCGCAGTGGACTCGGCCTGAACTCACCCTGTATAAGATATACACCAGTATAATGGGCCGATCCACCCACCCCTGGCTCAGCCGGGCTCGGCCCGGCTCGGCCGAGCCGGGGTCGGGATCGCCGGGTCGGATCGGTTTTGGGCCGACCGATCCGATCCCGATCCCCGGGTTTTTGAACCTTGATCCACCCAATGTACTTTAATGGGTAAGGTTATGACATAAGTTCTTGAATCATTGTCTACCAGAAAAATGTGGAACCAGTCCCTGCATGGATGTTCCATGTATAAATTATCTCACACAGTGCAATCCCGTTATGACTTAAATTCAAACAGTAAATTGCACATTTAGGTTATAATAGATGAAAGGCATGTAATTCAATTGCTCGTTAATCAAATTAAACTGCTTCACTTTTAATCATTAACAATGCTGTACCTTACTCTTTTTTATTGTTCTCTTAGATTCCCTGCTTGCTTGCAGCTGCAGGACAATGTTGATCTCTTCTTTCACACGAAGAATAATGTGACAGCTATTCTGAAGAGGTACTATTTCATTCTTTTGTCATTGATTCTGTTGAGTTACATATGTTGTCCAGTGAGGATGAAGGAAGTAGGAGATGATTTTTTGTTAAAAAAAAAAATTTGTCATAGGATGCATGAGACACCTGGGATAATGAGCCGGATGCCACCACTGCCAGAGTCTATGGATGAGAAGCTCTTTGACACTCTTCTTTGTGCACCTCAGGTAATTAGGCAGGATCTTGATATAGCTTAACTGATCATTTTATGCTTTACAATGCTGGTAAAATTCTGCTATGATATAAATTAAATACATTGTTTGCACCCATTTCTATAAGTTGTTCATTCGTGTTCATAATCTTCTGATCCTGTTTTCATCCTCGCTTAAATTTTAGTGGGAGGTAGCTACTAGCAGGCATGTGGGTTCTCCGTCTATGAATAATGGCGAGGGAGTACAATGTGTGCAAGATTGTCGTACTGCCTTCCCCTTTTTCTTAATTTTCTTTACGCATGACCAAGTAGTTGTCAGGGACAGGGAACAAACTTTGCATTGCTGTTGTATGGTGATATTGATGACTGTTTATAACCTTACCTGTGACATTTTCTTTTGAAGGCACTAATGTTTTGTACACCAGGCGGCGTCATTCATTTGAAGCAAGAACCTAGATGCTAACGACCTAGGAACAATCTTCCATGCTTTATTGCATGATTTTCCTCTGTAAATGAATGGAGATTTTTGGGCTATTCCCTTGTGTTCCTATTACATTCACCGGGAGTCTGTAAAGATGCGTGACCTGGAATATGAAGGGGTGTCTTACTGATACACGCATCGAGTAATAAGAGTCCTTCCTCTCACTGGGCTACTTGTACTTCCAAGTATAACATTAGGTTTGGCAGTGTCTTTTTATGTAAAGCTTACATGCATTTTTCTTTTTGGGGCTAGAGAGAACCTTCACAGGAAACCTTTTGGTTTTCAGATGATGGATTCTTTAACTCGTGCCAAAACTTTTGACAACTGATGTTTCCTACTTCTCCCAAGGGAAAGCAATTGATGATGTCAATGACAACTTGAGCTTTGTTCAATGTTAGAAAAATCATCAACGGTGCAAATCTTGTCAATCTTGTTATGTGCACTTGTTCTTGCTTGTAGTAGAATGGGTAATGGATCCTTTTGCCGCTGCTGCTCTGAATCCTGTCTGTAGGAGGGAGGCAACTCTCAAAGACTCGTCTGATGCACTAATAGAGAGGTGATGTAACACTATTTTTATTGATGGGAAGAGACAGGTCCCATCTAGAGTGTGTTCCTTGCAAAAGTGAGTGGAAGTAGTGCCCTGCCCTCAGGCTACAAGTCTGCCATTTACTTTTCATTGACATTATGTTTTTATTTCGTAATGTTCTCTCAGCTAAGCTCGGTCCAATTCATCGGGTAAAAACAGGGAGCCACGAATATTGAGGTGGGTGAGATGTTCAAAAAGACAACTCCAAAGCACTACGACACTTCTATTGTTCCAGTGATTTCTGCTGAAGTCTGATCATATTAAAAAAAATCAACTAAGGCATTATAGTAAACAGTCTGAATCTGAGTGCGCCATATATTAGACCTAGGTGAGATCAAACAAAATCCCAACAAGCGAGATTGCGAACCAGTGATCCATCCAAAGTGGCAAAAAGGAATTTTGCCAGCTTCATCAATAAACACGGTTTACTTTCCGCTGCATCCACTCCACTCCCACTGTGGAGTTTCTTCGTGTTCAATGTTGCTTGTGTGTGTGTGTGTGTGAGAGAGAGAGAGAGAGCCATTTGAACTGGTGAAAAGTTTTCTTTTTTTGGTGTCACTAGTGGCACAATTTACTCCTCCCTGCTTAAAATCCTGGAGTACAACATAACGTAGACAAAAATGAAAAAAAAAAAAACCCAAAAAATGAATCACACGTCTCACCATGACACTATCATACATTTAGGTTACATGTATACAAGCAGGATCGAAACTGCCAGAAAGTGATTCCACCCAGCATTCTGAAAGACAGAATGAACATGTGCATCACCCTATCTCTTTATTCTTTTTCAGCTATATAATTCGGTTGTTCTCCATGACATAAGTTTTCATCACATATTGACGCGGATCCCCAGTCCTTCCGGAGTCTAAATATGTCGTCAGTAAATGTGGAACCGGACGATCCAATGAAAACACTTGCCATGGCACAAATTGTCTTGTCCAGCATGGCATCCACCTTGGGGGGAGGGGGGGAATACGAGAAATTATCTCCAGTATTCATGCATAGACTTCCAAAAATAATAGCAAGCGTGTTTTCTGTGTTCACAAGCATGGACTAACAAAAATATAATAAAATCCGTGTTATATGTGTGCTCAAGCATAATTTCGCAAAATGATATAGCATGGACCTTTTCCGCCTAGAAATCGTGGACGAAGAATAGCATAGATCAGTATTTGATACCAAAAAAAGGCGAAGTGAGGGGTTTACCTGATTGTCTCCCCCGAGGTGGTTCCTGTACAGTAAGGCGTCCCATTTCTCAGCTGAGGTATGATCTGGCCTCTTGACTAGAGGGATCGCCTTGTCGTTTAACACAACAAGGGACTGAAGAAGGTTGGTTTCACTTTCTGCTGCGTCCGTCGAAAGGTAAATCACTGGAGCATTTGCTTTCTCCACCACTCGGAGGATGCACTCAGCTGCTTGAGGAACAGGAAAGAAGCAGCTCTCGTCTTTTGCGTTACTGCAGAAAAGCATAATGTGCCATGTGATATTTTGACTTCCATATCAGAAACATGGTATACTACGCAGCCTTTAGAGTGTCGAAGCCAACAATATTCTATTATATGGCAGCCATGATTCAAAGTTCTTCAAGAGTATTCTTCCAAAGAACAGAAGGTTCGTCAAGAGCAAGAATGGAACCAAAGCTAACCATCGATTCAACTATTCACAATTCATTCAATTTCCTGTTTTATGAGTATGAAATACATAATAATTCTGTGAAAGACCACCAAGAAATATAAACAGGGAGAATATAGAAGAATTAAACAAATTCTCATATGTCACCAATGTTGATCCAGAAACAAAGATTAGGGTGATAACCAAAAATTTTTCTCTCCTAAGAACAGGTAGGTTATAATTTTATTGCAGATAATTAGAGGAAGAACAGCTGAATGAGGGAGAAGAGATCCCCTCTCTACTCCAAGAACACTACTACGTAAAATAGAACATACAAGCTACATCCTATTTAAGCAAAATTCCAGACATCCAGTGGCAATAACTGACGCCTCTTTGAATGAAAATGCTTTTGGATCACTAGGACTTTCATTCAAAAAATTCAAGAAAAAAGAAAAAGGAAAGAAGTCACATTTCTTCATGTCTGGTTGGGGCTTATCTGATCCCTATGAATAACCTCAATAATCTCACCCCCTCTTCCTCACCCCTTATCCATTCTCTTTCTCTTTCGTGATCATAAAGCAAACTGAACTTTTATGTATGCCTTAACCTCGAGTTCAACCACATGGTAGCTGGTGTATCTTCAGTCTTCACGCAGCCTCAAAAGTTATATCCACAGTAACTGGCCCTTCCTAGACATAATCCAAATTTTTTTCCATACTAATCAGGATGTAGCCACTAAAAACAACCAATCTTTTCTCTTCAAAGACAAGATGTGATAACAATTAGACTAACTTGAAAGAGTGATAGAGAACATAATATTCACTAAGTGGCGCTTAGGCATCCAAAGTCGTGCCCTATGTGATATCTCCCTTCTATATGGAACAAAATGCAGTTATGCAATAAAAATGTTAATATTGTATTATAATTAAAATTAGAACATAATATTCACTGAAAATATTAAAAAATAATACATTTAGATGGTTCTTGAAAAATTATGATTGTTTTCAATATTTCCACAATCTAATGATGGTGAACAGTGTTGGAATATGGAACTTGTGGCCCTGAATTCTCCAATGTGCGGGTACGGACACACTGATTGACCTGCGTGGTCAGGCACCTTGATAACTATGCTGCCCAAGGAATCTCCTATTTCCTTTGCAGGTGCCTACTGTCAACTTAATAAATAAATAAATAAGAGGTAACATGTGTAAGTACAGAAGAAAAAGTATTGGCCACCTAATTCAAGGAAATATTTTTGTAAAAACAATCCACCACTTCATCAACCTTTCTGCCACAGGGAGACAATGCAAGGTGTGTTGCTGTTGTCAGCACTATTAAAGAATCTCAAGATTACTACCTTTAGGTACAGTCTGAGTCAGATCTGCTCCATTGAACCATCTCTGTAGAACTTCTCCACTTACCATACAATACCACTATTTATAGCACACACATCAGCCTTGGCAATCCTCCTGCACTGACTCATATCCAAACTACTTTTGTCACATCCGCACTTCTCAAAACCATTAGCCACAGAATTTTCCAGACATGCATGGTCACCACGCCATTGCACATATCTCCTTGCAAGTGATCCCAATAGATTTCATCATTCTTCTTACTGCAAATGATAGACCATAGCATACTCATAATTCTGCATAATGGACTACTTTGGGAAGATCCGATACTCTTGAATGGATACTGCATTTTTATGAAAGCATATGAATATCTCCACTTTCTGTCCACCTGCACTCAGGAACCACACAACCCGCTTTTTAATGTATTTTGAGTCAGAACTGCTCCACATTCTCATTCCAATTTGTGGCTTCATCAGTGTCCAGTCCTATCCTTATTAACCCCTCTTGCATATGCCTTCCTATGAGCCAACAATCAACCCCATTAGCTGCTAGATATTTGCCAGATGCACAGTGACCAGATACCACATGTTCCTTGTTATCTCCTCCATACCATAAGGTAAACAGTATTTGTGCCTGTAGAAACTCTTTGAGAAGACATGGGATTATTGCGACACATAATGCATAGGTACCCTTCAAGAACTAATGAAGCGGTGCCAGTGTTCCATAGTCACCAGTTGGTATAGGTTAGAAAGGGTTAGGAAGGGACATCCCAGGTTCAAACGTGGGGTTGAAATCTGGATGGATTTTCTAATTATCTGAACAGCCTCTGCCATCATTGTGACAGAAGCCCTAAAAAACACTAATGGAGAAGTACCGGCATCATCCTCATGCCATTCTATTGACTTCCTATTGGAGGATATATGCCAAGATGCTATGGTAAATGACATGGGCTATTCAGCTTGGCATAGTACCCTGGATCCAACCCATTTAGACCAATATATTACCAGGGCAGACCTGTTAACCCATTAACAGCCTAACAGGTCCTTTCGTATGTTGGAAAAAAAAACATCAGTCAAATTATTTAAAAGCTGGGGCCTAAAATCAGCACAGTTTTCGACTTTATGAGAACCTAACAGAATTAATTTGTTATTAAACCCATTTTTGTTCTGTGTGAACATAAATCAGACACAAAACCTGAACCCTTTAGACATTTACCCAAAAGATTTAGAGAGTCCAAAGAGATGGATCATTGTATATATATTCTGGATATGGATCTACTCATACCTGGTATACCTACAGCCCTAGTTGAGTAAAAAACATCATTTATCTACAACCGCAAAAAGATTTCAGGAACTATGCAAGCTAAGGCTCATAAAGGGAGTCATCCTAAAGCAAACCGGATAGGCATGGCAGCATATTTCCTTAGAGACTACATTCTTGGAAGTCAAATTTGTCAAGAACGATTAGCTTAGAGCAGTGGGAATATGATGAGGAGCACTGAGCACTAACAAAAGTCAAGATAAAAGGAAAGAAAGTAGCCAACTGTTTGAAAAGAACTTTTTCGTTCGAAAAATCTTCTAATATCGTTTCTTTTCTTCGATATTAGTTTTTTGTTCTTTTCTTTATATATGTATTGTCAATACATGGAAAATACTAATGTGAGGCCCCTCACACATATAATTAGGGGCTCGCAATCATCTTCCACGTATGAACTTCAGGTGATTCGGAGTTCGTGCGCTGGACCACTCCCTGTCGATAAATCGACGGTTTTTTTACATCGAGGAGAACTCGAACACCTTTGATACATGTCTAGACCTTTTGATTATTGAAAGCAAATCATGGACAAGAAAGACACCATTCAAACAGATCGGTAGTCTCATAATTTGTCTTTTCACATGAAACTATGATTCATCAAAGTATTCCCCCAAATTGGAGACTGATTCATGTAATCTTCCCTTTAATGGGGGCTGATTCGCAAAATACCCCCAAAATGGGGACTGATTTGGATGTTCCCTCCAAAAATGGGGACTGATTTGGAAATATTCCTCAAAATAGGGATTGATTCTGATTTACATGCCCCCTCCATAAATGAGGACTGATTTGGAATATACCCCCAAAATAGGGACTGAATTTCATATTTCCCCTGTTTTTAGGAACTGATTTACAGAATACCCCTCAATATGGGCACTGATTTGTGAAACTCCCCTCGAAATAGGGACTGATTCGCCTCCTCCATAAAATGAGGACTGATTAGCAAATTTCCTTATATTTGGGGACTGATTCGCAAAATACCCCCAAAATGGGGACTGAATTGCCATTTTTTGTCATTTGAGGGTTATTTCGTAATTTCTCTCGTGAACAGGGGGTTTTCATTGAATGCCACTCCTTGAAATATCATTTCTCGATTTTTTTTAGACCGATTCTTCATGTTTGGAAATATCAATTTCAGACTGTTATCTATTTATCGGTCATTTATACAAATAAATAGAATGCAGGGTTTATTTGTAATTTTTTAATGTAAACATACAGGAATAATATCCCCCGTGCAGTGCACCTCAATTTAAAAACTTCAGTAAATTCTTTTCATTCATTTCTTTGTCATACATATGAGTTTTGATATGAAACAGTCCACCGAGGTAAATTATGAACCTCCAGGGTTTTTTTACAAAATAACAGGCTTAATACATGTCCTTGCCTATAGTAAACACAGAACACAACACTTCACACAGCAGTAGAGGAGTCCAGGGCGATTTCTGAGGGCTCTGGGCTTGGTGTCTTCTTCTTCCTCTTGTCTTGGAGGTGCTCTCCTTTTATAAGGGGCTGAACAGAGGGGTGGCTACACCACCGGACGTACACACCACCGGATAAGCATTAATTTCTGTTTCTTCTTCCCCCCCCCCCCCCCCCCCCCTCTGTTTTTTTTTCTTTGGGTTGGACAGGGGGCGCACCCCACCGGGAGAGGCCGCGGTGGTGTACACCACCGGCCCGCGCAGCTGGTAGGGCCCACCAGTTGGGGGCCTCCCGGTGGGACCCACCGGTGGTCCTGGGGGGTTTTATTTTCTTCCTATAAATTAATCCACGTAGCCATTGTTTTTGCCACGTGGTTTGCTTTAAGGCGGGTCCTTTGTTTTTTTGTTTGTTTGTGAAGGATTACGTCACTTCCACGCCGTTTTTTCAATTGACATGGGTATTGGACGACCCTTGCACACCTCATATAGTGCGCCACGTAGGACGGCTTCCACCGGGTTATTCCGGGGCATTAAACATATTCTCCCGGAGGGACCTTTAATTCGAAAACACCGGGGATATGTCGTTCTTTACTCCGAGTTATCTTGGAGGAACCGTTTTCAGATTTTCAAAATATCACAGAAATATATATTTTTCTTTCCTCTATTTTCTGTGATTTATTCTGAAAAAATCAGAACAAATATTTTCAATTTAATTTATTCATCCTGAAAATTCAGAATAAAAGATTTGGGAGTTACTTTTATCCTGAATAAACATTTTTTTCCTCCCTATATACTTGTTCTAAGTATCGAAACAAGTATCTCCAAAACTGGATAATCCATGATGAACAATTTTGGGTTCAACACCAACCTTATTCAATTGAAGAGCTTCTAGAAGGATGTATGGATGATTCTGAATATGGTTCTGAATTGTTAACTATACAATTTATATCTAGGATATCTCTAATCCGTACGAAGCAATGCAACAAAATAGAGTAATCACAGCTGGAGAAGCTCGTGCTATGCAGTTTGGTTGACACTTAGGATACTAGGTTAGTTTGATTTGCGCACACAGTCAATTGGACTCCCCTCATATCCATGACAGTTTAGATATGCACAATGTGTACAACAGATATACTATAAGCCTTCAGTGAAATACAAGTTTTCAACTTTTTTTTTCTCTGGTATACATGCTCAAATCCTGTATAGTTTTTGGTTTTAGGCTACACTTGACTATTTTTGACAGTTTTCCTTCCTTTTTTTCTTTTGCGTGGGGAGCCGGGGACTCATTGGCGAGTATTCTAAAGGACGGGCTATCTTCACAACCTTGGGTTGGCTGGGATTTGTGCATATTAACTGCCCCGGTCTCTTTAACTTTGACTTCATTCTCTATACTCACAGAGCTAGATGGTATTGCATGCAACTGGACACCCTAGACCTTCGATGTGGTCTTGGGGGCTATAAGGCAACAAAGTTAACGCTGAGCTTACCAGAATTTCAAGAAGCCGTGTCGTCGGAAGTGCAGAGCAACGTAGTTGCTCCCCAAGAACGTCTGTGCAAAACGTTGAGCTGTAAGAACAATGAGCCGACTGGGTTGGATCACAGTCTCGCACTTGTGAGCAAGGGGCCCTCCTGGCTGCATCACCCACTCTTCCTCCACATTGGCATAAAACAAGTCCCCTACGGCGAGAACCTCGTCGGCACAAGAAAACTTGTTCGTAACATCATCAACCATCCTCTTCTTATGCAGAGTCAACTTAGCGTCCTCTGGCCAGGCGGGTTCAAGCTTTGCCAACGTGAGTCCCAAGGCCTTCAACCTCTTCGCGTGTTCCTCGTCCACGAAACAAGGAGGCGACGCCATATAACAAATGAACCTGTCTATCTGCATCTTGTTCTTCTTCATCTCTGAGAACTCTTCAAAAGAAATGACAACCTTTCTGCCGAAACACTTGTTGATGTGCTCGATGTCGATGACCAAGTCGTACTGGTAATCAAACTTGGGGCTCGGCATGACCAGCATACGGCCCAAAAGTGCCGCAAAGAACATGTGCTTCTGCAGGCAGATCAGGTGGTTGGACATCTGCCCAGAGAGACAGATGGCGAACAAGAATTTATCTTTCTTCGGGTTCCACTCTATGGTCCGTCTGTCCACGGGCTTGCCCACCTTCCTGCAAACATCGACGCCGCCAGAACTAGCAAGAAGATCATCCACATTGTCATCCAACTGCTCCGATGAAGTGTTCCTAGCAGCCATCCCGTGAGTCGACAACAGAGCTTTCTGGATCTGCTGGTTCAGCTTGATCTGCTCGATCAATGCGGATCTCAACTCCTCGAACGAGATCGACGGCCGTAGCGCCAGAGGTTCGCCTTGAGCACCAGCAGCGACCTGACTAGAATTGGAAGTGGAGTTGGAAAGTGGAGCAGTGGCGGAGCCGCCGGATCTGGGATAAGCGGCAGCAGACGTTCTATTCCAGAGGCGCAGGAGCCCTAACCGCTGGTTCCTGAGAAGGAACAGAGCACGGAGCTCGGCCTCCCGCATCTGGCCATCCTCGAGGGCAGACCCAAGACGCGCGGCGGAGGCGCCCTTGAGCAGGTGGCGGAGGTCGGCGGAGAAGTAGATGAGAAGAGCGAGGAGGAGGGGTACGCAAGCGGCGAGGAGGCACTTGATGCCGAAGCCAAACCGACGGCGGATCCGACCGGAAAGCGGGGCGCCGACTTCGAATACGGTGGCGGGGCGGTGGAGCGGCGGGGTCTTCGCGTCGATCAGAGCCGCGCCGTCATCCTCCTCGTCGGAGGAGGAGGACGGCTGCCTCTCCATTGCACTCGGTGAGGGGCTTGGAAGACCGCGAGAGGAGTCCGGAAGTAGACGACGCCACGCCGGGAAAGGATGGGAGAGCGAGATGCTAATCAAAGTACGAGCGCAGCTGTGCAGAAGTATCCTAACCGAAATATTTGTGAAATTTTTTTTCTCAAAAATAAATTTATGAATATATTTTAGAGTAAATTAATTAGAAGTCCTGTCAGATTTTTGACTTATTTGTTAGTCTCTAACAAAACTGTAACTCATTACAGTCCTGTTACAGTATACGTTAAGTCTTGTTACAATAAGAACCTCCCTGTTAAAGAGGTCCCGAGTTCGATTCCTGGGGGGGGGGGATTTACCTGATTTACATGCAATCCTCGAGGTGTGTAAATCTGGAGTTTTTCTGGTCAAGTGGGGTAAGGGCAATACGGGTATACGGAAAGTAGGAGCTGCCAAGTCTTGACTTTGGAGTTCACGAACACCAATCCTTGAGTCCACAAAGCCACACGGGGCGGGATTTCCTCGTTATCAAAAAAAAAAAAAAGAACCTCCCTGTTACAGTCAGAGACTTCTAATTAATTTGTCCTATATTTTAGGAAGAATTAATTATTAGTCCCTGATATTATTTTCAAGTCCCTATCAGGTTTTCAACAGTCTTCTGATCCCTGTTTTATGCAAGACTTATTTTTAAGTCCCTACTTTTAACCCCCGTTATCCTCCCCCGATCTCTCAAAAGTGTAACCGTTATCCAAAAAATGTGTAACTGCGTAAGTACTTACACAGTTACATGTATAACTATATAAGTATGTAAATCATGTAACTGTGTAAATATGTAATTTATACTATCTATACTATAATAATATAACTCAGTCCTAGAGCAGCCACGTGGCAGCACCAAGAGCTAAGTTATAATCCCGCATAAATATTCTCCTCAAAATCAAAAGAAATATATAGTGGGCTCTAATGAACAAGAAGTGGAACTTTTTAAAATGACAGATGTATCTATCTATACTATTATAATAAAACTCAGTCTTAAAAGTACACGTGGCAGCGTCAGATTCTTTCAAATTCTCGCCAAAACTGATGTATGTTGTATTCTCCATCTATACTCTCTTTCTCATGCCTACCCATCTATACTAATCTATACTAACATGTAATTTCTCAGTCTTGGTGCTGCCACGTGGCAACACCAGGACAATTCTACTCCTACTAAAAATTATTTAAAAATTTAATTAGTAAAACTACTATTTATATACTACCAAAATATAGCACAATAAGATACATGCGGTACTACTACTCTCCATATACTTCCCATCATTTAATACAACTATACTGTCAAAAGATAAAAGCACAAAACTAGGTAATTTTTACTGCGCCAAAACCTCTCCTTTTCATTAAAATGTATTTATTAATAATGGCCTGCAAAACTTGGCATAGTTGTACTGCGTTAAATTTTTTTAAAATTTAAGTTAGAAATTCTTGCAAAATATGGCTTGCAAAATATGGAGGTAAAACTTGGCATGGTTGTACTGTGTTAAATTTTTTTAAAATTTAAGTTAGAAATCTTTGCAAAATATGGCTAGAAAAAATGCCAACATTACAAAGGTTTTTCTCCCATTTAAAAATATGAATATTTGTATCTTGCCAAACATGATAGTTCTTAAACATTTGTAAAAAATTTGAAAATTTTGGAAATGCTGAATTCTTAAAAAATGTGTATTTATATCTTGCCAAACATGACAGGTCTTAAACATTTGTAAAAACTTTCAAAAATATGGCAACGTTGAATTCTTAAAATTTTTTAAAAACTTTTAAAAAATTGGAAATGCTGAATATGTACCTGCCAAAACAATGGCAGGGTTACTTATTGCAAAAAAAATGCCAACGTTACAAAGGTTTTCCTCCCATCACATCTCCTGGAGGTCTCCCCACCACCCTCTCTCTCTCTCTCTCTCTCTCTCTAGGCACCAGCCGATCTCATCTCCATCCCTCTCTCTCCCCGCCCTCCGCGCTCTCGCCGCTCAGTCGCTCTCCCTATCGGTTCTGGATCGGCGTAGGCGGCGGCCCCCCGATCGATCCCTCTTCCCCGCCCGCTCCGTCGGCGATGCCACATTCTACGGCCATGATTTCCTCCAGCAAGCTCAAATCAACTGACTTCTATAAGTCCTATCTCATGCTTCTGTACCAGTTCCAGGTCCGGATCGCTCATCCAGTCCGAATGCGTCCCTGCTCCACCCCTTCTAATTGCTTCTCATCCTCTTCTTCGTGGCTGTATCTGCTTCTCATCTTCTTTGTGACGTGTGTGAGATATGTCATTATTGGTGCCTGGTGTCGTCGCGGCATCGTCATCTTCTTCCTCATCGCGCTGCATGGCAAGTTTTTTTCTTCTTTGTCATTTCTCTGCACACACTGACAGCGGGGATTGACCAGACCATATATGCCCGACGGCGTCGACGTAATCTCCATCTCATTACTCTTGGGTCAAGGAGAACCATACGAACTCACTGCCTTCGCCACCTTCGACACAATGGAGAAGGGCATCTTCGTCTCCACCATCTCCAGAAACTTCAACCCATCTCCGAAGTCCATAGGAAGGCGAAAACACGATCGACCACCACTTCCCCAGCAGGATAGACCTCGGTGACGGCACCTCTGTGGAAGGCAGCTCCCTATACATCCTACTGTCTTTACATTTACAATCTACATATATTCCTTTAATATTAGCGGGAATATACATATACACAGTCTCCTTCATCTCCTTTGCAGGCCGACTCAAAAACTCGAGGTCGAGAGGACGCCATGTAGATCCAGGTCAAGTGCAGCTGCGGTGCTGGTGACTGCCCCGAGTGGGCCATAGTGGAGCTCCAGGGCGTGGTAGAAGTGCACCGTTCCGTGGGGAACCAGATCCAGAACCTCGAGATCGGGCGCCTCTACTGCACCTCGCAGGCCAACTACACCTTCACTGTTCACTACAAGGAAAAGCGGTATTTCCGACGGACATAATCCGTCGGAACTCCGACGGCAATCCATCGAAACATGATCCTTCCGACAGATTTCCGTCCGAAGCTCGTCGGAAATTGTCCGTCGGAAATTGTTGGTCAGAAATTACCGACGGACGAGAATTCCGTCGAAAATAGGTCGGAAAATGCCGACGGACAAATCTGTCGGAAAGACCGTCAGTATTTACCGATAGAAAGTCATCGGAAAAATCCGTCAAAAATATAGACGGACTTACCGATCGATTCCTTCCGTCGGTAATTTAGCATTTCCCACGGAAACACACCATCAGTATTTACCGACAGAAACCCGTCGGAACAAATCCGTCAGAACTATAGACGGAAGTACCGACAGATTTATTCCGTCGGTAATGTACATTTCCGACGGATAAATATTCGTCGGAAAATCCGTCGGAAATGTGCAGTATATTTTTTTTAAAAAATTGACAAATAAAAAAGATTTTTCAAACCTGCTACAATATTCATAAATTTCACAAATACTCACGATCAACATAATATCATAAAATACAATAAATATAAAATCATACAAAATAATAAATACAAAAAATCAAGACAGATCTGCTGGATCGTCTGCTGTCCCTGCCTCGTCATCGTCAGGTGCCGGAGGTGGATCCTATATTAAAAAAACTTAATATGAGAAACATTAATAATAATTAAAAGACACACATTATTTAAAAAAATTAAATTTAAAATATGTGATTATTTCTCATATTTAATTAGATACTATTTTTAGATCCATCGTTTCTTGGCTGTTTTTTACATCCGTCATTTCAATGTCGAACCCAATCCGGAGATCTAAATTGGATTCTGTCAGTTCCCACACGTCACTTTAACCCACCCGGTCGTGTCGGAGAAAACGGCACGCCGATCTGATCCCTATTTGGGATTTTGGACCCCCGGGTTGTGTGTTTTAACCCTTTATATATACTTGACCGTTTTTTAGATCCGTCATTTCAATGCCCAACACAATCCGGAGATCCAAATTGGATTCCGTCAGTTCCCACACGTCATTGTGATCCACCCGGTCGTGTCGGAGAAAACGGCATGCCGATCCGATCCCTATTTGGGATTTTGGACCTCCGAGTTGTGTGTTTTGACCCTTTATATATACTTGACTGTTTTTTACATCCGTCATTTCAATGCCCAACCCAATCCGGAGGAGATCCAAATTGGATTCCGTCAGTTCCCACACATCACTGTAACCTACCCGGTCGTGTCGGAGAAAACGGCACGCCGATCCGATCCCTATTTGGGAATTTGGACCCCCGGGTTGTGTGTTTTGACCGTTTATATATACTTGACTGTTTTTTAGATCCGTCATTTCAATGCCCAACTCAATCCGGAGATCCAAATCGGATTCCGTCAGTTCCCACACGTCACTTTAACCCACCCGGTCGTGTCAGAGAAAACGGCACGCCGATCCGATCCCTATTTGGGATTTTGGACCCCCGGGTTGTGTGTTTTGACCCTTTATATATGCTTGACTGTTTTTTAGATCCGTCATTTCAATGCCCAACCCAATCCGGAGATCCAAATTGGATTCCGTCAGTTCCCACACGTCACTTTAACCCACCCGGTCGTGTCGGAGAAAACGGCATGTTGATCCGATCCCTATTTGGGATTTTGGACCCCCGGGTTGTGTGTTTTGACCCTTTATATATACTTGACTGTTTTTTACTTCCGTCATTTCAATGCCCAACCCAATCCGGAGATCCAAATTGGATTCCGTCAGTTCCCACACGTCACTGTAACCCACCCGGTCGTGTCGGAGAAAACGACACACCGATCCGATCCCTATTTGGAATTTTGGACCCCCGGATTGTGTGTTTTGACCATTTATATATACTTGACTATTTTTTAGATCCGTCATTTCAATGCCCAACCCAATCCGGAGATCCAAATTGGATTCCGTCAGTTCCCACACGTCACTTTAACCCACCCGGTCGTGTCGGAGAAAACGGCACGCCGATCCGATCCCTATTTGGGATTTTGGACCCCCGGGTTGTGTGTTTTGACCCTTTATATATGCTTGACTGTTTTTTAGATCCGTCATTTCAATGCCCAACCCAATCCGGAGATCCAAATTGGATTCCGTCAGTTCCCACACGTCACTTTAACCCACCCGGTCGTGTCGGAGAAAATGGCACGCCGATCCGATCTCTATTTGGGATTTTGGACCCCCTGGTTGTGTGTTTTAACCCTTTATATATACTTGACTGTTTTTTAGATCCGTCATTTCAATGCCCAACCCAATTCGGAGATCCAAATTGGATTCCGTCAGTTCCCACACGTCACTTTAACCCACCCGGTCGTGTCGGAGAAAACGGCACGCCGATCCGATCCCTATTTGGGATTTTGGACCCCCGGGTTGTGTGTTTTGACCCTTTATATATACTTGACTGTTTTTTACATCCGTCATTTCAATGCCCAACCCAATCTGGAGATCCAAATTGGATTCCGTCAGTTCCCACACGTCACTGTTACCCACCCGGCCGTGTCGGAGAAAACGGCACGCCGATCCGATCCCTATTTGGGATTTTGGACTCCCGGGTTGTGTGTTTTGACCATTTATATATACTTGACTGTTTTTTACATCTGTCATTTCAATGCCCATCCCAATCCGGAGATCCAAATTGGATTCCGTCAGTTCCCACACGTCACTTTAACCCACCTGGTCGTGTCGGAGAAAACGACACGCCAATCCTATCCCTATTTGGGATTTTGGACCCCCGGGTTGTAGGTTTTAGCCATTTATATATACTTGGCTGTTTTTTACATCCGTCATTTCAATGCCCAACCCAATCCGGAGATCCAAATTGGATTCCGTCAGTTCTCACACGTCATTATAATCCACCCGGTCGTGTCGGAGAAAAAACGACACGTCGATCCGATCCCTATTTGGGATTTTGGACCCCCGGGTTGTGTGTTTTGACCCTTTATATATACTTGACTGTGTTTCAGATCCGTCATTTCAATGCCCAACCCAATCCGGAGATCCAAATTGGATTCCGTCAGTTCTCACACGTCACTTTAACCCACCCAGTCGTGTCGGAGAAAACGGCACGCCGATCCGATCCCTATTTGGGATTTTGGACCCCCGGGTTGTGTGTTTTGACACTTTAGACAAGTTTTTTTAAGATCCGTCAATTGAACGCCCTTTACACTTATGTTAGGTTAATTAATTTACATTTTTTTTCCTTGTTGACATTCTTTAGTGGTTTCATCTCATCCAAAGTATATGAAATTAATACTAATACTGACCTGAGGTGCTGGCTGTGTGGGGCGTACTCCCTGCATGGCTGAGATCAACTGCTGAACCATATCGCCGAACTGCGTCTGTAGCTCTACCTGTTGTGTCTGTAGCTATGCCCGTAGCTCTTCCCGAATGAGGTCTCTAATCTCCTCTACACCACTGACGGGGGGCGCAGTAGATGAACTCGCGTATGCCAGAGAAGCGATCGAACTCGCATATGAGGACAACACTGGAGCAGTATCCAGGCTGTCCCCAAAGCCGTACACTCGACCCTTCATCGGCCCTCCCGCTGCGTCGACCCAAGCCTCCGGATCCAAGTCTGGCTGGGGAGTGCCCTCTGCATAGTGCTCCGCCATCGTCCTGTCATAGGTCTCCTGCAGAACAAATTAAAATTAAATTATTGTCCATAAATCATTTGAATATCTTAATTGAATTCATAATTTATAGCTTGACTTACAGCGATCGTACGGGCACTCTCACTAACATAGTCATCCGTCCCCTTCCGATTATAAGTCCGATCAAATAACTCACGAAATGTAGGGGCACGCTCGAACTCGTGATGCTTACAATTCAAAAAAATTAGTTAGTTTCACAATAATAATCAATGTATTAAGCAATTGAACAATAATATGCTTACCAATTTTTTACTATGGGTCGCATAAGATACGAACCCACTAGTATGCACATTCTTCTCCGGATGAGTTGATCGGTTGCGTATTGCCGCCTGTGACCGCTGCTGCCATGGTCCAGCAGCCCAACGCTCACAAAGGGACACCCAATAGTCCCTCCTCAGCCAAACAGGGCCGTAATCTAGCCAAGCCATAGGATCCCGGTTGACTGTGATCTTCATTGCCTTGTCCCGGGCCTCCCACATCGACTTTCTTAAATTAGTCTGGGCAGTAGACTCCCAGACGGTGCGAGCTCGAGGGAGATCCTCGGGTCTTGTGAACGCAAACCTCCGCTGTAAAGAAATAAAATTACTCAAATTTCTGCACTAACAGAGATAGTAATTAAATAAATGATTTCAACTCATCTAAACATTAAAAATACCGTGAACATGTCAAATAACACATCCCGGACGGGCACCGGGAACTCTCTCCATGCATCCATTGGTCCTGGAATATGTGCGTGGACCAGCGTCGTAATATAACGGGAAGCAGAACCGGGATCTATCTTCCCCCTGCAATTGCACATTAATTGTGCACATGAAATGTATAACATAAATAACAAATACAGTAACTTTGAAGTGATCAACTTTACCCTGAGATCCAGCATGGCCGCAGTCCCAGTAGCTGAGGCCCCTCCTCAGCTACTGGATGCTGGCTCTCCACCTCTGTTGAAAATAATTTAGTACACTATTATTGTATAAATTACAAGAAAACAAACATACTAATCTATGAAAACATACATGTACCTGGTGGTGAGGAAGAAGGGAAAGGTGGCACTGCTCGCGTGCTCGGCGGGGAGGCGGTCCCTGTAAAATTATATACACATTAGAAAATATGAATTTAAATTGAACAACAATATATACGTATATTGTGGAGGCAAAGTAATTAGCTCATCAATCAACGGTCTGAGATATATGTCTATATTTTTTCCTGGACATTTTGGACCCGGAATCAGCAATGAAAGGAATAGATTCTCACACTTCATGCACATGCCTGGCGGAAGGTTATATGGTGTTAGGAATACTGGCCAACATGAGTAAGATGCCACCGAGCCTCCGAATGGATTGAAACCGTCTGTGCATAAACCCAGCCGCACATTGCGTGGATCCCTTGAGAAGTAAGGATGAGTACGGCTAAAATGAGCCCAAGCTTCACCATCGGCAGGATGACTCATTTCACCTTCGTCAAGACAGACTCTTTCCGCATGCCAAGTCATATGTCCAGCTGTCTTCGGAGACATGAACAACCGCTGCAATCTGGGTGTGATCGGAAAGTACCGTAATGACTTATATGGAACATCCTTCTGCTTTGACTTGTCCCCTCTCTTGGGCTTGAATCTATCATGCTTACAAATACAACATGATGTCTTATCTGCATCATCTTTGTAGTACATCATACAGTGATTCGGACATGCATCAATTTTCATAAAACCAAGCCCCAGATCATTCACCATCTTCTTCGCACGGTAAAAGTCAGCAGGTAACCTCTCTGATTGAGGAAGCATGCTCTTGACGAGTAAGAGAAGCCGGTCAAAACAACTCTCGCTCATATGAAATTCAGATTTCAAATTCCGTAGCTGCGACACTGTAGACAACCGTGTATGCTTCTCATAACCATCCCATAATGGCTCATCAGCATCTCGAAGTAACTGATAAAATCTCTGAACTGTATCATTCGGCACTTCTTCATTTGTTTGATCTTCATGAATATTGAACTCCGGACCAGCAGCATCGACAACCATGTCTACGTACGTACTTGTGGAGGCAAAGTAATTAGCTGGTGCAGACGACTGAATATTCAACTCACCATGAGACGACCATAACTCATAATGGGCAACAAATCCTCTCGTATACAAATGATGTTGTACATCCCATGTCGATATCCACTTTCTGTTCTTACAAGCCGAACACGGACATCAGATGTTACCCATCAGATCAACTGCTACTGAAGAATTACTCAATGCAAACTGAATAAAACTGTCAACCCCGTCTTTAAACTCCTCGGTCACAACTCCATTCACTATTCCATGGTACATCCATGACCGATTCTCATAAGACATTTTTCCTACACAGATTAAATGTCATGTCACGAGTTAAAATCCAACACACCCTCACATCGTTCGAGTAAGTCAAAATGAATATGTAGGATATATTATTAAGATTATCACTTTTTACCCATCTGTGAATATTTGATCGCACTCAGATGACCATTTACTATGTGTTTGTATTATTTGCTGAAAATTTCGGCAGCATCTCCCCACACCTCTCCGATATACCAAAAATATTTATTGATTAAGATATTTTCTTAAACACTTACTAATAAGTGGTTAAGAAAATATTCTAAATCAATAAAGATATATCAGATAGGAGTGAGTAGACGCACCCGAAATTTTCAACAAATAATACAAACACATAATAAATGACCACCTAACTGCGATCAAACATTCACAGACTGTCCAAAACGGGACAATTCAAGACTTTGAGTTAGATATACACGTTCTCATCATTGAAAATAAGACTCGTGCACATTAATCTCAAAGTCTTGAACGGGAAGGTTCATTGACACGGGCTTAACACGCTCTCGTGAGGTGTGTGCAGTGAAAAAATGCTATACATGCATAGATCAAATTTAAAACTCAAATAAATATGAAAACAAAATCCATATAATAGTGTCATATTGAAATAAGTTTGAATTAAGGATCTAATAGCCACAAAAAAGATTTTGTACTCATTTTTTTAAATGCTATAAATTGAGATGTAACCTCATTAGAGTTTGAATTGAGATGTAACCTCATTTTGTACTCGTTTTTACACTTCCGTCGATGCTTTATCAATACCATGTTAATGCCATAAACTATGTGAATTTAATTGCTACTCAAAGATAATATAGCTCATCTCCTCTGATCACAACTCGCATCTCGATGTCTATTTGATATTATTAATAGGATTTTGCTCAAAATTGCTGGATCTTATATCTTGGTCTTGAAATGCATCCTCTATTTGTAAAGATTTTGTATCTATTATGTCTCAGGTGGCCTCTTGTGTGATAGATTATGTTTTTTCTACTTTTCTATCTATATAGGGAATCTTTTAGTGAATCAAATAATTTTTTAGTAGATGCTAATACATTTTTAGTACCATCCGTTGAAATGAATCTTCTCTCTCTCTCTCTCTCTCTCTCTCTCTCTCTCTCTCTCTACATTAATTGCATCTAAGTATGGATCTAATACTTGAATCAACCATTTAATTTTTCAGTAGGTGACAATACATTTTTAGTTGCATTCGTGGCAATAGAGCAATTCTACGGTATTTACCTAATCGTCACTCTTCTACTTTTTCTTCCAACTCTTTGTTGTCATACCGATAACATTTGTTTTTATAAAATCGGCATAACAACAAAGACAAATGCTTAAAGTCCAGCAGACGACGAGATTTTCATCTTCATCGTGCGGCCTGTACGTTGTCGATTTCACCTTTTTGTTAATCTAACATGAGTTATATGTGGGTTTTATACCTAAATAATTAAGTGGTCCACTCGTGTTGTGCTATTAGGCCACATACATCATAAACATAATATTCACTACTCCCGCCATATGGAATATCACTCGTTGAGCCTAACCCATTAAAGTGGCCTATCATGATTTAGATTGGTCCCTTCTCACTATACGTATAGGAGATGACTTCCATCTCTCAAGTATGCACTCTAATATCATATTCTACCGAAAAAGAAAAGAGAAATATCAACCGTTTGATCACTGTCCTACAAATAGGCACCACCGGGTGCATATGAGGGGCACCCATATGTGTTCGATTGTGCCTGCGGACGGATATTAACGGCTAGCGTGCGAGCAACTCTCGATTAATGAGAATGACTATGAAACCTCCAACTTCATCTCACGAGGATAGTTTCTAACAATTGAGAAAATGGAAGAAATGAGTTAGGAATGGATATTTATAATATACCAAAAGTAAAATAACTTGTGCCTATTTAACTTCAATATTGAGGGCACAAGGAGAAAATGGACTTAATTTTCTCCTCTTATATATGTATATATATCTTCTCTTATTTTTACTGCCACAACCCTTTTTTAAAGAAATCTAGTATATTATATCATCCTTTATAAATTCCTCTTAAACCTAGCTATTCTTTGTGAGATTTGAATGTTTGACCTCATAATCCTAATGTAAAAAAAAGACCGACTATTAGATCACCCATTAAATGCTAACTTCCTTTGGTGGCACATGAGACTCATAACCAAACAGTACTTGCAAATAAGGTCTCATTCCTCCTCTTAGTGATCAGATATCCCCTTTTTTTTCTAACAACAGATCTAATCCGACTAATTTATTAATAAAAGAAGTTGAAAATAAGAGGCAAAAGTCATATACAAATTCGTTGGCATAGGTCAAGTAAGAAGACCATCACAAAGAAATTAAATCTAAAATAAGAGACTAATGGCAAAAATTAGAACTTCTGACCCAAAAGAGGAGACTCTTAGAACTCTAAAGATGACTGATTTTAGAGGGAGGGGGGCCGGGTGTGGGTGGGAAGGGGAGGGGTTTAGCAGGGGGAGGGGGGCCCAGTAGAGGGAGGGGGGCCGGGTGGGGGGTGGGAAGGGGAAGGGGGTCGCCAACAGTGGGAGGGGGGCTGGGTGGGGGGGGGTGGGAAGGGGAGGGGTTTAGCAGGGGGAGGGGGGCCAGCAGTGGGAGGGGGGCTGGGTGGGGGGGGGGGGTGGGAAGGGGAGGGGTTTAGCAGGGGGAGGGGGGCCCAGCAGAGGGAGGGGGGCCAGGTGGGGGGTGGGAAGGGGAGGGGGGTCGCCAACAGTGGGAGGGGGGCTGGGTGGGGGGGTGGGAAGGGGAGGGGTTTAGCAGGGGGAGGGGGGCCCAGCAGAGGGAGGGGGCCGGGTGGGGGGTGGGAAGGGGAGGGGGTCGCCAACAGTGGGAGGGGGGCTGGGTGGGGGGGGTGGGAAGGGGAGGGGTTTAGCAGGGGGAGGGGGGCCAAGTGGGGGGGTGGGAAGGGGAGGGGGCTCGCCAACAGGGGGAGGGGGGCGGCCGGGTGGGGGTGGGAAGGGGAGGGTGGCCAGGTAGGGGGTAGGGAAGGGTGGCCAGGTAGGGGGTAGGGAAGGGGAGGCGGGCCGCGTGCAGGGGAGGGGGCCCGGGTGGGGGAGGTGGGAAGGGGAGGGGGGCCGGGTGGGGGGTTGGGAAGGGGAGGGGGGGGGCGCGTGCAAGGGGAGGGGGGCCGGAGGAAGGTGGCGGGGGGTGAGGAGAGAGGGGGAGGGGGATCCACGTACCGGGTCGGGGCGGCTGGCTGCGAGCGGCGGCAAGCGGCGAGCGGCGGCGAGGGGCGCAGGCGACCGGCGGTGAGGGGCACAAGCGACCGGCGGAGAGAGAGAGAGAGAGAGAGAGAGAGAGAGAGAGAGAGAGAGAGAGAGAGAGAGAGAGAGAGAGAGAGAGAGAGAGAGAGAGAGAGAGAGAGAGATGGAGGTTTCGCGGGAGGGGGTAAAGGCGTTTTACCGACGGAACTTCCGACGGAAATATTTCCGTCGGAATATCCGTCGGTAATATTTCATTACCGACGGATATTTCCGACGTAAATATTTTCGTTGTAAGTTCCGACTTATTTTTCGACGGATATCTGTAATCCGAATATCCGTCGGAATTATCAACGAAAAATTATCCGTCGGTAATCCCACATTTTCTTGTGGTGTTGGCTACCACGAGCTTTTCGAGACGAAGATGCCGCTCTGAAGAAGCCACTTCTGGTTTTGAGGAAGAGGAAGGAGGAGCTAAATGGAGCACCGCCGCCAAAGACGGAGCTGGAAGTCATCCGGATCATCCGGCACAGGATTCTGTTCAAGAGCAGGCCCAAACCCCTTATCTCAAAGCCACAAACCAAAGAGAAGAAGACTGGATAACGACAGACCCACTTACACGGCCTTGCGTAAGCAATTGGAGGAGACGTATCTAAAAGCATTCTCTCTCTTACAGTTACAGATCAGAAGCATTTGGGATGGTATGGATCTGAGTTAGCATCCCTTGCTTTCTGGTTGTTGCATGCTAGATACTCTGATATTTTATAATGAAAGGGAACATCCAACCTTCCATGTCCTCCAAGACACCTGCCTTTTCTTGCAGAATGGGTAGATCATGCTTGACGTTATTTTACAACCCTATGGCTAGGCGTAAGCTTACTTCCAATTCTATCATGCAAGTGAATTCCTTACACAGTCTATCGTCTGCATGTTGTTTTTATATAGACAGAAATCAGCAAGGACATATAGCACGCACTGCGCATGGATATATTGTGCAAGCGGAGTCCATGCACATCGCAGAGATAAAGTGGAGGCCGCGCCCATGCATGGGCTTTCGTCACGTGGATGGGGACTCCCATCGTCGTCGTGGGAGGTGGGGGGTGACTCAGAGGAGAAGCCAGGACATAGCTTCTTTCTGGAAAAAAAGAAGCCTCCAATGCCGACTATAAGCAAGCGGGTCTTGGCCACACTTTACGAAAGAGCAAGCAAATGGAGGCTTTGCCTCGCGACGGAAGTAGCAGCGGAGGATGGGCTGCTGCACGTCAGTATCTCTCTCTCATAGGCAACATCTGCTGATTGCACATGGGTGCTGGAGTCGGACACAATGGTTGCTCCATTACTCGGGGCGCCATTTATTCGCCTGTTTAATTTTTCTCACTTAATCTATCTGGATTCACAACATAGATGAATACATGATGTGAATTTATTATTTGTTGAAAATATTTATTTTACACTTTATATTATAGATAATGTGATGTTGTTATATCTGAAATTCTTTTAAAATAATTATACTTATATTTAAATAAATAAAATTATATAATTGTATTAAATATTTATATTTAAAATATCCCGTGCGATGCACGGGTATAGAACTAGTTTTACATATTTTTAGGTGACAAATGAGGAAAAGTGAATTATTCACCTTCTTGAAATTAGTACCAGGATAGATGTGTTCCCGTCAATAAACCAAAGGAAATGACAGATATGCCGTTAAGAAGATTTAATGTAAAGAAATTAGCATTGTAGGTTCTTTTCCTCATAAATCTTAAGAAATACAATTGGTTCATAATAAGTAAGAACCTGTGACAAGGTAAGGAAAGGTGAATTATTCACCTTGCCGTAATTAACGGTTTCTTTTTTACTACCTCTATGTCATCCTAAACTTACATCTTGCTTTCTCCATACCTTACCTTACCCCAAAAACCTCATTTCCTCTTCGTAAAATGTTCCACAAACTCTTTATAGTAAGTTCTTTCCCTGCCTCAACTCTCCCGCAACACCCACCTCCGTCACCTTTGTTACGCCTGTGAAGCAGCTACACCGTGGCTAGATGTTTTGCTACCTCAGTCGACTTCGCAAGGTGGTTTGTGCAACTTACACATAATTTTACGATTAGTCTAGTACATTAGAATGCATGGTTCTCCACTTAGCCTCACTCTCTATCATGCATGGTTTATGATCAGGATCGATACCTCATCTTCTTTGAACCGTCGTCGATATCTGAACGGCGGCCTCGGACTTTGGCCACTGACACCTTTCTCTCTCTAACCATCTATCTCTCTAACTTACTGGGAGATGCTCTCCGGCGAGGAGACCCTCTCCAGCGAACCTCCACCCTCTCTGGCGACTTCTCCCTCGCCGCAAGCGTCGCGCTTGCCACTATGGGGAAGGGCGTTGTGCTCGCCCCAGCTTAAGCTCTGATTTTTCCTATTTTTTGGCTGTGGTGGTGCCGTTTATGCTCTCGATGAAGGAAGTTGAAACGACGACAATGTTTCTTCTCTCGACGATGGCGAAGGACGATCCTAAGGGTAGCACAATTCTCCTACCGGCATCGGATCTCCTAAAAGAAGACAATGCAAAGTAAAGTCCTCTTTCTTCTCCTTCTGCTTCCCTCCATTACGTCGGTCCGCTGCTCGCCCCCCTGTCGTCTCGCACTCTACTAATCCAATCAACAATTATATAAATCTGGTGGATTACCAGAATGAGTTAAATATATACAAACATATACCACAACTTGCATCATGAGAAGATTTCAATTCATGTTAAGATCTGATTAGAAAATGTTTGAGTTTTCGATGCAATAGTTCTAAAGTCATTTCCAATGGAAACATTTGGTTTTTAATTAGTAGTCTCTTCCAAATCATTTTCCATGGATTCATGTTAGTATACTTTTTTTTAAATTCTATGGAGATGTATTTTTTTAGATGTAATTAAGGGAAGCATCCAAACATAATAGAAATATTTCCCTAACATTTTAGTTGATTGGATAACATATCTTAAAGTAAATAGTTGATTGGATTAGAATACAGAAAAACATGATTGAATATGATTTCCTTTGTACCAAAACAAAAGGTACAAAGAAATCTGAAAATATGTCAATGTATTAGCAGCCAAGTTTTACTGTATATAGTTTTGAGTTGAAATGACTGTTTGACATCTTAATGAATAACACATTTTCTATTCTAGAAGTTAAGTTCAGGTTCTTGAAGCATGATTGAATATGTTTTATGTGAACATTGTTATAATGGCTGCTTTTAAGATTAACTTTTACATAGATTTGAAAACCCATGCGATGAAGTTGTGCTCTAATATTTTATATTTGAAAGAGATAAGTTTTCCTTTCCACTAATTACCGTCTTCTAATAGCTCTATATAAAATTGCCACCACTGTTTTATCCTCCATGTGGTAATCAACTGTTTCAAAATTTATATTATTTATTCTATTTTATTTTTCTAATTTTTATCCTCTCACCCTCCACTAGTTCCCCCTCTGTCACCCTTCTCTTACTCTCGCTCTGCACTGACTGACTTCCTACCACTCTCTCCTTATGCTTGCCAATTATCTCCATGTAATTTATGAATAACAATAACAGATGTGCATTTTTCTTTATGAGAAAGGTTTATTGCACTTGCACATTACACTTTAAGTGCAATGTGACTAGGCAATAGCCCATGTGGCACTCCTCATATGAAGAGTGAGAAACTGACAATCTAATTATTGATGATCAGTCTGTCCCCAAGTAATTTTAATTAATTACGTATATATTTTGGTGATTAACAAAACCTAACAAGATTTTATCTAACGAATCTTTCATAAGTCTTTAGTACAAAAAAAAAACTTCAAGGTCAAACAAGCAGTTAAGGTATGAATTATTTCCCTAAACTTTTTATCTGATTAACATATTATTTCTCTAAGTTCATATCGACTTCTACTGAAGGCCATAACGATTTCTTTATAAGCATATCGATTTCAATAGAATTATCATAACGATTTCCTTTCTGGCTGAAAAGTCATGTTGTTTCAAATAAATCGATGTCGTAACGATTCTATAAGTCATCGTAACGATTTCTTTAGAAAGCGCAACGACTTGCCTGTCGTAACGATTTTATAAGTCATCGTAACGATTTCTTTAGAAAGCACAACGACTTGCCTGTCGTAACGATTTTATAAATCATCGCAACGATTTCTTTAGAAAGCGCAACGACTTGCCTGTCGTAACGATTCTATAAGTCATCATAACAATTTCTTTAGAACTCGCAACGACTTGCTCGCCGTAACGATTTCTTTAGTGATCATAACGATTTCTTTAGAACTCGCAACGACTTGCTCGCCGTAACGATTTCTTTAGTGATCATAGCGATTTCTTTAGAACCCGCAACGACTTGCTCGCCGTAACGATTTCTTTAGTAATCATAACGATTTCTTAAGAACTCGCAACGACTTGCTCGCCGTAACAATTTCTTTAGTAATCATAATGATTTCTTTAGAACTCGCAACGAATTACTCGCCGTAATGATTTCTTCAGTAATCATAATGATTTCTTCAGAAATACAACGATTTGCATCTCACAACGATTTGGTAAGTGTTTCACATCGATTTCTTCAGAAACACAACAATTTACTGTCTTTAACGATTTGTTAAGTGTTTCATAACGATTTCTTCTGTGTCATAACGACTTGGTCAATCTGACTTATTCATAACGATTTCATAAGTCATATAGTCATCGATTTCATATTGACTTGATATCTTATTCATATTAAAAGTGTTGACTTGTTAATGTCTTCTCTTATCTGTCTGACTGATGTGCATTTAATGAAGACAGAATGTATCTACTGCATGCATGCAGATGATATCTTTTCATTATCGTGCTTACTCTGTCAAACATCTTTTGAATCAAACTATTTGGCATTGCTAGTTTGGTGAAAACTCATGTCAACGTTACTGACAACAAGAGACGGCCTAGCTGTCTACTTTTCTAGCATTTAATGTGTGCAGGGTCCTAAAGATGTTCTGTAATACAACGTTGGACCATACTGACGCCAGAAGACATTATCTCTTTGCGTGCTCAAACGGACAAAAGACTGTTGACTGGAAGCCTCCAACACTTCATGTGTCTTTCAGTCTAACGACTACTCAAGAGAGAGAGACAACGAACACTTCAACGTCTATTTTCGAATTGAAGATATAAATACAAGTCAGAAGAAGCATTCAAATTCTTCTGAAGAAGTCAAGAGCCTAGAACCTCATTCCACTCAGTTTTTGCTCTTTGCTCTCCACTAGTTTGTGAAAATCTTGAGAGAGCCTGTGGAGTTCTGAGAGTGTGCCTTGTTCAGATCTTTGCTCTCAGTTCTAGTTGCTTTAGATCCTTGCTTGTCAAAAGCTTGATCTAGGGGCTTGAATTTCATTCATTCTCTTTGTGTTGTTCCCTTTGGGTGTGAAGGAAGACCTGGTGTGGTATCCAGGGTGTTGCTATTCCCTTCGGGTGTGAAGGAAGACCTGGTGGGGTATCCAGGGTGTTGCTATTCCCTTCAGGTGTGAAGGAAGACCTGGTGGGGTATCCAGGGTGTTGCTATTCCCTTCGAGTGTGAAGGAAGACCAGTTGAGCTGGGTGTTGTAGTGTCCTTAAGGGGGACTGTACCCTTGTCAGTGAAATCCTGAGAGATTGCTCAGGGACTGGACGTAGGACTCCTATGGAAAGGAGGTCTGAACCAGGATAATTTCTTGTGTTGTGTGATTGTCTTTCTCTTGTGTGTTTGTTATTCAAACTAACAGTCACTAACCTCCTTCGAAGAACATTTGTGTGTATGTTTAAATTTATAGGAATCGTCTAAATATTATTTTTTAAAGACCCATTCATCCCCCCTCTGGGCTCGTCATCTGGGCAACAAGTGGTATCAGAGCGAGTCTCTTCGACAAAGAAAGGATCCAACGATCTGAAGAGTAAAGATCCATGGCAGCCCAAGGCAACATTGAAGGTCAGTCTATCAACCGACCCGCTCTTTTCGATGGTGAAGACTATCCTTATTGGAAGACCAGGATGGAATATTTTCTATAAGGACATGATTATCAAATTTGGTCAATAGTAGAAGAAGGTGACCTGGTTGTCACAAATGAGAAAGCTCAATGGACAGATGATGACATGAAGAAAATTTCCTTGAATTGCAAAGTTAAGAGCATCCTTTGCTGTGCTTTGAGTAAGAAGGAATTCAACCGAGTTTCAGCCTGCAAATCCTCGATGGAAATGTGGGAAAAGCTCAGGATTACTTATGAGGGTACAGACAAAGTAAAGGAGACAAGAATCGACATTCTTGTCACTCAGTATGAAAGATTTCAGATGCAGTCGGGTGAGTCAATCACTCAAATGTTCAGTCGATTCACCGATATCACCAATGGTTTAGCCAGTCTAGGGAAGACTTATGAGATTGCATATATGGTAAGGAAAATTCTTAGATCCTTGCCATCTTCGTGGACACCAAAGGTCACAGCTGTAGAAGAAGCTAATGACCTGAAGAGAATGTCAGTAGAGAAGCTCATTGGGTCCCTCATGGCCCATGAGATCAACTTAGAAAGGCTAGGAGAGTCATCTAGCAGAAAGAAGCACTCCAATGCCTTGAAAGAAGAAAAAGATTCACCAGAAGCCAGCTCAAATGAAAGTGAAAGCGATGAGGACAGTGAGAATGAAGAAGCAATGCTCTCTAGGAGATTGCAACGGATCTTGGCTAAAAAGAAAAAGTTTCAATCTGGTAGAAGGCACTTCAAAAAGAACAAGGACTTCAAGAAGCCATATGGAAAAGAAATGAAGAAAGGAGAACCCATTTGTTATGAATGTAAGAAGCCAGGACACATTAAAGCTGAGTGTCCAAAATTTAAGAAGCCGGAGTTCAGGAAGAAAGACAGCTCCAAGAAGTTCAGAAAGTACAAAAAGAAAGCGATGGCAGCAGCATGGGAAAACAGTAGCGACTCGGACAATGAGTCAAGCTCCTGCAGCGATGAAGAAGAAGCCAACTTGGCCTTCATGGCAAATACTAAAGATAAGGTAACTTCTGACTCCTCTTTTGACTCATGCAATGATTCAGATTCTGATGGTTTAGAAGAGGCTTTCAACGAACTGTATGAAAAATATAAAGAAGAAACCAAATTATTAAAAGTAAGCAAGAAAAACATAGTCTGCATAGAAAACACAAACTCAGATCTAAAATCAGAAAATGAACAATTAGAAAGTCAAATAACTGAACTTAAAAGAAGAAATGAACTATTATGTGAAGACCTAAAAGCTAAGAATGAACAAATAACTAAATTAGAGAAACAAGTAAGTTCAGATGAACTGAAAACTGAAATCAAAATATTAACAGAAGAAAATATACAGTTATCTAGCACATTAGAAAAATTTACTAATGGTAAAAACTCTTTAATATTAAAAGGTGCTAGAAGATCAGGTAAGAATAAAAATGGGTTAGGATATACACCCCCAGATAATGAAGAAATCATAGTCTATCCTAAAACATATCCAACACAGAAATTTGTACCTGAACAAGATATAGCATACAAAGCTGATTTCAAATATATAGAAAAAGTAACTAAGTTATCCTGTTGTAGTCACTGCAATAAGTTAGGACATATTATAACTACATGCCCAACAAGACATAAGAAATGGATAATAAAAGGTAAAATCAATGATACTAACCAATCAGGACCCAACAGAATTTGGGTACCTAAAGCTTGATGTTTTTATTTCAGGTTAATCCTCGAGCATCCAAATGGTATTTAGATAGTGGGTGCTCAAGACACATGTCAGGAAACCAAAAGTTATTCTCTCATCTCCAAGCTAAAGAAGGAACAGTCACTTATGGAGATAATGGGAAAGGAACAGTGATATGCAGTGGCTCTGTGAATAACAAAGGAAAAACAGTCATAGAAGATGTGTTATTAGTCAAGGGATTGAAGCACAATCTCATTAGCATCAGCCAGCTGTGTGACAGAGGCCATCAGATCAAGTTTCAAGAGTCAAAGTGCAGTATAGTGAAGGATGGAGCAGTCATCTTTGAAGCAAATAGAGAAAAGAATTTGTATGTGCTCTACCTTGAAGAACTCAAAGAGCAAAATGTTTGTCTGACAGCAAGTAAAAACAAGTCTACTGAACTATGGCACAGACGACTTGGACATTGCAGCATAGATGACATGAGGAAATTGTTGAAGAAAAGTCTTGTGGAAGGTCTACCAAAAGTCAGTGGAAAGTTGGAAGGTGTCTGTAGACCTTGTGCTAAGGGAAAGCACACTAAAAGCTCCTTCAAGTCAAAGACGGTGGTGACCACCTCAAAACCCTTAGAGCTCCTACATATGGATCTATTTGGGCCAATGAGGACTACCAGTCATGGAGGAAAGAACTTTGGATTTGTCATAGTTGATGACTATTCAAGATTTACATGGGTATCATTCCTAGAGCATAAAGATGACACTTTTGAAAACTTTGTTAGTTTCAGCAAGAAGGTGCAGAAAGATCAGAAGTTCAACATTGTGTCTATCCGATCAGATCATGGTGGTGAATTTCAAAATGAAAAGTTTGCTAGATTCTGTGATGATCAGGGAATTGAGCATAATTTCTCAGCACCAAGGACACCACAGCAAAATGGTATTGCTGAGAGGAAGAACAGAACCTTATTGGATATGGCAAGAACTATGCTCTCAGAATATGATCTGCCAAGATATTTTTGGGCTGAAGCAAGCTACATTGTCAACCGAGTGATGATCAGGCCAATCCTGAAGAAGAGTACTGCATATGAACTGTTCAAAGGGAAGAAGCCAAAGATCAGCCATTTCAGAACCTTTGGATGTCCCTGCTTTATTCACAACAATGGAAAAAGGGACATTGGTAAGTTGGATGCCAAATCAGATGAAGACATCTTCATGGGGTACTCTTCTAAACCCAAAGGCTATAGAGTATTCAATAAACGTACTTTACTGATTGAACAGTCTGTACACATTATCTTTGATGAAACTAACCCTTCCTTGAGAAAGGAAGTAGATAGTGATAATGATGATGAAGATGAACTGTCCAAGAAACTAAAGGATACATCAATTGAGGACAAGGATGATCCACCTCTGGAAGAATTGCAACAAGAAGAAGTTACTCATGAAAATCTTCCAAAGGAGTGGAGATACAAGAAAGATCACCAACCTGAGAACATTATTGGTGATCCATCCGTAGGGGTAAGAACAAGATGTAATGTTATCCCTTGTGATTACTTAGCTTTTGTATCTCAAATAGAGCCCAGGACAGTCAATGAAGCTCTTACTGATGAATCTTGGATAATAGCCATGCAAGATGAATTGAATCAATTCAAGAGAAACCAAGTATGGTCACTTGTTCCTAGACCATTAGATCATCCAGTCATTGGCACCAAATGGGTGTTCAGAAATAAATTGGATGAAACTGGTGCAATCTTAAGAAACAAGACCAGATTGGTGGCTCAAGGCTATTCTCAAGAGGAAGGCATAGATTTCGATGAAACCTATGCATCTGTAGCTAGACTTGAGGCCATCAGAATACTACTAGCACATGCATCAGCCTTAAACTTGACATTATTTCAAATGGATGTTAAATCTGCATTCTTAAATGGTTTCATAAAAGAGGAAGTTTATGTGGAACAACCTCCGGGTTTTGATGACACAGAATTTTCTAATCATGTTTTCAAACTTCATAAGACTTTATATGGTTTAAAACAGGCACCTAGAGCTTGTTATGAAAGGCTTAGTTCTTTTCTTTTAAACCATGGTTTCAATAGAGGTCAAGTAGATAGTACTATTTTCATAAAGCCAAAGTTCAAACACATACTATTAGTTCAAATCTATGTAGATGATATCATTTTTGGTTCTACTGATGAATCTTTTTGCAAGTATTTTGAAAAGTTAATATAGGGAGAATTTGAAATGAGTATGATGGGAGAACTCAACTATTTCCTTGGATTACAAATCAAACAAGGAAAATGAAGGAACTCATATTTGTCAAGCAAAATACACAAAAGAACTCTTGAAGAAGTTTGGATTCGACAATGCCAAACCACTGTCAACACCAATGAGTACATCAACAAGGATGGACAGTGATAAAGATGGTAAGAAAGTAGATCAAAAGATCTACAGAGGTATGATTGGTTCACTACTTTATTTAACAGCTAGTAGACCAAATATTCTATTTAGTGTATGCATGTGTGCTAGATATCAAGCTGATCTTAAAGAATCACATTTAATTTCAGTGAAAAGAATATTTAGATATTTAGCTAGAACTCATGACTTAGGTCTGTGGTATCCAAAATCTTGCGAAATCGATTTAATAGAATACTCAGATGCTGACTATGCTGGATGCAAATTAGATAGAAAAAGCACCAGCGGTTGTTGTCAATTTCTTGCAGGATGTTTAATATCTTGGTCTTCAAAGAAACAAAATTCAGTAGCACTATCTACAGCTGAAGCTAAGTACGTAGCTGCTGGAAGTTGATGTACACAACTCTTATGGATAAAGCAACAACTTGAAGATTTCGGATTAAACATCAAATCCATCCCACCGTTGTGTGACAACACCATTGCCATTAATCTCACCAAGAATCCAGTTCAGCACTCAAGGATCAAACATATTGAGGTTAGATATCATTTTATTCGTGATCATGTTGCAAATGGAAATATTGAAATATCCTTTATTGATACAAATGGCCAATTAGCAGACATTTTCACAAAAGCCTTACCTGAAGAGAGATTCACATCTCTTAGAAGGGAATTAGACATGTGCAATTTGTGATAAAAAAAAGTTTGCTTACAACTGGCACATTAATTTTCAGATTTAAGCTATTTTTCCCTCCATGTTTTTTAAGCAAAAGAAATTCAAATTATCCTTTGTAACCGGTCTTTCATTGAAGTCGGTTTGAATAGTCAACATCTTTTGTCGTTTTCCTCCGCCTTTTGGCGCCTCACTTTCCACATCGCATTAATTTATTCATAAAATCAATGACAGAATGATTCGTATCTCATCGTCTACCTTTTCCCCTTTTCATCCTGTCGCATGAGCCGATGCCCTAACAACCCATACCTCAACCCTCTGCAAATTTGAACCTTCCTTCTCCTTCCCGCAAAAATTTCTTGAGGATTCCTTCTCTTCTCCTTCCGTTTTAACCCTCCAGAGACTTTCCCACCTGAATCCATGGCCGCACCAGTCATCGCCGGCAGTTTGGGTGGCTACAGCGCCGAGTTTCTCACTCCTGAGCAGCAAGAGAGGTTTACCTTTGTGAAGACGAAGCTCTGTGGCAATAAAGAAGTCGATGTCGCTAATCTGAGGAAAAGTGGAATGAGCAGTGTGATAGATTTGATCAATCAGATGCAGTGGACAGGAGTTACCACCTTTTCAGAGGTCAGTTATCTGGACCTGGTAAAAGCTTTCTTCGTGTGTATGAGAACAGAGGAAGATGAGTCCCTAGTTTCTTCAGTGAAGGGAACCATGATTAGAATAGACCCTGAGTTACTGAAGATGTTGTTTAATGTGAAGACTTCCGGATTTAGTGGGGTTCACACTGTGGACGCCGGGAGCAGGTATCAAATGAAGAAGATGCTCCTATTGAGGGGGAGCCATCAAAAGAAGGTTCAGTAGAAGCAACTCCAGTTGTTGATGATCAGGAGGAAAGACATGAAGATTCTCCAAATTTGGATGACAGAGAAGGGGAGACTGCAAGCTCTTCGAGCTCAGATGATGATCAACCTCCTCCAGCAAAAGAAGGCAAGAAGAAAGGAAAAGAAGTTGTCTCTGAAGTTCCTCTCCTGGCTGATTCACCTTTTGAGAGGCAGGTCAAGCAGAAAATTGTCATAAATTTGAAGCCAGTTATTGAAAGGCTGAATGTACAAGGTGAGCTATTATGTACTCTCCAGTCAGATGTAAATTCTATATTTCTGAGCCAAGCTTCAGCCAACAAGGAGTTAGGTCAAATCAAAAATGCTATGAAATGGTTTAATAAGGAGATGAGTAGCATGAAAGGCATGCTCTCGGATATTATCAAGGCAGTTGGAGTTCAAGCTCCTCCTCCTCTAGAAGCTCAGGAGCCTGGAGAAAATGTGTCTGGGCCATCAGGGCCAGCACCTGAAGCAGGAGCAGCACCAGAAGAGGTAGGGCCAACAGGGCCAGCTGATTAGGTTGAAGGGCCACCAGGGCCATCTGAGCAAGGGTCAGGGCCATCAGGGCCGTTGGAGAGTGAGTCTGTGCAGATAGAGGCAGAAGAGTTCTTGGCGCCCAAGCCCCCAGCTCCCTCTTCTCCCTCTCACACACCTATTCCTCCAACTCCACCCTCAGCTCCTACAGCACCTCCTGCTCCTCAAACATTCAAGAAGCCTCAATCTAGACCAATTTCTTCTCCTACACCATTTCAGTCCACCTCATCTCCTGCCTCCTCTACTTCCATTCCTTCTCCTTCTCCTATTCATGAGGCCCCTCCAGCATCCTCAGCTGGAGCCTCCTCCTCCTCCTCTGGTCCCTACCTTGGACCAGCTGATGATCTCCCAACTACTTCACATTATTTTCTTCATCCTACTCCTCCACCATCTTTCATCACTATCATACCTGAACGAGCTCAACTCAACTCTCCCTTTATGGAAATGATAAAGGATGAGTTTGAGGAAGGGATCCTCAGGTCTGTGTTGAAAGTTGGAGAACATATTCACAGGGCAGACCCTTCTAGTCATGCCCCCAAGAAGAGGAAACTTACTTCTACTTCCTCCTCTTCCTCTGAACCCAAATACCCACCTTTGTGGTTTTCTCTCACAGTGGACAATAAACATAACCCACTGTATAGGGAGTACCTTTCCAAAGTTGTTCTTGCCACCATCATCAACCTTCCCTTTCAAAATCTCATAGATCATTTGAACACCATTCTACCCTACACTTCTCTTTCAAAATCCGAAAAGTCCAAAATCTTCTCTCTTGCTCACTCCAAATCTGAAGAGCAGTGGGGCAAAGGTCACAAGGATCTCTTAAAGAAATTCATTCTTGCAAAATCTGCCAGATTTCCTCCAAGAGACCACTCCCTGACCCTATCTGAGTGGTTCAGGATGTATCACCAAGAACTTTGAGCTCCCTTCATTAAAAAGGAAATTAAGATGGTCAGGCACTATGTGTTGTTCAACAACTACAGATATGTCCATCGACTTCCTGAAGTTCAGCTCAGCCAGTTCAAAAGGGTCATTTCAGCTCTCACTCCAGACATCTCTCATACTTCAGACGTTCAGGTAGATTTTGCTACCCTCCAAGTGCCTGAAGAATTAGCCCTTCCTCAAATTCACTTTCTAGTTATGGAGTCCTCTGTAGGATCCATTATCTTTGAACGTTTTGCCAGAGTAATGGGGAGAATTAAAGTGCAGAAAGGCTGCCTGGTTGCTTTTCCTAGATTCCTATTTAGGGAATATCACCAAGGGCATGTAAGTGCTGAAGTTCTAGCCCCTATTCTGTCTGAATGTGAAAGGCTCACATCTTCTGAATGGTTCAAGTTCTACCCCCTGTCAGCTCAGCAGCTGTTTGAAATCAATGAAGCTCAGGCCAGGGAAGGCAAACCAGCCATTTCTCCAGCTACTTTCCTAGATATGAACTCCATTCATCTTGTTGATGACCCCTTCAAGGTCTAGGAGGAAAGATACAAAGTGTATGTGGCTATGCACAAGTCTCTCAGAGAAAACCACAACCACTATCCTGTAACCATGGACCAATTCCTCACCTGTGCCAGCTTTGGGACTCATCGATTTCTCAAGATGAACATGGACAAGAATGCATATGTTGATCTTCTCTATCAGCACCTAGATCTTCATCTCAAAAGGATGGCTTCCACTATGGGACCATCCTACTCTGTATCTTTTGGAGTCTTCAAAACCCTTTTTGAAGAGCAGGAAGCACAGACATGGGAAACCATCTCCCATTTTGCCTCTCTTTTGTCTCCTGCTTACTACTTACCTGTACCTCCACAGAATTAATAGACTCTCTTTGCTTGTGTGATCCCATCTTTCTCTTCTTTTCTTTGTCTCAGTTTGCTTTTTTTGCTTAATGACAAAAAATGGGAGAAAATTAGCATGTCTGAAATACATCATTTTGGGAGAAAATAGCATATCTGAATTTCATTCAGAGAATTTAGGGAAGAAAATCAGTTATCTGAAATTAAATGCTTCAACATCTAGAGAAAATTAAGCATATCATATTTTCTGAAATGATTTCAGATATTATTTCATCCATGCTCATTGTTAAGTTTTGTCATCACCAAAAAGGGGGAGATTGATGATCAGTCTGTCCCCAAGTAATTTTAATTAATTACGTATATATTTTGGTGATTAACAAAACCTAACAAGATTTTATCTAATGAATCTTCATAAGTCTTTAGTACAAAAAAAAACTTCAAGGTCAAACAAGCAGTTAAGGTATGAATTATTTCCCTAAAGCTTTTTATCTGATTAACATATTATTTCTTTAAGTTCATATCGACTTCTATTGAAGGCCATAACGATTTCTTTATAAGCATATCGATTTTAATAGAATTATCATAACGATTTCCTTTCAGGATGAAAAGTCATGTTATTTCAAATAAATCGATGTTGTAACGATTCTATAAGTTATCGCAACGATTTCTTTAGAAAGCGCAACGACTTGCCTGTCGTAACGATTCTATAAGTCATCGTAACGATTTCTTTAGAAAGCACAACGACTTGCTTGTCGTAACGATTCTATAAGTCATCGCAACGATTTCTTTAGAAAGCGCAACGACTTGTCTGTCGTAACGATTATATAAGTCATCATAACGATTTCTTTAGAACTCGCAACGACTTGTTCACCGTAACGATTTCTTTAGTGATCATAATGATTTCTTTAGAACTCGCAACGACTTGCTCGCCGTAGCGATTTCTTTAGTAATCATAATGATTTCTTAAGAACTCGCAACGACTTGCTCGTCGTAACAATTTCTTTAGTAATCATAACGATTTCTTTAGAACTCGCAACGACTTGCTCGCCGTAATGATTTCTTCAGTAATCATAACGATTTCTTCAGAAATACAACGATTTGCATCTCACAACGATTTGGTAAGTGTTTCACATCGATTTCTTCAGAAACACAACGATTTGTTGTCTTTAACGATTTGTTAAGTGTTTCATAACGATTTCTTCTGTGTCATAACGACTTGGTCAATCTGACTTATTCATAACGATTTCATAAGTCATATAGTCATCGATTTCATATTGACTTGATATCTTATTCATATTAAAAGTGTTGACTTGTCAATGTCTTCTCTTATCTGTCTGACTGCTGTGCATTTAATGAAGACAGAACGTATCTACTGCATGCATGCAGATGATGTCTTTTCATTATCGTGCTTACTCTGTCAAACATCTTTTGAATCAAACGATTTGGCATTGCTAGTTTGGTGAAAACTCATGTCAACGTTACTGACAACAAGAGACAGCCTAGCTGTCTACTTTTCTAGCATTTAATGTGTGCAGGGTCCTAAAGATGTTCTGTAATACAACGTTGGACCATACTGACGCCAGAAGACATTATCTCTTTGCGTGCTCAAACGGACAAAAGACTGTTAACTGGAAGCCTCCAACACTCCATGTGTCTTTCAGTCTAACGACTACTCAAGAGAGAGAGACAACGGACACTTCAACGTCTATTTTTCGAATTGAAGATATAAATACAAGTCAGAAGAACAGTAGACGGACGTGCATTCAAGCATTCAAATTCTTCTGAAGAAGTCAAGAGCCTAGAACCTCATTCCACTCAGTTTTTGCTCTTTGCTCTCCACTAGTTTGTGAAAATCTTGAGAGAGCCTGTGGAGTTCTGAGAGTGTGCCTTGTTCAGATCTTTGCTCTCAGTTCTAGTTGCTTTAGATCCTTGCTTGTCAAAAGCTTGATCTAGGGGCTTGAATTTCATTCATTCTCTTTGTGTTGTTCCCTTCGGGTGTGAAGGAAGATCTGGTGTGGTATCCAGGGTGTTGCTATTCCCTTCGGGTGTGAAGGAAGACCTGGTGGGGTATCCAGGGTGTTGCTATTCCCTTCGGGTGTGAAGGAAGACCTGGTGGGGTATCCAGGGTGTTGCTATTCCCTTCGAGTGTGAAGGAAGACCAGCTGAGCTGGGTGTTGTAGTGTCCTTAAGGGGGACTGTACCCTTGTTAGTGAAATCCTGAGAGATTGCTCAGGGACTGGACGTAGGACTCCTAAGGAAAGGAGGTCCGAACCAGGATAGTTTCTTGTGTTGTGTGATTGCCTTTCTCTTGTGTGTTTGTTATTCAAACTAACAGTCACTAACCTCATTCGAAGAACATTTGTGTGTATGTTTAAATTTACAGGAATCGTCTAAAGATTATTTTTTTAAAGACCCATTCACCCCCCCTCTGGGCTCGTCAACTGGGCAACAATTATTGGATGTCACATGGGTTTGTTGCCTAGTCACATTGCACTTAAAGTGCAATGTGAAAGTGCAATAAGCCTTTCTCTTTCTTTATAGATTGTTAATATCTCAACTCCTTCTACATCTTCACACCAAGAGGTAGCACTAGCACTCCGTCTGATTGTTAATAGCTCGGGAGCCAAGTTTTATATTGTTTAGATTTGTTTTTGAAAGTTAAATGATTTGTTTTACATTCTTGACTTTAAATGAACCATTTAGTATCTTAACTTGACCCACTACTTGCACGGCTCCATATAAATTCATGTTAGTATGTGATTGGAAACTACTAGGAGCTTTGGATGCATATATATATATGTTCCTCTAAATCCAGAATCTTTAGAAGATAGACATTACAAAAGAACAAACAAAATTATTTCTTAAGAACCGACTGCAAATGCCACCACCGCCGTCTCCTCCGGTGCTTTCAGATTTTGTTTTATTTATCCTCAAAATCTAGGAGCTCTTTCAGATTTTGATTTATTTATTCTATTTTTTTCCCATTTTTTATCCTCTCACCCTCCACAGGTGCCCCCTCTCTCACCCTTCTCTTACTCATGCTCTGCATTGACTCCTTGCCACTCTCTCTTTCTGCTTGCCAATTGTCTCTATGTAATTTATGAATAACAGTTAACAAATGTACCTTTTTCTTTACAAATTGTTAATATCTCATCTCTCTCTACATCTTCACACAGAGAGGTTGCATCCTGGTCTGATTATTAATATCTCAGGAGTCAGGTTTTATAGTGTTTCCATTTATTTTAAAAATTAAATAATTTATTTTATGATACAGAATATCTTTTCAATTACATATTCTTTAAGTAATATCATTTCATAAATTGAAGAGGACTACTTCAGATAATGATCGATGATTTATCTGGTGATGCTATTCTTACACAATATTCATACAACAAGATGAAGAAGATTAAAGTTGAAAAAGAAGACGTTGAAAGTTGACAATGTATTTGATGTTTATGACTTACGTTTCATGACTGTAGACACGCGAATTTTCCCATCGCGGGTAAATTTTCGAGTTGCGCTGTAACACCCAAAATGACCATCATTTTGCCCTGAAAGAGCTTTTTCCGAATATTTCTGAATCTCGCCCACTTCTTTCTTGGTGCTTCTCCCAGGATGGGTCAAATCAGCAACGGAACAGCGACGGAATAGCGACAAAAAACTTCTGTCGCCAATCGGCGACGAAACAGCGACTGTCAAATTTCCGTCGCTAATCTGTCGCCAATCAGCGACGGCTTAACGATGATAAAATATTCTTGCCCTGAACCGCCTTTCAAATTCGCGTCGACTTCGCTTCACCCGATTCATCAAATTTTCGTCGCTAATCTGTCGCTGAACCGCCTGACAAATTCGCGCCCGCTTCCGTCGCCGCGTTTCTTGAAAAACATTAAAATACGTCGATTTCGGTGGACTCAATTCATGAACTTTCTGTCGCTGTTCCGTCGCAATTTCTGTCGCTAAACTAGTCACCAACCTATCTTTTATTCACGTCCATTCCGGTCAACGCGTTTCATTAAAAGGCGTCCACTACAGTGGACGCGATTCAGAAAAGTGACATCAACGTCCCCGTCGGCTGACAACGTACTCACGAGTCAGTTACCTCGAAACCAAGCGAGTTTAAAACGCGTCCACTGTACTTGACTCGATTTTAAGGTCAAACCGACCTTCTTAAAAGCGGCGGTTGTCCTGGACGCGATTTTGACCCATAACCTTAAATCTCAGCCAGTGGCCTTCTTTCCAAGAGGGGGCTTTTCATTTGGTTTGGCTCACCATTCTAGAGTAAGGGAGAGGTTTCTAGAGAGAGAGAGAGAGAGGTTTCTAGAGAGAGAGAGAGAGAGAGAGAGGTTCCTAGAGGGAAGGGGGAGGGGAGCTTCACACGGCGGAGCCCTGCCTCGCCGTAGGGTTCCCTCGCCATCCCGCTCTCCTGTCCTCGTCTCCGGTCCGATGCCGCCGTCGTCTCCGTCATCACGCGCACGTTTCGAGGCGGATCAGCGTCGTCCTCCTCCTCTCGCCTTTCGCTCTAAGCGCCGTCACGCCGTCCGGAAACCTCAGGGCAGCACCCTCTTTTCTCCTCCCGGACCTCCCCCCGTGGTCCTTTAAGTTCCTTTCATCTCCCCCCCCCCCCCCTTTACGTGGTCTTTTCATTTTCACATGCATGCATGCCCACACACCTACATAATTTAGGGGTTTGAAAAGCCACCCAAAAGGTATGTTCTCCTCCTTTCCTACATGTCCCTATTTTTGGTGCTTTTTAGGAAAGTACCTGGCGATCACGATTTATTACTTTATTGTCTTTTTATCGCCCGAAGGGCCACTGTTTGTTTCATCGCCCTTCCTTTTTTCACGTGTATCCGTACACGTTATCTTTGTGGAGACCGTTCTTCGTCCCCCCTAAAAAGAGAGCGGAAACGTAGTCTACAAATTGGCGATCATAGTGGGACACTCTTAATTTCAGTTCGGGTACCTCTTTTTACGCCACACGTGGCGTTAAATTTTGGCACCCACGTGTGCCACCTTTTGCCCCACGGGGCATTTTTGTTTTATTGTGTTTTTACCATTTTTTTATTTATTTAAATCCATGTTTAGTTAAGTTGATTAGTTGAGTCATTAGTGTTTAAAAGTTAAGTTTTTATTTCATATGTGTGTGTGTATGCTTCTATACATCTAATTTGTAAAAACAAATTTGCGCTCTGCATTACTGCCTTGAATCGCGTTCAAGACAACCGACGCGTTTTTGGGTGCCTTTTTCTGATTTTTTGGAGTCTGGAGTTCTGAGTTGATACACGTCCAACCCAGTGGACGTGATTTAGTGCATGCTTATTATCGCGGCGGCTGAAGTCGACGCATTTTTGTTTACAGTGGCCGTCCACAGGGACCTCGCGCGGGCTTTCATTTCTGCGTCGCAGTGACTGGACGCATTTTTTAGTCGCGGCGGCTGTGCTCGTCGCGATTTTAACGGTTGACAGAAATGCCTCCTTCTGCCATTTGTGTTGTAAACTGTTGCATTGTGGACATCTTGCATCGGTCGGGGGACCTCCTTCCCTCATTTCCTAGGCTCCACACACCTCTTCCGGTGAGGGCAAACTCTCCATTGGGCATTCCGTCCCTCTGGACTAGTGAACCTTCTTCCGGAACCCCATAAGACTCTGTACCCCGTGGATTCCCTCACGGCGGACCGAGCAGGTGGTACCCTTTACCGGTGACCCGGGTTTAGATATCCATTGCGTGGTGATGATGATTCTAGTTGTATCCCGAAGTACTCATCCTACCCAACTAGAATCTTACGTGGAGTGACACAATATTTTTCAATCCATTAATTAATTGTGAAACTCCTTAAAAACAAACGCTAAGCATCATAACTTGTTTGAACCATATTGTCTGTCTAATCTTTGTTCAACCTGTTTGATTGCTTGCTTATAAAAATGGACCCATATTATCATGCCGATTTCTATCATGAGGACTATGAGGATAATGTTCACTCTCCATCTTTCCAGTCCCATGTTGGTCCATTTCACCACCATGAGGGACAAGCTTCCACTTCCTACGGTTATGTGTGCACACCGCGCACTAACCAATTTGATGTTCCTTCACATATACCTCCAATCAGAACCTGACAAGAGCCTATCCCGACCAGAGATCCAACTGTGCAACATGTCCTAGCCGCACTGGATCAGCTCACACCTCAAGAACTTTGTATGGTACAATCATTGGTTGAGGGTGTGACTCCTTCCACGACTCCTTCTCCAGCTTCTTCCCCTAGGCACCCGCCTATGTATATCCCGGCGACTTCGCCACCTACCCCTGTACATCCTTCATCATCTCGGCACCCTAGCCATTTGCACGCCCGTGCTCCGGTCCGTACAGATCGTCCCTTAGGGAGGCCCACCTATTCCAGGCCACCCCCACATATTTCCTCACAGGCCCAGCAGCCCCTCACTTCTCCAGAACATGCTCTTCTCCGGAGATTGAACACTCTGGAGAATCAAATAAATGAATTTTCAAATTCTAAGGGTAACCCTGTCGCCGCCGTGCCGGCTCTCCCAAAAATTCACATTCCTCCTTCGGAGATGCCGTCATACCGACTGTACAATGGCACGGGGAACCCCTATATTCATGTCAAAGAATTCCTTTATGAGTCCTCCCATTGGCAACGTGACCCCATCACGTTGGCATATTTATTTAGAAAATCTCTTGACGGTCCTGCGCTCGAATGGTTCTACTCTCTAGAACCAAGTGAGGCAGGAGACTTCCGCTCCCTACACAAGAAATTCCTTCAGAGGTACAAAGACCGCGTTAGCCCTTATCTCTCTATCACGGATCTAGTATCCGAGAAGATGGGGGCCAACGAGGAATTTGTACAGTTTGTTGACCGTTGGAGGTCGATGGTCGTGCGCCTTCAGCGTGAGCTCTCGGAGTCAGAGCAAATTAAGATAATCATTTCGAACTCTACTCCGAGGTTCAGGCACATCCTAGCCATGAATCAAATCACCTCCATGGAGGAGCTCTACGAGCGGGGACGTTACATCCAGACACATCTAATGGACTCCCCGATCGCGGAACTTTTTGATCAAGTTCATCCGAGTCAGAACGAATCAGTTGACGCCATCCACCATCCACCTCACCACTATACCACATCCACATCATATGCGCCTCCGCATAATCCACCCATCTACTATGGCATGCCGCCACCCAGGCGTCCACTGATTCGTCCTCCTCGGACTCAGCAACCTCCAACTGGGCCCTACGATGCCCCTATTTTTCAAGAAGAAGCTCCCGCGCTTTACGTTGCACCTGCTCCGGCACCCATGCCAGCTCCCATGCCTCCACCACAACAACCACTACCACCACAACAACCCTTACCTCCACAACAGCCTCCACCTCCACCACATCCTATTGCTCGGGCTGAAGTTGCCAGCCGCCAACCACCCCGCGAAACCACTTGGCGCTACGATGATGAACCTTCCCAGGTCATCTCCGTAGGCCATTTACCTACACCACCCACCATCATCAAACCTACACCCATCAAACCCACTCCCATTACACCCACCATCACACCAATCATTACACCTCCCATACCGCCAACACCATTGGCAACCCAACCCGAGCAACCCCTTGCTGTCACTCCCATTGCGCCTCCACTGGCCATACAGCCTGCTATTACGCCTCTGCTGGCCATACAACCTACCACTACAACCACTCCATCCACCCCCACTCCCATTCCCTGGAGCAAGGGCAAATCTTTAAGGAGCAAGAAGCGTCAGCAGCAGAAGAAGGAAGTCCCGGGACTGAGCATGCTTTTTGAATTTCATGATTTTATCCCCCGCATGCCGGTCATCGTTTGCATACCAATCACATTTCCCAAGCGGCAGTCCCCTCTGCCAATCATTTCAGTCCCGGGACCGGGCATGCTTTTCCAACATCATGATTTTATCCACCGCATGCCGGTCATTGTCAATACGTCGGGCACATGTCCCAAGCGGAAGTCTTCCCCTCTAATCATGGCCGTCAAGAGGCCTTCTAAGAATATGCCAATCATACCCGCTGCCAACCGGGTTCAATTCAAAATACTCATAGGGAATCTCTCCCTCCAAGCTCTCATGACTCCTCACACAGTTGTTGTGAACCTTCCCGCACCAGTGAAGGGGTCAACTATCCAGATTGTGCTCACGCACTCCAAGGCCAAATCATTGGCACAATCAATTACTCAAGGGGTCGTGCCCCCTTCTACATCAAGCATTTTACAATCTTTGGGCCCCTCGTTGTTGCTTCCAACTCAACCTGTGGAACTCCCCGCCTTTCCATTAAGCTATATTCCAAGGGAGTTACCACTGCCATTTGAAACTCTGATAGAGGTTAACGATCCAATCATTGAGAGTTGCTCGATCCCTCGGAGAAGAGCAAGATCACCGGCCCGCTGGGCACATTTTATGAGGAAGTTCTTGAAGGTCAAAACGTCGATTCCCAAGCGGAAGCCCAAACGCCGGGCAAGGCAAGAGACCAAGGGATCTCCTCCAATCATGGCCGTCAAAAGGTCTTCTAAGAATTTGCCAATCATACCCGTCGCCAGCCGGGTTCATTTTCAAGTACTCATAGGGAATCTCTCTCTCCAAGCCCTCATGACCCCTCACACCATCTTCGTGAATCTTCCCACTCCAATCGAGGGGTCAACTATGCAAATTGTGCTTACGCACTCCAGCGCCAAATTCTTGGCACAATCGATTTCCCAAGGGATCGTGCCCCTTTCCATATCACATATCATACAATCGCTGGGCACGAGCCCCTCATTGTTGCCTTTAACTCAACCAGTGGAACTCTCCACCCGTCCATTTAATCATATTTCAAGGGAGTTACCATTGTTGCACCTTTCCGCTCCAGCGAGGGCAACAACCATGCAGATTGTGCATGCGCACTTCGAAGCCAAACCATTGGCACAATCTACCACCCAAGGGGCATGCCCCCTCTTATGTCACACGACGTATTCCTTGGGCACAGTCCCTTTATTGTTGCTTCTGACATTGCCGGTGGAACTCCCCACCCTTTCACTGAATTTTATTCCACGGGAGTTATCACTCTTCATTGAATTTTCGTCAGAAGTCAACAATTTTCCTTTAATCTTTGAGAGCCGTTCAGTCTCTGCGAGAAGAGCACGTCCATCCGCCCGCTGGGCAAGATATGTGAGGAGACACCTCAGGGCACCGACGCTGGCCCCCAGATTGAAACCGATTTTCCGGGCATGATAGCAACATGCTAGGGAACCTTCATCCCCCTCTTTTCCTTTTGAATCTTCCTTTGTTTTATTAAGTACATACCCGTGGGTTCTTCACATTCCCTCCCCACGGGAAGCTTTTTATTTCCATTTATTTTTTGATTCAGCGTACTCTGGGCATCGCGCCCAATTTTGTCCAAACAATGCCCCTCGAGGCACATCTTTAAGCACCCTACGCTGTGCTCATTTTCCTTTTCAGTCGGCCCCACACGGCCTTTTTAATTCCGCTTCCCGTTCGGCCCCTCGTGGCCATTTTGTTTCTGTTCGTCCGGGCCATCTGGATTCCGTTTCTTCCACAGGGCATCGCGCCCTTCCTGTTCGCTCCTCAGGGCATTGCACCCTGTTTGTCCTTCCAACCCCTCCGGGCCCTCCGGAGTTTCCACAGTCTTTTCCTCGTGTTTGCCCCTGTGTTTTTAATCGGGTCCTTCGACCCTTCTCGCATTGCTTTCGGGGCTTTAGCCCCCATGTATAATTTTAATTTCGAATAAAAAATGTACATTCTTCTAGACCTCCGAGTCTCGCCCCAGCGCCGGGCATTCGTCCTTTTCGCATTTCTCTTCTCTCCAGCATTTAATCGGGTCCTTCGACCCTTCTCGCACTGCTTTCGGGGCTTCAGTCCCCATGCACAGTCTTAATTTTGAATAAAAAATGTAAATTCCTCTAGACCTCCGAGTCTCACCCCCAGCAGAGCATTCGTCTTTTGTTTTATTGTCACCTCCATTTTTCAATCGGGTCCTTCGACCCTTCTCACATGTGTCTTTTTAATTTTGAATAAATAATTTTGTCAATTCCCTTAGACCTTTCGAGTCTCGCCCCCAACGCAGGGCACATCTGCCCCAGCGCAGGGCATGAGCATTCGTTTTTCCTTATCCCTCCAAATTCCTTACTTTGAAAACTTTTATCTACCAAGTGTCGAGAAAATCCCATAAAAAGATGAATATTTGTTTAGCATTGCCATGTTGTCCCAGCATTTTTTCGTTATGATAACTCCGCGCCACGAGTCCCGCACTCTCTCCCGAGTCATTAAGGTTTGCCCTGGGCATGGGTATCCGCACACACTTCACGGCGCCCACAGCCGTTTGCTCCCGGTTGACACCGTCATCATCACAGCCACGCCTGAACGACGTTCGAAGTCTATTTTTTCTCTCCTTATTCAGCAGAAGTATGGGTAGTATGGGTAGCTGGGCAGAAGGCAACCAACCCAAGGCACTCCATTAGAAGAGGAAGTCTTTAACAGAATGGGCAGAATCAGAATCCAATCAAATGACCAATCAAAATGAATTTCCAATGCATGTCAAGAGGGCAAAGTCCCCGCGGAGATCCAAACGGACCCGCCCGTATGCATGCAACAATCAAATCAAATCAAAGTCGACAGGGCATGTCAAGAGGGCAAAGTCCCCGCGGAGATCCAAATGGACCCGGTCGTACGCATGTGTCTACAAATTAATGGTCATTCAATCACTCAAAATTCCAAAATATGATTCAAAAGCCCAAGCGCTTCATGAGACTAATCCCTTCTGACGGTTGTGCCAAGGAAAGAACCCGAACCCGACTCCCAGAATATCCATGCCAAGCTTACCCCTAAGCTTCCTTTTTATCTTTACCAGACTTAAGTTGTCTTTTCAAGCGTGGCTTTGATGGTTACACAATTAACCAAAAGCAGTCGACTCGTGGGCACCACGTTAAACTGCACACCCTACCCATGGACGTTCTTTAATGACAAGGGAGATAGCAAGGACCCCATCGCCGGTTAGTTTTCATAATTCCAATGTCGCCGTGGCACGGTAATGCTTTCAAAAATCCAAAGAAATTTGAATATTTCCAAAAGTCAAACAAATTTGAATAGAGTCAAAACTTACAAAAAAATAAAAATAAAAATATTCAAAAATCCAAAATCAAATATTTCAAAATCACAAAAAATCAAAATATTCCAAAACCAACAAAAAATCAAATATTCCAAAACCAACAAAATCAAATATTTTCCAAAACTAAAAAAAATCAAATATTAAAAAAACCAAAAAATTAAATATTTCCAAAATCCAAACAAATTCAAATATTTCCAAAATCCAAACAAATTTGAATATTTTCAAAATCCACAAAAATCTAAATATTTTCAAAACCCACAAAAATTCAAATATCTTTCAAAAAGTCCAAAAACATTCATGATGGTATTGCACAAGACAATCGCCATCTTCCTGCGTCAGATCGCATCAATCCTTTCAATCTTGGGTTCCTCCCATTTTGCACTCCCAACTTTCTTATCCAAGATCACTTATTCTCATGGTTAAACAAACCAATTGAATGAGTCATGCTTGTTGTTTAAACGCTTTATCCATGCTGCATGCTCCATGCTAAAAGTTGTTTTCCATAATATGTGTTTTCTTGGCTAACGAGTTTTGAGTGCATGATTCGAGTTACCTCATCCGACGCAATCAGGCTGATGTTGTCTTCACCATCAGTTATCTGCATCTACTATATGTTATACATTTAGAACACACCAAGGACCTTGTGGCTTTGAAGAATTTGGGGTTAGAGTTCCCCTTCATAAAAAACCATGATAATCCCAAATGATTCTTAGCCATACGGATAGGCCGTTACACTTGGCTTATGAGGACGACAGACCCATGCATGAACCCCCGGTCCTGACTCACCAGCGTAACAATATTATCCTTGGTTATTTTCTACTCCACTTTTAATCTTATTTTTCTTTTAGCCCAGCATATATACATATTGAAATCACAGTGAAAACCGTTCTTCCAAGGCAATTTAAGGGCCATCCGTGCTCAAATTCCAAAGCAACCCGAATATTCCACTCAGAGTCTAGTACTCAGTTTATCATAAAGTTGTTTGAAGATGTTCTTTTTGGAGAGAGACTCATCCATCCTGGATCTTTTCCTTTACTTTACTTTCGATCCACCTACGGCCATGGCAGCCCCATACGCAGGTGAAACCTAATGGATTACGTCCTTAGGTACTTCCCGACGACGGAAGTTGATCTCGCATTTGTCTTTACTTTGTAGTTTAGTTATCTACGATGGTACAGTTTCCTCTCCAAAGGAGTTTCCGAAGAGCAACTTTATTATGAATTGACGAACAGCTCCAGTCATTCGCCACTTCAGCGCGTGTCTATTTTTAACCTTGACGTCTACTTTTCAGTCCACTCCACTGCGATACGCTACATTTCTTTTCACTCCATTACACTCCACTTCGTGTCTCTCCGCTCGCTCCCCTACAAAGCAGACGTCAAGGTTGGGCATCTGTAGACACGCAAATTTTCCCATCGCGGGCAAATTTTTGAGTTGCGCTGTAACGCCCAAAATGACCCTCATTTTACCCTGAAAGAACTTTTTCCCAATATTTCTGAATCTCGCCCACTTCTTCCTTGGTGTTTCCCCCACGACGGGTTTGGTCGCAAAAGATCAAATCAGCGACGGAACAGCGACGGAAATATTTTCGTCGCTAAATCCGTCGCCAATCAGCAACAACTCCATTCCCCCCTTCCCGAAAACATCCATTCAGCGGGGGGAAGGAGGGTGGACAAATTTCTGTCGCCAATCAGCGACGGAACAGCGACTGTCAAATTTCCGTCGCTAATCTGTCTCCAATCAACGACAGATTCACGATGATAAAATATTCTGTCTCCGAACCGTCTTCCAAATCCGTGTCGACTTCGGTGGACGCGATTCATCAAATTCCCGTCGCTAATCTGTCGCCGATTTTGTCGCTGAACCGCTTTCCAAATTCGAGACCGCTTCAGTCGCCGCGTTTCTTGAAGAACATTAAAATGCGTCGATTTCGGTGGACGCGATTCATGAGCTTTCTGTCGCTATTCCGTCGTTGTTCCGTCACAATTTCTGTCGCTAAACCAGTTACCGACCTATCTTTTATTCGCGTCCGTTCCGGTCGACGCGTTTTATTAAAAGGCGTCCACTACAGTGGACCCGATTCAAAAAAGTCACATCAACGTCCCCGTCGGCTGACAACGTACTCACGAGTCAGTTACCTCGAAACCAAGCGAGTTTAAAACACGTCTACTGCACTGGACGCGATTTTAAGGTCAAACCGACCTTCTTAAAAGCGGCGGCTGTCCTGGACATGATTTTGACCCAGAACCTTAAATCTCAGCCAGCGGTCTTCTTTCCAAGAGGGGGCTTTTCATTTGGTTTGGCTGGCCATTCTATAGTAAGGGAGAGGTTTCTAGAGAGAGAGGGAGAGGTTTCTAGAGAGAGAGAGAGAGAGGTTTCTAGAAAGAGAGAGAGGTTTCTAGAGAGAGAGAGAGAGAGGTTCCTAGAGGGAAGGGGGAGGGGAGCTTCACACGGCGGAGCCCTGCCTCGCCGTACGGTTCCCTCGCCATCCCGCGCTCCCGTCCTCGTCTCCGGTCCGACGCCGCTGTCGTCTCCGTCATCACGCACACGTTTCGAGGTGGATCTGCATCGTCCTCCTCCTCTCGCCTTTCGCTCTAAGCGCCGTCACGCCGTCCGGAAACCTCGGGGCAGTACCCTCTTTTCTCCTCCCGGACCTCCCCTCGTGGTCCTTTAAGTTCCTTTCATGTCACCTGCCCCCCCCCCTTTACGTGGTCTTTTCATTTTCACATGCATGCATGCCCGCCCACACACCTACATAATTTAGGGGTTTGAAAAACCACCCAAAAGGTGTGTTCTCCCCTTTTTTCCATTCAGGTGTTTTTATTCCTTTGTACTTGATACTTTACTTTTCGGCTAATCCGGTATTTTCTTGTCCTTTTGTCTTATCAGGTACCCGAGCTGAATCTCCTTCGCCGGCCGGCCGGTGGAAGGAGGAGGAAAGAGCCCATGCACATCTTCCCGCTACGCGATCACTCTACGGATGAAAGGTACCCGAGTTGAATCTCCTTCGCCGGCCGGCTAGTGGAAGGAGGAGGAAAGAGCCCACGCACATCTTCCCACTACGCGATCACTCTACGGATGAAAGGTACACCTCCTTTCCTACCCGTCCCTATTTTTGGTGCTTTTTAGGAAAAGTACTTGGCGATCATGATTTATTGTTTTATTGTCTTTTATCGCCCGAAGGGCCACTGTTTGTTTCATCGCCCTTCATTTTCTCATGTGTATCCGTACACGTTATCTTTGTGGAGACCGTTCTTCGTCCCCCCTAAAAAGGGAGCGAAAAACGCAGTCTACAATGACATGGACCAATCTTTCGTATAGATTTTTTATTTACTGACAATATTTACTTTATCACTAATTATTGTCATCATTTCTATAAAAAATGTGTACATAAACTTTTAGATATATAATATATTAAAGATATCTAAATCTAAAAAAATTTCGTGCATCGCACAGGTATAGAACTAGTTATATACATTACATACTTACGCAATTACACATGTAACTATGTAACTACATAGAAATTTTATAAGTTTGTAACTCTGTAATTAGGACTTACTTAGTTACATACTTACATAGTTTTAGAAGGATTTACCTAGTTATTTTAATTTGTAATATATATACTAAAAGTGTGTAACTGCAAGTACGTACTTACACAGTTACATGTGTAACTGCGTAAGTATGTAATTACAGTTACACACTTTTGGTATATTACGAATTAAAATAACTAGGTGAATCTTTCTAATACTATGTAAGTATCACCACAAGAAAATGCGGCATTATCGACGGATAATTTTCCGTTGGTAATTCTGACGGATATTCCGACTACAATGCATCCGTCGAAAAATCCGACGGAATTTCTGACGGAAATATCTCTGTCGCTAATACCGACGGATATTTCGACGGAGATATTTCCGTCAGAAGTTTCGTCGTAAAACGCCTATACCCCCTTTCGCGAAACCCGCCTCTCTCTCTCTCTCTCTCTCACGCTCGCCGCTGCGCCCTCGCCGCTCGCCGCTGCCGCCGCCGCTCGTCGCCGCGCCCTCGCCACCAGCCGCCCCGACCCGGTACATGTATCCCCCCTCCCCCTGAACGCGGCCCCCTCCCCTTCCCAACCCCCCACGCGGCCCCCCTCCCCCTGCACGCGGCCCCCCTCCCCCTACTAAACCCCCCACCCGGCCCCCCTCCCCCTGCACGTGGCCCCCCTCCCCTTCCCAACCCCCCACCCGGCCCCCCTCCCCCTGCACCCGGCCCCCCTCCCCCTGCTAAACCCCCCACCCCCTACTAAACCCCCCACTCGGCCCCCCTCCCCCTGCTAAACCTCCCCCTGCCAAAAAAAAATTATTTTTGGGGAATATTTTTTAATGTTTTAGGTGGATGTGAATGTAGAGTTTTTTTTTGTGTTTTCTAAGTTGTATTTCTTTAAGTGGTTCTTGTGTTTTGATGTTGATTTTTAGTGGTTATTTGGTTCAACAGAAAATATCATAAACAACATATTTTATTTTAAATATGATGTTTTTTGGCATGATATATCAAACATGATACAGTTATTATGGCAAGGTATTTTGGAATTGATAGTCTTTTTTTATGAAAACAAGCAACATCTAAGTTGCCTCTAAAACTACTGATCCTCACCACTATCTTATGATTTTATTAGTGATAACTTAAGCTAATCTTACATAGACTTGATGGCAAGTTAGTATAACTTGTGACAATATCTTATGATTTTGCCACTGCAAAACCTTGTAAAATTCTTTGTCATTATCCATGGCTTGGCAAGCTTTATTGAGCTCATACCAAACCCTCCCATGACATTTTACCATATTCTAACTATAATCAAATAAAAACCATATGGAAGTTGTCGTTTATCTCTCTACATCTCTCACTTCATTTATCAAAATATGTGGAGAAAATATTTGTGCATGTATTGAGCGGATGGGTACTGTTTGCCTTACTTGTATTTAGACAATAATACTATTCCATCTATAATATGCACAAAATATTACTCATTAATCCCCTTTGTGTAAAAATAAAGCCTTGAACAGTTCCCCTTTGTCACATCCATGAACACCATAACATTAAGCCCCCTTTCTTCTCAGCCAGAGGGTGGGAGAGGGGAGGAAGATAAGTTTAGGAGTAACAAGAAAATTGGAAAATAAGACAGCACATAGATCCAATAAACAAAATTAGAACCAATTATGTGGCAAATTTCAAATAGCAACAAGATTTAAATGCACAAGAGAAAAAAATTAAAAAGATTCAGGCCATCAACTTTATTGAAGGAAAAAATGGAAGAAATAAACTAGTAAAAATAGACAAGTCGAGAAATCCAAATGATTTTTCTAGGTTTTTAAGATTTCAGATGACAATATATCGGGCCAAAAAATGAAGAAATTTCTGAGTTCAGTTTCCACATAGTTTATGGCATTAACATGGTATTGATAAAGCATCGACGGAAGTGTAAAAACGTATCTAAATATTTTGAAGCATAAGTGTTATGCTCTTATGCATACTTAGTTGGCATAATTTGTCATTGTCTGTCCCTTTTTTTAATAATAGGTTGAACAAGGTTTGGTTACTGATTCAAGAGTACAAGAGATCAGTTATGGGTCCTCGAAGATTGTACACGTCTATCCAGGCTACATTGTGAATGGATACCGATTTCACACGAGGGATTATGGATGGAATAAATCTACGATGAACAGCGGCGTATGTGTGAAGAAAAGTGCCTACAATGAAAATGAAATAGACTATTATGACATTCTCGAAGAAGTCATTGAACTGCAATTTTTGGGACAAGACAACAATGTAATTCTCTTCAAGTGTCATTGGTTTGATCTGACCTCTATTCGTAATGACACAACATATGGGATTGTCGATGTCAAACATAAGTCCAAGTTGAGTACGTATGAGCCATTCATTCTGGCGGCACAAGCCCAACAAGTTTATTATTCAAATTATTCATCCCTCAAATTGAGAGATTGGTGGGCTGCATGTAGAGTGAAATCAAGGCTATTCCCTGAGTATGAGCTTCTCCACGCTGATGATGACCTCGAAGGTGTTAATGACAAATTTTTCCAATCAGATCGGAGTGACGTACGAGAGTTGGCGGCTTCTACGCAGTTCAGTGTTGATGATATAAATGAAACAATTTGCCTATATAAGAATAACGAACAGGAAGAAGTTGACTCAAATGCCCTTGAGCGGGAGGTGGAGTCTGTGATGACCAAACTGTCCCCATAATAAATAATTCATTTATTTATATATTAATTTTGATGATTAACAAAATAGTACTAATGTATTACTTGAGTCTTGAGAACAGGAAATAAAAGAAAAATGAAAGTTCAAGACAATCAGGTAAGTCTCATCTCTCATTCTGTCCAAGTCTTTGTATTGACTTCTTTGATAAGCAGAACGATTTCCTCTTTGACCGGAAAACTCAAAACAAATCGATATCGCAACGATTCCTTAAGACATCGCAACGATTTCTTTAGAACCCGTAACGACTTGACTGTCGTAACGATTTCTTTAGACCTCGTAACGATTTCTTTAGAACCCGTAACGACTTGACTGTCGTAACAATTTCTTTAGACCTCGTAACGATTTCTTTAGAACCCGTAACGACTTGACTGTCGTAACGATTTCTTTAGACCTCGTAACGACTTCTTTAGAACTCGCAACGACTCTCCAGCCGTAACGATTTCTTTAGACCTCGTAACGATTTCTTTAGAACTCGCAACGACTCTCTAGTCGTAACGATTTCTTTAGAGTTCATAATGATTTTTTTGAAACTCATAACGACTTGATTGCTGTAACGATTTCTTTAGAATTCATAACGATTTCTTTAGAGTTCATAACGATTTCTTTGAAACTCATAACGACTTGATTGCTATAACGATTTCTTTAGAATTCATAACGATTTCTTTAGAGTTCATAACGATTTCTTTGAAACTCATAACGACTTGATTGCTGTAACGATTTCTTTAGAATTCATAACGATTTCTTTAGAGTTCATAACGATTTCTTTGAAACTCATAACGACTTGATTGCTGTAACGATTTCTTTAGAATTCATAACGATTCCTTTAGAGTTCATAACAGTTTCTTTGAAACTCATAACGACTTGATTGCTGTAACGATTTCTTTAGAATTCATAACGATTTCTTTAGAGTTCATAACGATTTCTTTACAGTTCATAACGACTTGATAAGTGTTCATAACGACTTGCTATAACTCATAACGATTTCATAAGTCATGAAAGCATCAGGATTATTTATATCGAATTTCTTGTTGTATCAACATAATGCTTTTTAATAGCGTTGAAAAGTCAAAGTCATATCTTGTCTGTTGACTGCTACGCATTAAATGCTCTCTGATCGTATCTCCCATGCATGCAGACAATATCTTCTATTTCCATGCTACTCTGTCTACGTACTTTTTTAGACAGAACGGAGCCTTGCTATATATTGCAATATATGTTCCATCTGTAACTAACAATCAACGACAGTCCTAGCTGTCCTCTATTTATTGTTGATATGCTTGCAGATATCTGACAAGACTCATCTGTACAACGTTGGATACAAGATTCTAAAACATTTCTCTGGCGTGTACTGAAGGATAAAAGACTGAAGATCAGAAGCTTCCTTGGTGACCAGTCTAACGTACACCAGGATAAGAGACAACGGACACTTCAACGTTCAAATTTGAATCAGAAGTATAAATAAAAGACTCAAGACGGAGAAGAATACAGAAGACAGAGAGAACAAGACTTGCATTTCAAAAAGAAAAATACCATCTCTTCGAGTCTTCAGAAGATTGAAAAGAAGAGCGAAGCTTCCACTCCAACTTAGTTCTTAGCTCTTAGCTCTCAGTGATCAAAGGAGATTTTATTTGTGAGAGCTTGTGTAGTCCTTGGAGAGAAAACCTTGCTAAATCTATTTCTCTCTCGGGCCTTGGTAGCTTCAGCTTGTAGCCTGTTAAGCTAGAGTCTGAAGCCTGTTCACACATTTTCTTCTTTAGTTGTGTTCCCTTCTGGACGAAGGAAGACCTGGTGGTATCCAGGGTGGTCGTTTTTCCCTTCAGGTTGAAGGAAGACCAGTTGAGGCTGGGTGTAAGGATCCATAAGGGGGATTGTACCCTTGGTAGTGAAATCCTGAGGTATTGCTCAGGGACTGGACGTAGGTCTCCTGTGGAGAGGAGTTCCGAACCAGGATAAAAATCCTTGTGTCTTGTGGATGTGTTTTGTGTGTTGTTGTCTTATTTGCTCTAACTCTAACCTTGTTATTAAGTTGTGCAATCCTTTCAGTAAACAGGTTTTAATCAGAGATAGAAGTTTTAATAACCCATTCACCCCCCCTCTGGGCTAGCTAGCTGGGCAACAAGTGGTATCAGAGCCCGTCTCTTCGACAAAGAAGAAGATCCAACGATCTGAAGAGCAAAGATCTATGGCAGCCCAAAGCAACTTCGAAGGTCAGTCAGTCAACAGGCCTCCCTTGTTCGATGGAGAAGACTACACCTACTGGAAGACTAGAATGGAATATTTTCTACAAGGTCATGATTACACAATCTGGTCCATTGTAGAAGAAGGTGATCTTTTGGTCACAAACGCTAAGGCTCAGTGGACAGATGATGATAGGAAAAGAATATCCTTAAACTGCAAAGCCAAGAGCATATTATGCTGTGCCCTAAGCAAGAAAGAATTCAATAGAGTCTCAGCCTGCAAATCCGCAATGGAGATGTGGGAAAAGCTCAGAATTACCTATGAAGGGACAGACAAGGTAAAGGAAACGAGAATAGATATTCTAGTAGCTCAATATGAAAGATTCCAGATGCAGTCAGGTGAATCAATAACTCAGATGTTCAGCAGATTCACAGACATTACAAATGGATTAGCTGGATTGGGAAAGGTTTATGATGTACCAGACATGGTTAGAAAAGTCCTCAGATCTCTACCATCTTCATGGACTCCAAAAGTAACAGCCATTGAAGAAGCCAATGATTTAAAATTAATGTCATTGGAAAAGTTAATAGGATCTCTCATGGCTCACGAGATAAACATGGAGAGATTAGGAGAATCCTCCAGCAGAAGGAAGCAATCTAATGCTCTCAAAGCGAATGATGAGATATCAGAAGAATCTTTGGATAACAGTGAAGGTAGCAAAGACAGTGATGATGAAGAAGCCATGCTGTCTCGAAGACTTCAGAGAATATTAGCAAAGAAAAAGAAGTATCAGTCCGGAAGAAGATTTTTCAAGAAGAACAAAGACTTCAGAAAACCAGAAGTAAAGGATCCAAAGAAAGGAGAAGTAATATGCTATGAATGCAAGAAGCCTGGACACATCAAGGCAGATTGTCCAATGCTAAAAAAGAATGATCATAAGAAGAAGGACAACTTCAGAAGATTCAAGAAGTATAAAAAGAAAGCAATGGCAGCTGCTTGGGAGAACAGCAGTGACTCAGACAGTGAGTCAAGCTCAAGCAGTGAAGGTGAAGAAGTCAACTTGGCTTTCATGGCCAACACCGAAGACAAGGTAACTTCTGACTCTTCCTTTGATTCATGCAATGATTCAGATTCTGATAATTTAGAAAGTGCTTTTAATGAACTTTATGAAAAATATAAAGAAGTATGTAAATTACTTAAAATTAGTAAGAAAAATATAACTGTTTAGAAAATACAAACTCAGACCTAAAAACAGAAAATGAAGAACTTGAAAAACAAATAACTGAACATAAAAGAAGGAGTGAATTACTATGTGAAGATTTAAAAGAGAAGAATAAGAAAATAAATCATCTAGAAAAACAAGAAGACTTGAGTGAACTTAAAACAGAAATAGAAAAATTAAATAAAGAAAATGAACATTTAACAAGCACCATAAACAAGTTCACAAATAACAAACCTCTTCTAATGATGAGTGGAGCTAAAAGATCAACCAAGAAGAAACATGGTTTTGGTTATACTCCCTCGGAAAATGAAGAAACAAAAGTCTTTCCCAACATTTATCCAACTCCTGAATTTATATCCGAAAAGGATAAAGAACATAAAAAATTTAAATATACTCCAGTTGAAAGAATAACTAGAATAACCTGCTGTACCCATTGTAACAAACTAGGACATAACAAAGCAACATGTCCCACTAAGAACAAAAAATGGATAATAAAAGGAAAAATAAATGGTACTAACCTCTCAGGACCCAAAAGAACTTGGGTACCTAAAACTTAGTGTTTAATTTTCAGGGAAAATCAAAAGCATCCAAATGGTATTTGGATAGTGGATGCTCAAGGCACATGTCAGGGAACCAGAAGCTTTTTGTTAATCTCCAAGATGAAGAAGGAACAGTCACATATGGAGATAATGGAAAAGGCACAGTAATAGGAAGTGGATCCGTAAACATCAAAGGAAGATCAGTAATTGAAGATGTGATGCTGGTCAAAGGGTTAAAGCATAATCTCATCAGCATCAGCCAGTTGTGTGACAAAGGCCATCAGATTCAGTTCCAAGAATCAAAGTGCAGTATATTAAAGGATGGAGCAGTCATTTTTGAAGCTTATAGAGAAAGAAATCTGTATGTACTCTATCTAGAAGAACTCAAGGATCAAGACGTGTGTTTGGCAGCTAACAAAGATCAATCAACAGAGTTGTGGCACAGAAGATTGGGCCACTGCAGCTTGGACGGTTTGAATAAGCTCAGAAAAAGAAAGCTAGTTGAAGGATTGCCAAAGGTCAATTCTAGCTTGGACAGCATTTGCAAACCTTGTGCAAGAGGAAAGCACACCAAGAGCTCTTTCAAGTCAAAGACTGTAGTAACCACCTCAAAGCCATTAGAACTACTTCATATGGATTTATTCGGGCCAATGAGGACTACCAGTTTAGGAGGAAAAAATTTTGGATTTGTAATAGTTGATGATTATTCAAGATTCATTTGGGTATCCTTTCTAGAGCACAAAGATGACACATTTGAAAATTTTGTCAGCTTCAGTAAGAAAGTTCAGAAAGATCAGAAGTTCACAATTGTCTCTATCCGATCAGATCATGGTGGTGAGTTTCAGAATGAAAAGTTTGCAAAGTTCTGTGATGATCAAGGAATCGAGCACAACTTCTCAGCCCCAAGGACACCTCAACAGAATGGAATTGCTGAGAGGAAAAACAGAACTCTTTTGGATATGGGAAGAACCATGTTATCAGAATATGATTTGCCAAGATACTTCTGGGCCGAAGCTATCAACACTGCATGTTATATCATTAATAGAGTGATGATCAGGCCGATTCTGAAGAAGACTGCTTATGAACTCTACAAAGGAAAGAAGCCAAAGATCAGCCACTTCAGAATATTCAGATGTCCTTGCTTCATCCACAACAATGGAAAAAGGGACATTGGTAAGTTGGATGCCAAATCAGATGAAGGCATCTTTATGGGGTACTCTTCTAAACCCAAAGGTTATAGAGTTTTCAATAAACGTTCCTTATTAATTGAACAATCTGTACATGTTATTTTTGATGAATCTAACCCTTCCTTGAAAAAGGAAGAAATTAGTGACATTGATGATGCAGATGACTTGTCTGAAAAATTAAGGAATACCTCAATTAAGGACAAGGATGATCCTCCTCTGGAAGAACTGCAGCAAACTGAAATTCAACATGAAAATCTTCCAAAAGAATGGAGACATCAGAAAGATCACCCTCCTGAAAACATTATTGGTGATCCATCTGTAGGGGTAAGAACAAGAGGTAATGTAATTCATTGTGATTATTTAGCCTTTGTTTCTCAAATAGAGCCTAAGACAGTCAATGAAGCTTTATCTGATGAATCTTGGATATTAGCCATGCAAGATGAACTAAATCAGTTCAAGAGAAACCAAGTATGGTCACTTGTTCCTAGACCATCCAATCATTCAGTTATTGGCACCAAGTGGGTGTTCAGAAATAAATTGGATGAGTCTGGAATAATCTTAAGGAACAAGGCCAGACTGGTAGCTCAAGGCTACTCCCAAGAGGAAGGCATAGATTTCGATGAAACCTATGCACCTGTAGCTAGACTTGAGGCTATTAGGATTTTACTTGCTTATGCATCTGCATTTGATTTAAAACTATTTCAAATGGATGTCAAATCAGCCTTTTTAAATGGTTTTATCAAGGAGGAAGTTTATGTTGAACAACCTCCAGGTTTTGATGATCTCGAATTTCCAAATCATGTATTTAAACTACATAAGGCTTTATATGGTTTGAAGCAAGCACCTAGAGCCTGGTATGAAAGGCTCAGTACTTTCTTATTAGATCATGGTTTCACTAGAGGTAAAGTAGATAGTACATTATTTATAAAGTCTAAGGATAAACATATACTTCTTGTGCAAATATATGTAGATGATATTATTTTTGGATCTACTGATGAATCTCTTTGCAAGTACTTTGAAAAGCTTATGCAGGGAGAATTCGAAATGAGCTTGATGGGGGAGCTAAGCTACTTCCTTGGATTGCAAATTAAGCAAGGGAAGGATGGCATTCATATCTGTCAAGCCAAGTACACCAAAGAGCTGTTAAAGAAATTTGGATTTGAAGATGCAAAGCCTTTATCAACCCCAATGAGCACATCAATCAGAATGGACAGTGATCAAAAAGGTAAAAAGGTAGATCAAAAGAATTATCGAGGTATGATAGGATCATTGCTTTACTTAACTGCAAGTAGACCAGATATTTTGTTTAGTGTGTGCATGTGTGCTAGATATCAGGCAGACCCTAGAGAGTCTCATTTAATTTCAGTAAAAAGAATATTTAGATATCTGGCTAGAACTCATGATTTAGGTCTCTGGTATCCTAGATCTTGTGAAATAGAATTAGTAGGATATTCAGATGCTGATTATGCTGGATGCAAAGTAGATAGAAAAAGCACCAGTGGTTGTTGTCAGTTTCTTGCAGGATGTTTAATATCATGGTCATCCAAGAAACAAAATTCAGTAGCTTTATCAACAGCTGAGGTAGAATATATTGCTGCTGGAAGTTGCTGTACACAACTTCTTTGGATAAAGCAACAACTTGAGGATTTTGGAATTCACATCAAATCAATTCCACTATTGTGTGATAATACAAGTGCCATCAACCTCACCAAAAATCCAGTTCAGCACTCAAGGACTACGCACATTGAGGTAAGATATCATTTTATTCGAGACCACGTAGCTAGTGGTAATTTAGAAATTTTTTTTATAGATACAAATGGTCAATTAGCAGACATCTTCACAAAAGCCCTACCTGAAGAGAGATTTACATCTCTTAGAAGGGAATTAGGGATGTGCAATGTGTGAAAAGATCTCTGTAATTTTATTGGCATAAAAATTTTCAGATAGAAATGTAATTTTCCCTCTTTAACAAAGAGCAAAATTCAGTTTGTCTACATTCCTTGACCGCTATCGTATTAAAAGCTGTTTGACCCGTCAAACGATTTTGTCGTTTTCTGGCTTTACTGCCTCTGGCGCTTCACTTTTCGATAAAATAGTAATAATTTATTCAAATCGTTCTGAGAACGACTTGTCTTCTACCTTTACCCTTTTATCCTCTATCCGTTCACCCAAAGCCGATGCCCTAACGATTTTGGGATCGACTCTCTGCAACTTTCGAAGCTTTCTCCTCTTCCCGCGAAGAATCCCTTCGAGAGCTTCCACCTCTTTCGTCATTTCCCTTCACCAGAATCTCCTTCTCCTCTAACCCATGGCCGCTCCGATGATCTCCGGAAGCGTAGGGGGCTACAGTGCTGAGTATTTGTCCCCAAAGGAGCAAGAGAGGTTTACGTTTGTGAAGACGAAGATTTGCGGAAATAAGGCAGTGGATGTTCAGAATCTTGAGAAGAGTGGCATGTCCAGTTTAGTCGAAGCCTTGAGAAGAATGCAGTGGATGGATGTTGTTACTCTCACCGAGGTATGCTACCCGGACCTTGTGAAAGCCTTTTTCATTTGTTTGAAATCAGAGGCAGATGGGTCCCTTGTCTCCACAGTAAAGGGCACCCAGATCAAGATAGATTATGATCTGTTGCATGAGTTGTTTAGAGTGAAGACATCAGGCTTTAGTGGTGTGGACTCAGTAAATGATGAAGCTAAGGGTCTTGGCATTATTGGTCCAGGGTTTAAGCTGAAGGATGGAAAATTGGATATAAATCAGATGTCAGCTTTCAATCGTTTGCTCCATTTTATTGTCTGCCAAATCATAGTTCCTCGGAGTGCTATCTTTTCTTCATGCACTAGGGCAGACTCAGACTTGATGTTCTGGGTAATCCAGAACAAGGAGATAAACCTGGCCGCAGTTATGATTGAGAGAATGAAATTTGCCAGTACTCAAATCTGGGAAACAAAGAGCAAGCTAAATGTTTCCTTGCCTTATGGTCATCTACTCACCAGGATTTTCAAGCATTTCGGAGTAGATGTGTCTGGATCAGTGGTAGAGAAAATGGGCCAGTCTATAAGGTCCAGAAACCTGAAGAAGAGTGGTTTTTCAGTGCAAGATGGAATTTGGTCAAAATCCTCTGTGGCTAAAGGAGAAGCAATTATTGGGGATATTCCAGAAGTTCAAGAAGAAGCAGCAGCAGAAGAAGAAGTAGCAGCAGCAAAGCAAGCAGCAGTAGCAGAAGAAGAAGCAGCAGCAGCAGAGCAAGCAGCAGCAGCAGAAGAAGAAGTAGCAGCAGCAGAGCAAGCAGCAGCAGTTGTTCAAGAAAGCCGGAGGGGATTGAAGGATGAAGTAGGTTGAATTGGAGTGGTTTGAGTTTGAGGTGATGAGGGTGAGAAGGATGATGGGGCTGAGGTGTGAGAAGGAGTAGGAGAGAAGGTAGGTTGAGATGAAATGATAGAGGATGATGGTTGGGTGCGAGGTACTGGGTGTTTTATAGTTGGTGGAGCAGGAGGGGCTGTGAGAGGAGAGGTAGGTGACGACAAAATTGGAGTTGCAAGATTTGAAGTGTCAGGGGCCGAAGTAGCTGACATGGGCTCTTTCCCTTTGGCTTCTCTGACAACTGAAGAGGGTCCTGATGACCCTGAAGCTTGCCCTGATGGCCCTGGTGGCCCTGATGCTTGAACTGGTAGCCCTGTTGGCCGAGAGACTTCTGCTGGAGGCCCTGGTGGCCTTTACTTCAGCTGGACTGCTCTGAGTGGGTGCAGGAGGGACACCACTAGACCTTGAAAGATTAGCCAGCAAATTCTTCATATCAGACATCTCTTTATTGAACCACCTCATTGCATTTCGAATTGAGGATAGATCAGAGGAGGTTGAAGCTTGATTAGAGATAATGCCCTGAACACTTGTCTGAACGGATGACAAGACTTCTCCTTGAGCTTTCAACAATGCCATAATAGGCTTCAGATTGACTTTTCTGTGACTCTTTCTTGGCCTTTTGTGAGCCACTCTCTTTTGCTTTCCTTGCTGAATGACAGGCTCCTCAAGATTGATATTGCTTGCACCTGGGCCTTCACTAACAGGAACACTGGCAGGAGGTGGAATTTCCTCAATGCCTACTTGCTCCCCCTGACTAGGAGCGGGGAGTTCAACATTTTCTTGCTCCCCCTTAGCAGGAGCTTCTTCCAACACAACTTTCTCCAAGTGACCTTCTGCCACGGATTCAGGCACTTCAGGTTCAAAGAGACTTTGCTCCTCTTGGCTAGGAGCTTCGTCCATGACCACATCTTGTTGAGTACCTGCTTGTACCTCAACATTAGCAATTGTTTCAGACAGAATTTCTGTATGGCCTGGTGCCATAGTGTGACGACCCTCATTATACCGGTACAGTTATACCAACCCACGTCGGTATAGTAAAGGTTATCACAGTGGGACATTTACCCAACACTATCACATGATTGAGATATACACAAATATAGATAATGAGTCGCGGAAGTAAAGGACTAACTGTCATCACATTCCATCATCCACATTTATCATACATGATCCATATAATAAAATAAAAGACTAAACTTTCATAATTGAAATTAAACCAAGCTACATTGTCCACAAAATTAAAGTTCTACATTTAATACATAGTTTGCCCACAATTACATAATGATAACTCTAATACAAGCTACAATTCACATACTATGAAATAAAAAGGGACACTACGTCAGCTCCACCAGCTAATCTCCACGCTCGGAGTCGCTCTCCACTGTCTCCTCCAAAGGTGTGTCACCAACTACACCTGTACGCCGAAGCAAGGAGTGAGTCTAAAAGACTCAGCAAGTAGCTCCATACACATCATTCATGCATACATCATAGTAGGGTCTACTATTTCAATTTGCAAGGCAACAAATAGCATGCTTGAACATTTATGAGAGACAACCTATCATGGTATTTCTACAAAATCAAAACACATGGTACATGGTTTAAGATGTTTCAAATAACACTTCTTATCACATGCTTTCTACTCCTTTAATCACATGAAGACTACACTTCCAATTTGACTATAACATGATAGCAATTTATATGGGATTAGAAATATCATAGCATGAATTTACGTAACATATTCTAACACATTCACTTCACATGGTTACACATTCCCATATTTCACATGGTTCATTTTTCAAGCATTTCACATGTGCATATGTTCACATTCTAACATAAATGGTTCACATGATTTCACATTTCACATTTGCATGCTCACATATATATACACAATTTACACATGTTCACATATACACATTTCACAATTTATTTGCCGTGACACATAGTCCAAACCACCACTAGAAGGACACATCACATACACATAACACATAGCACATCACCTAGGCAATACAGTGATGACTCTTGGCACTGCGCAGACCGGGAGAACACGTCTCCACCCTAACCAGTGGTACTTGTCCACCTCCAGGATTTCATCCTAATGCCCTTAGGATATCTTAACACATTGAACCTTCTCATGGGGACTTTTCCATGATACAGTTCCACAGCCCTCTATGGAAGCAGTGTCACACATGGCACATTTTACACATTACACATTCCGATTTAACACATGTTTCACATATGATTTTTCACACTTTCTTGGTTATGCACATGGTTCTGTTCATCCCTAGCATGATGCTACTAATAACAGAATTCAAGCATTTAGTAGCTCTCATGGATTAATTGGAACACACCTTATCTAACCTTAATCATGATACATGTATTTATACTCATTTTCACATGAAAATCTCATAGTGTAGGCTACTGTTATCAAAATTTCCAGAAAATTTTACCACATGCTGTTTTCGGGTATAATAACACACATACAAATTTTCACATTTTTCTGAATTCACATGCATTTATAGAATTTAAAACATTCAGTTTCATGCCATTCTTAAACTAAGTCCACATAGAACATGACATGGATTTCAGATTTGATCATGCACAGTCATGAACCACACATACATGTTAGCACAAAAATTTTTCCCAAATTTATTTCCCCACATATGATTTACTAAAATTTTCACAAGGTCTACACATGCTTTCTATTTCTCATTTTAGGAATTATAAGAATTCACACGGATGTGGGAAAAATTCCTAAATTTGTAGGGCATGGACTGATACATATAAACATGGTTCATAAAATTCTACAGCATTTAACTCCTCAGAAATCATGGAAAACAAATTAACCAAGCATGACCTCTTTCCTACACATGCTTTTCAATAATTCTAATAAATTATGCCATCTACAGAAAAATACAGTAAATTCCACACACATCACATTACCTATTTTACATAACATATAAAATTTACATTATATCCTCATGCGTAGAAACCCGGAAATTAAAGATATAGGGCAGAACAGTTCACTGCTCTGTCAAGAAGAACTAAACGGCATACTACGGACGTTTACAAGAGTTGGCGGCAACATCGTTGGCCGCTGACTCAAGATCTCAACGTCAATGGATCTTGCCGTCAAGTTCGGACCTGTGTAAAAACACAGTCCGAGCTCTGAATAATGGTGAATGTAGGGGATCCAGGACACGAGGAAAATCTATAAAAATGATAAAAACCTCCTAGACACATACATGGACAATGTGAAAGGGGTACTTGCCTTTGGAAAAACTCCTAAGGGATCAAATTAGTTGGAGAAGCTCTCCTTGGGCAGTCCCAAGAAGCCTCCAAGACGCCTCCACTCCGGCTTCTGTGATGCTCCCCTCTGAAATACAGGGCCGGGGATGTGTAGCCGGTTATGTTGTCTTCCTCCTTGTCGAAGTAGATCTCCAGAAGAAGCCTTGGATCGCCGGATCAGAGCCTCCCAACTTCAGGTTTTCTCACAGGAAGCTCTAGGGTTTTCTCTCCTCTTCTCTCTTCTTGCAAGTGTGAAAAAGGGTAGTGGGGAGAGGCCATTTCGGGTTCAGGAAGTAGGGAAAGCCTTCACCCACTCACCATGCCGACCTGACAGCTTTGGAGCCGTTGGGGGACATCCCCCCAATGGTTGCCATGCCTTGTTTCAGAAGACAGCAGCTCTGCTGCGCATGCAGGGCAGAGAAGTTGACGTCCAGATCGCTGGACGCCGGAGTGGGTGTTGGCGTCCATGGTTGGACGTTGACACCACCTCAGCGGCCAGGGGTTGACGCCAAATAAGGCCTTCGGCCAGAACCCTAATTATGCAGAAAACCATGCACACCAAGCTTCTATACATGCAATATGTACATGGTATTATATTCATACTATCACCATGCAATACATACCTTATTTACGTTTAATATAAACACATGTACACGTAATTATACTATTTTAATACCTACGTAAGTACGTACATACATACACAAGCACAATATACACACATAAATACGAAAGAAATACTACGGAAATTCGAGGGTCTTACACCCTCTCCCCCTTAAAGAAAACTTCGTCCTCGAAGTTAGAACGACACTACTCAAACAAAAGGGGATACTTCTTCTTCATCGCATCCTCAAACTCCCACGTAGCCTCCTCACGTGAGAAGTTCTGCCATAGAACTTTCACCGACGCGATACTCTTGTTCCGGAGATGCTGCACCTTCCGGTCAAGAATGGCTACTGGTTGCTCGACATACGAAAGATCTGGCTGGATCTCCACTGGCTCATGACTAATTACATGAGACGGATCTCGGACATACTTCCTGAGCATAGATACGTGGAATACCGGGTGAACACTAGCCAAAGCTGGGGGTAAAGCTAGCTCGTACGCCACGTTACCCAAACGTCTGAGAATCTCATACGGGCCAATGAACCTAGGGCTTAGCTTGCTATGCCTGCCAAACCTGACAACACCTCGGGTAGGCGATATCTTTAAGAAGACATGATCACCAACCTCGAACTCCAAATCCTTTCTCCTGTTGTCGGCATAACTCTTCTGCCTATCCTGTGCCGCAACAAGCCTTTTCCTGATAAGCTGAATCTTATCCGAAGTTTCCTGAACCAACTCCGGTCCGATCAACTGCCTATCACCAGTCTCCTCCCAACATAGCGGAGATCTGCAAGGCCTACAGTACAACGCCTCGAATGGAGCCATTCCAATACTAGCATGAAAGTTGTTGTTGTATGCGAACTCCACAAGAGGTAAATGACGCTCCCAGTCATCCTTCCAATCCAGAACACACGCTCTCAACATATCCTCGAGCGTTTGGATAGTCCTCTCGGACTGTCCGTCGGTCTGGGGATGAAACGCCGAACTGAGCTTAAGCTCCGAACCTAACGCATTCTGAAGACCCTTCCACAACCTCGAAGTAAATCTCGGATCTCGATCCGAAATGATCGACTTCGGCACACCATGCAACCTAACGATACCACTAACATACAACCTAGCTAAGCTCTCTACTGACTGCTTCTTCTTCATAGGCAAGAAATGAGCAGTCTTCGAGAATCTATCTACAACTACCCAAATCGAGTCATTGCCCCTTCTAGATCGAGGCAAACCCGATACGAAATCCATAGTGACAGCTTCCCACTTCCATACGGGATATCCATCCTCTGCATAAGGCCGGATGGTCGCTGCCGCTCGGCTTTCACCTGCTGACACACTAGACATCTAGATACATAATCCGCAACATCCTTCTTCATGCCGGACCACCAAAATGATCTCTTCAAATCCTGATACATCTTAGTGTTACCCGGATGAATAGAGAATCGCGATCTATGAGCCTCCGCTAACACATGCTCACGGACATCTACTACATCGGGGACACAAACACGGTGCTGAAATCTAATCACACCGTCCTCATCACGAGCAATGCCCGCCTTACCTACTAACTCTAACAATCTAGGATCGGCTTTCTGCTGCTCAATCACCTCATCCAAGACTGAGGACCTAAGGGATAGCTGAGCTACAAAAGCCTGACACAACGATGGCTCTAACTCGGTCATAGAGCACGCTGCATCCTCCAACATCTTCCAATCCTTCTGGAGCGAAGACCTCTTTCTACTAAGAGCATCCGCTACGACGTTCGCCTTTCCAGGATGATACTGAAGGTCGAAGTCATAGTCCTTCAAGAACTCAATCCATCTCCTCTGCCTCAGGTTTAATTCCTTTTGGGAGAAAAGATACCTCAAGCTCTTGTGGTCGGTAAACACCTCAAATCTGACACCATAAAGGTAGTGCCTCCAGATCTTTAGTGCATGAACCACAGCTGCTAACTCCAAGTCATGAGTCGGATAGTTCCTCTCATGCTCCTTCAACTGACGAGAAGCATAAGCTACTACCCTCTCTTGTTGCATGAGCACACAGCCTAAACCAATCTGAGATGCATCCGTATAGATGGCAAAGCCCTCTAGACCGCTAGGCAATACCAATACCGGAGCAGAAGTAAGCTTAGCCTTCAATAGCTGAAAGCTACGCTCACATGCCTCAGACCACACGAACTTCTCACCTTTCCGAGTCAGCTTTGTCAAGGGGGGCGGCGATGGATGAGAAACCCTCAATGAATCGCCGATAATAACCAGCTAACCCAATAAAGCTACGAATCTCCGAAGGGGTCCTGGGAACTTCCCAATCCATAACTGCCTGGACCTTCGCTGGGTCAACAGCTACACCAGCGCCGGAGATAACATGCCCGAGGAAATGAACCTCGCGCAACCAAAAATCGCAATTGCTGAACTTCGCATACAGCTTGTGCTCACGGAGAACCTTTAAGACTAACCTCAAATGCTGGCGGTGCGTGGCCTCATCCGGAGAATAGACCAATACATCGTCAATAAACACAACAACAAAGCTATCTAAATACGGACTAAACACCCGGTTCATGAGATCCATGAACGCTGCAGGGGCGTTGGTCAATCCGAAGGGAAGAACCAACGATTTCATAAGTCATGAAAGCATCAGGATTATTTATATCGAATTTCTTGTTGTATCAACATAATGCTTTTTAATAGCGTTGAAAAGTCAAAGTCATATCTTGTCCATTGACTGCTATGCATTAAATGCTCTCTGATCGTATCTCCCATGCATGCAGACAATATCTTCTATTTCCATGCTACTCTGTCTACGTACTTTTTTAGACAGAACGGAGCCTTGCTATATATTGCAATATATGTTCCATCTGTAACTAACAATCAACGACAGTCCTAGCTGTCCTCTATTTATTGTTGATATGCTTGCAGATATCTGACAAGACTCATCTGTACAACGTTGGATACAAGATTCTAAAACATTTTTCTGGCGTGTACTGAAGGATAAAAGACTGAAGATCAGAAGCTTCCTTGGTGACCAGTCTAACGTACACCAGGATAAGAGACAACGAACACTTCAACGTTCAAATTTGAATCAGAAGTATAAATAAAAGACTCAAGACGGAGAAGAATACAGAAGACAGAGAGAACAAGACTTGCATTTCAAAAAGAAAAATACCATCTCTTCGAGTCTTCAGTAGATTGAAAAGAAGAGCGAAGCTTCCACTCCAACTCAGTTCTTAGCTCTTAGCTCTCAGTGATCAAAGGAGATTTTATTTGTGAGAGCTTGTGTAGTCCTTAGAGAGAAAACCTTGCTAAATCTATTTCTCTCTCGGGCCTTGGTAGCTTCAGCTTGTAGCCTGTTAAGCTAGAGTCTGAAGCCTGTTCACACATTTTCTTCTTTAGTTGTGTTCCCTTCTGGACGAAGGAAGACCTGGTGGTATCCAGGGTGGTCGTTTTTTCCCTTCAGGTTGAAGGAAGACCAGTTGAGGCTGGGTGTAAGGATCCATAAGGGGGATTGTACCCTTGGTAGTGAAATCCTGAGGTATTGCTCAGGGACTGGACGTAGGTCTCCTGTGGAGAGGAGTTCCGAACCAGGATAAAAATCCTTGTGTCTTGTGGATGTGTTTTGTGTGGTTGTTGTCTTATTTGCTCTAACTCTAACCTTGTTATTAAGTTGTGCAATCCTTTCAGTAAACATGTTTTAATCAGAGATAGAAGTTTTAATAACCCATTCACCCCCCCTCTGGGCTAGCTAGCTGGGCAACAGTCTGATGTGGAGGAAGAGTCCCGGCATGATGAGGACGAATTCGAGGAGGATGACGAAGATGACGCTGAATTAAACATATCTTCAGCATCTGATGATGAATATAGATAATATACCCTACATTTTGTAAGAACTTCATGTTGTTGTTAATTATATGTTATTCAATAGCTACTTTAAAAATAAGACTTCATGACATGTTATATCTTTATTTATCTCAATAGAGATATGGTACGTGGAGGATGGAGTCGGACGGTTTTCACGTCCGTAGGCTGAGGGTCCGCGTCCTCGTCCACGACAGGTATATGCATATGTACACACAAAACTCTACATATTATTGTTCAATTTAAATTCACGAGATCTAACATACATACAATTTTACAGGGACTGCCTCCCCGTCCACACCGGTCGTCCCGGTGACAGGTATATGCATATGTACACACAAAACTCTACATATTATTGTTCAATTTAAATTCACGAGATCTAACATACATACAATTTTGCAGGGACTGCCTCCCCGTCCACGCCGGTCGTCCCGGTGACAGGTATATGTATATGTAAACACAAAACTCTATATATTATTGTTCAATTTAAATTCATATTTTCTAATGTGTATATAATTTTGCAGGGACCGCCTCCCCGTCGACCACGCGAGTAGCGCCACCTTTCCCTTCTTCCTCACCACCAGGTACATGTATGTTTCCATAGATTAGTATGTTTCTTTTCTTCCAATTTATACAACAATAGTGTACTTAATTGTTTTCAACAGAGGTGGAGAGCCAGCATCCAGCAGCGGATGAGGAGGGGCCTCAGCTACTGGGACGGCAGCCATGTTGATCTCAGGGTAAACTTGATCACTTGAAACTTACTATATTTGTTATTTATGTTATACATTTCATGTACAAAATTAATGTGCAATTACAGGGGGAAGAGCTACGGGAAGAGCTTCGGACGCACTTCGGCGATATAGTTCAGCAATTAATCTCAGCCATGTTGGGAGTACGCCCCTCACAGCCAGCCCCTCAAGTCAGTATTACTATTAATTTCATATACTTTGAATGAAATGAAACAACTAAAGAATGTCAAAACACAAGTTGAAACGACGGATCTAAAAAAAACTCAAGTCTAAAAGATTAAAACACACAATCCAGGGGTCGAAAATTCCAAATAGGGATCTGAGCAGCGTGCCGTTCGTTCCGACACGACCGGGTGGGTTCAATTGACGTGTGCGAACTGACGGAATCCAATTTGGATTCCCGGATTGGGTTGAGCGTTGAAATGACAGATCTAAAAAAAATCCAAGTCTAAAGGGTGAAAATCTATAACCCGAGGGTCCAAAATCCCAAATAGGGATCTGATCGGCGTGCCGTTTGGTCCAACACGATCGGGTGGGTTAAAGTGACGTGTACGAACTGACGGAATCCGATTTGGATTCCCGGATTGGGTTGGGCATTGAAATGACGGATCTAAAAAAAACCCAAGTCTAAAAGATTAAAACACACAATCCGGGGGTCGAAAATCCCAAATAGAGATCTGATCGGTGTGTCGTTCGCTCCGACACGACCGGGTGGGTTCAATTGACGTGTGCGAACTGACGGAATCCAATTTGGATTCCCGGATTGGGTTGGGCGTTGAAATGACAGATCTAAAAAAAAACCTGAGTCTAAAAGGTCAAAACACATAACCCGAGGGTCCAAAATCCCAAATAGGGATCTGATCGACGTGTCGTTCGCTCCGACACGACCGGGTGGGTGAAATTGACGTGTGCGAACTGACGGAATCCAATTTGGATTCCCAGATTGGGTTGGGCGTTGAAATGACGGATCTAAAAAAAACCCGAGTCTAAAGGGTCAAAACACACAACCCGGGGGTCCAAAATCTCAAATAAGGATCTGATCGGCGTGTCGTTCGCTCCGACACGATCGGGTGGGTGAAAGTGACGTATGTGAACTGACGGAATCTGATTTGGATTGTCGGATTGGGTTGACGGATCTAAAAAAAACCTGAGTCTAAAGGGTCAAAATACATAACCCGAGGGTCCAAAAACCCAAATAGGGATCCGATCGGCGTGCAGTTTACTCCGACATGACTGGGTGGGTTAAAGTGACGTGTGCGAACTGACGGAATCCAATTTGGATTTTCAGATTGGGTTGGGCGTTCAAATGACGCATCTAAAAAAAACCTGAGTCTAAAGGGTCAAAACACACAACCCGGGGGTCCAAAATCCCAAATAGGGATCTGATCGGCGTGCCGTTCGCTCCGACACGACCGAGTGGGTGAAAGTGACGTGTGCGAACTGACGGAATCCAATTTGGATTCTCGGATTGGGTTGGGCGTTGAAATGACGGATCTAAAAAAAACCTGAGTCTAAAGGGTCAAAATACACAACCCGGGGGTCCAAAATCCCAAATAGGGATCTGATCGGCGTGTCGTTCGCTCCGACATGACCGGGTGGGTGAAAGTGACGTGTGCGAACTGACGGAATTCGATTTAGATTCCTGGATTGGGTTGGGCGTTGAAATGACGGATCTAAAAAAAACCCAAGAAACGACGGATTTAAAAATAGTTTCTAATTCAACTTGAGAAATAATCACATATTTTAAATTTAATTTTTAAAAATAATGTATGTATATTAATTTTTATTAATGTTTCTCATATTAATTTTTTCTTAATATAGGATCCACCTCCGGCACCTGACGATCACGAGACGGGGACAGCAGACGATCCTGCAGATCTGTCCTGATTTTTTGTATTTATTATTATGTATGATTTTACATTTGTTATATTATATGATTTTATGTTTATTGTGAGTATTTGTGAAATTTATGAATATTGTAGCAGGTTTGAAATCATTGTTATTTCTTTATTTAAAAAAAATAGAGAACTTTCCGACGGAATTTTCGACGGATAGTATTCCGTCGGAAAATAGATATTACTGTCGGAAAAACCCGTCGGCATTTCTGTCTAAAGTTCTGACGGATTGTTTTCCGACGGATTTGTTAGTCGGAATTGACCGACGAAAATGCCGACGAAATGGTCTGTCGGTCAATCCTGACCAAAATTTCGACACATCTTTCCGACGGTTGCCGTCGGAAACTTTCGACCCATTTTCCGACGGATATTTTCTGTCGGTATTTCCGACACATTTCCGACGGAATGTTTTTCTGTCGGTAATTTCTGACCAGTTGTTTCCGACGGATCAATTCCGACGACCGTTCGACGAAAAGCTATCGGAAGTCTCTGTTTCCGACGGATTACCGTCGAATTTTCGACAGATTCTGTCCGTCGAAAATACCGCAATTTCTCGTAGTGTATGTAACTAGGTAAGCCCTAATTACATAGTTACAAACTTATAAAATTTCTATGTAGTTATATAGTTACATGTGTAACTGCGTAAGTATGTAATTACATACTTACACAGTTACAAGATTTACATACTTACGCAGTTACACATGTAACTGTGTAAGTACGTACTTACGCAGTTACACACTTTTGGGATAACAGTTACACACTTTTGGGATAACGGGGGAGGATAATAGGGGTTAAAAGTAGAGACTTAAAAATAAGTCCTGCATAAAGTAGGGACCAGAAGGCAGTTGAAAACCTGATAAGAACCTGAAAATAATGTCAAATCTCTGCCAGGGACTAATAATTAATTCTCCCTATATTTTAAAAAAATATAACAGGATAATTCACGAGTCATAAGACCTTACCTTATTTATTTAACAAAGTGGCTCTATCATTGTGAACTTTATAGTCGGATTTTCTTTTCTTTTTCATTTATATGAGGATTTTCCCCATTTTTTATGCTAACGGTGAAGGTTGTTGGCATTGTTTCAAGGACATGCTTTTACGTTCTGTGGTGTTGTACTTATCAATATATTTTTGGAAAAATTAATTAGAGGTCTTTGTCAGAAGATTGACTTAATTTATAGTCCATGTCAGAAGATCAGAAGTCATATAGTCTTTTCTTTTCTGTGTTGTTTAATTTCTAGTCCCTACTTTTTGTTGCTCAGTACTTATGAGTCTTGTAATACGAGTCGTCCTTTTAGCATCAACTTTTTTTCCATTTTTCCCTTCCTTCTTCTGGTCTTTTCTTATATTGACTTACATTCATTACAGTTAGTATACATATCGCTTACAGTAAGTTTGATATCACTTATGGTAAATCTATATATCACTCACAGTAAGTCTTTATATCACTTACAGTAAGTCTTTAATATCACTTACAGTAAACTTTTAATATCACTTATAGTAAGTCTTTGATATCACTTACAGTAAGCTTACATATCGCTTACAGGAAGTTTTCATATCACTTACAGTAAGTCTTTAATATTATTTATACTAAGCCTTTGATATCACTTACAGTAAGTTTATATATCGCTTATAGGAAGTCTTCATATCACTTACAATAAGTCTTTAATATTACTTATAGTAAGCATTTGATATCACTTACAGTAAGTTTATATATCGCTTATAGGAAGTCTTCATATCTCTTACAGGAAACATTCGTATCATTTAAAGTAAGCCTTGGTATCAGTTACAGTCTACAACTATAAACTTTTAGAAAACAAAAAAACTTTATTTGTTTGTGAGTGCTAAGATTCGAAACCAAATCTTTACAAACTCAACATGAGATACACTTACCACTAAGCTACAACAACAGTTATGTTACAATATAACATCTAATATATTTCATTAAGTATTGATGTCATTTACAGCAAATATACATATCACTTACAGTAAGCCATTGACATTACTTATAGTATATGTTAAACTCAATTACAGTAAACGTTATTCTCTAAAACAATATATGTTTATTCTATGGTATAGCCTATGTTAAGCTTCATTACAGTAAATATTATTCCCTATTATAGTATACATTAAGTTTTGTTACAGTAAACATTATAATCTATTATAGTAAACTCAATTCTCTATTACAATATATGTTTATTTTCTATTACAACCTATGTTAAGTCTTGTTACAGTAAATATCATTCCCTGTTACAATATACATTAAGCTATGTTGTAGAATAACATAGGTTAATGTATGTTATATTAAACATTATAAGCTCTGTAACATTAACATACATTAACCTACATTAATAACATACTGTAACATAACTTAATATATATTGTAACAGAGCTTATAACACACATTAACCTATATTAATAATATACATTAAGCTTTATTACAATATACATTAAGTTTTGTTATAGTATATCTTAACCTACATTAATAACATACATTAAGTTTTGTTACAATATACATTAACCTATGTTATTCTGTAATAATAATATACATTAAACTTTATTCTGTAATAAGACTTAACATATGTTGTAATAGAAAATAAACATATATTGTAATAGAGAATTGAGTTTACTATAATAGATGATAATGTTTACTGTAACAGAACTTAACGTATACTATAATAAGGAATAATATTTACTGTAATGAGGCTTAACATAGGCTATAATATAGATTAAACATATATTGTAATAAAGAATAACATTTACTATAATTGAGTTTAACATATACTATAAGTAATGTCAAAGGCTTACTGTAAGTGATATGTATATTTGTTATAAATGATATCAATACTTAATAAAATATATTAGATGTTATAATGTAACACAACTGTGGTTGTAGATCAGGGTATTGTGGTCGGAGCTGGTGGGTCTCTCTCTCTCTCTCTCTCTCTCTCTCTCTCTCTCTCTCTCTCTCTCTCTCTCTCTCTCTCTCTCTCTCTCTCTCTCTCTCTCTCTCTCTCTCTCTCTCTCTCTCTCTCTCTCTCTCTCTCTCTCTCTCTCTCTCTCGCTTTCTCTCTTGTCTCCAGCATCTCTCTGTCTGGTCTCCGCGACGTCGCTACCGCCGCCCCGGGCCGCCGTCGCCCCGAGCCGCCCTGCCGCCGCCTCCGACTCGTCGCCCTGCCGCCGCCCTACCGTCGCCTCTGGCTCGCCGCCCTACCGCCGCCCTGCCGGTATGTCTCCTCCCCCTCCCTCTGTCCCCCCCTCCCCCCCTCTGTCTCCCCCTCCTCCCCGCCCCCACTATCCCCCCCTCCCCCACTCCATCCCACCCTCCCGCCCTCCCCCACTGTCCCCCCTCCCCCCCTCCATCCCACCCTCCCCCACAGTGCCCTCCCCCACCATCCCCCCTCCCCCCCCCCCTTTCGTCCCCCCCTCCCCTCCTCCCCCTTCGTCCCCCCCTCCGTCCCACCCTCCCCCCTCCCCCACTGTCCCCCCTCCCCCACAGTGCCCTCCTCCACTGTCCCCCCCTCCCCCATCGTCCCCCCTCCCCCACAGTGCACTCCATATTTGTTCGAATTTCCCCAAGAAGATTTATTTATAAAGTAATGTCTCTATAGTTTTTGCGTTTGAAAATATCTCAAATTTTGATTCCTCTCCCCCACTGTCCCCCCCTCCCCCATCGTCGTCCCCCTCCCCCACAGTGCACTCCATATTTGTTCAAATTTCCCCAAGAAGATTTATTTATAAAGTAATGTCTCTATAGTTTTTGCATTTGAAAATATCTCAAATTTCGATTCCTCTCTGCATTGCACACATGTTATTTTGTTACTAGATGGATTAACTTACGAACAAGCCTTAATGAGCAAATTATGGGGTAGAAAAATCAGCAAGAAACTAGATCGTTAGCAGAATCGTCATGCCAACAATAGCGGTTGTAAAGGATAAATCAGCATTCTTGGAGAAAGTTTAAAGATTAAAACTGGTTAATAGGCATAGAAGAAAACTTGTCTTAAACAAAAGATTCGAGCAAATTAGTCTCCTTTGGAAGAATAATATGATGAAACCTAATATGGATTGGTTTTCCTTCTATGACAAGCCTATCTTCGTACATCCATTCCATTCAAGTACTAAAATACCAACACCACTTGCAATAATACGAAAATGGAAATATCTCTCATCTCTTGGACACGAGAATGAGATATAATTAGCAGCGTTGCAACTTCTCACTGTAATTAATTTAAATGTGGTCTCTCATCAGGTGAATCCAAGTTTAAAGCATAAACCATGAATATTCAATTAAAAAAATACACATAGACTCGTTTTATTTTGGAAATTAGTACTACTGTTTGTCCATGAATATTCAATTAAAAAAATACACATGACGACTTTGGGTTGTAGATCTATCTTTTGTCCCATATAATTAGTACTACCGTTTCTCCATCCGTACGTTATTTTGGAAATATGGGTCTATATATTAGACCACTTTTAGTCATTTTTAGATTTATCCTTGGCCTTATTTTTTTTCCAAATTTGTGAAAAATGAAACAATAATCAATTATAAAATTGATACAATTTGATTGCTCAATTAATACTCTTCTTGAGTCCACTCCTTCCCCATAAGTTAAAAAGTCAATGATTTTTTTCTTAGCATATTCTAATTGCGACATTAACTTTGAGGAAATAAAATTCTATTTGACTAGATACAAATATGGCATATGATATAACGCATCAAAATAATTAAAATCCTATCCGTTTGCTCTCCAAGATTTAACTTTATTTTATAAACTAACCTACAAGCAAGGCTCTAGAATCGATTGTTATCGATCATTCTATCGCTTCCCCAACGTTAAAAGGTGAAAGCCAGCGTGCAAGTACTGTTACCTTGCCACACTCAAGCGTCTAAGTAAATGACCATTTTATACAAAAGAATAAATTAATTTGATGGGTGTCTAAGCATATAAGACTCGTTTTATCGTAGATGGATGCATATATAATTGAATATATTTATGGCATCATAAGTATGATTGTGACACACACTCATAAGTCATAATATGTATGTATGGAAAAAAAACATCTATTATTATATTCTTATTCCTATAAAAAATCTAGTTATTGAGATAGAGAGAGAGAGTCCACCATGTAGAGAATTCTGGTTAGGTTTGGTATCTAGACATGGTGAGAAAGGAATAAGTGTAATTGATATGAATATGGATAATTTTAGATAGATATGGATAATTTTGAGATGATGACATATGCCTACATTTAAGTTAGTTTGTTTATGTCTGTTATAAATCATACTTCACTTGTAATTCTTTTTTCTTTATTAGTATTGTAGTTCTTATATTAATGTAATTTATTTACATGTATGTGTTAATTTGTTTTAATATTGCACTTGTTCACATGACATATTTTATTTTCATATTCCTTTCATATTTATGTGGATTTTAAATTTGATCTATACATGTATAGCAATTTATCAATGCACACACCTCACGAGAGCGTGTTAAGCCCGTGTCAATGAACCTTCCCGTTCAAGACTTTGGGATTGATGTGCACGAGTCTTATTTTTAATGATGAGAACGTGTATATTTAACTCAAAGTCTTGAATTGTCCCGTTTTAGACAGTCTGTGAATGTTTGATCACAGTTAGGTGGTCATTTACTATGTGTTTGTATTATTTGTTGAAAATTTCGGGTGCTTCTACTCACTCCTCACTGATATACCTTTATTGATTTAGAATATTTTCTTAACCACTTATTAGTAAGTGTTTAAGAAAATATCTTAATCAATAAATATTTTTGGTATATCAGAGAGGAGTGGGGAGATACTGCCGAAATTTTCAGAAAATAATACAAACACATAGTAAATAGTCATCTGAGTGCGATCAAATATTCACAGATGGGTAAAAAGTGATAATCTAAATAATATATCCTACCTATTCATTTTGACTTACTCGAACGATGTGAGGGTGTGTTGGATTTTAACTCGTGACATGACCTTTAATCTGTGTAGGACAAATGTCTTATGAGAATCGGTCATGGATGTACCGTGGAATAGTTAATGGAGTTGTGACAGAGGAGTTTAAAGACGGAGTTGACAATTTCATTCAATTTGCATTGAGTAATTCATCAGTAGCAGTTGATCTGATGGGTAACATCCGATGTCCGTGTTCGGCTTGTAAGAACAGAAAGCGGATATCAACATGGGATGTGCAGCATCATTTGTATACGAGAGGATTTGTTGCCCATTATGAGTTATGGTCGTCTCATGGTGAGTTGAATATTCAGTCGTCTGAACCAGCTAACTTTGCCTCCACAAGTACGTACGTAGACATGGTTGTTGATGCTGCTGGTCCAGAGTTCAATATTCATGAAGATCAAACAAATGAAGAAGTGCCGAATGATACAGCTCAGAGATTTTATCAGTTACTTCGAGATGCTGATGAGCCATTATGGGATGGTTGTGAGAAGCATACACGGTTGTCTGCAGTGTCGCAGCTACTAAATTTGAAGTCTGAATTTCATATGAGCGAGAGTTGTTTTGATCGGCTTCTCTTACTCGTCAAGAGTATGCTTCCTCAATCAGAGAGATTACCTGCTGATTTTTATCGTGCGAAGAAGATGGTGAATGATCTGGGGCTTGGTTTTATGAAAATTGATGCATGTCCGAATCACTGTATGCTGTACTGCAAAGATGATGCAGATAAGACATCATGTTGTATTTGTAAGCATGATAGATTCAAGCCTAAGAGAGGAGACAAGTCAAAGCAGAAGGATGTTCCATATAAGTCATTGCGGTACTTTCCGATCACACCCAGATTGCAGCGGTTATTTATGTCCCCGAAGACAGCTGGACATATGACTTGGCATGCGAAAAGAGTCTGTCATGATGATGGTGAAATTAGTCATCCTGCCGATGGTGAAGCTTGGGCTCATTTTAGCCGTACTCATTCTTACTTCTCAAGGGATCCACGCAACGTGCGGCTGGGTTTATGCAGAGATGGTTTCAATCCATTCGGAGGCTCGGTGGCATCTTACTCATGTTGGCCAGTATTCCTAACACCATACAACCTTCAGCCAAGCATGTGCATGAAGCGTGAGAATCTGTTCCTTTCATTGGTGATTCCTGGTTCAAAAAGTCCAGGAAAAAATATAGACATATATCTCAGACCGTTGATTGATGAGGTGAAATTGTTATGGTTAGATGGGGTTCTCTCTTATGATGCATCCAGAAAATAAAATTTCAATTTGAAGGTTGCATTAATGTGGACAATAAGTGACTTTCCAGCGTACGACATGTTATCTGGCTGGAGCACACATGGGAGGTTGGCATGTCCTTATTGTATGGAGGATTCTAAATCATTCGTGTTGAAATCTGGGGAAAAGCATGTTGGTTCGATTGTCATCGTCGGTTTCTACCGAGTGACCATCCTTTCCGAAAGCAAAAAGATTCTTTTATGAAAAATACAATTGTGATGGAGGAGGTAGATATGGAACGAGTGTCTGGTGGAAACATGGCGAGGCGGGTCTAGAACTTACCGACTGTAACACAACTGGCTGGTAGTAACTGACAAATCCCCGGCTTTGGGAAGGATCACAATTGGGTGAAGCAAAGCATCTTTTGGGAATTGCCTTATTGGTCAACACTTTTGATACGACATAACCTAGACGTCATGCATATAGAGAAGATTATTTTTGATAATGTGTTCAACACAGTTATAGACGTCAAAGACAAAATGAAGGATAAATGATAACATCAAGCCACGAATGGATTTGAAAGTACTTTGCAGACGTCCAGAACTAGAGCCGCAGCATGTTAGTGGAGAAGTGGTGCAACCTAAAGCTTCATATGTGCTTGGGGCCAGACAGATTAAGGAAGTGTTGCAATGGTTGAAGCAATTGAGATTTCCAGATGGATATGTCTCGAATATTGCTCGTTGTGTAAATGTCAACGAGGGGAAAATATACAGAATGAAGAGTCATGACTGCCATATTTTCATGCAAAGACTGATGTCAATTGCTTTTCGTGAGTTGTTGCTGAAGCAAATATGGGGAGCAATGACTGAGCTTAGTCAATTCTTCAGGATTTTATCTGCATCTGAACTCAGACTTCATGACTTGCATACTTAGTTGTTGTAATTTGTCATTGTCTGTCCATTTTTTTAATAATAGGTTGAACAAGGCTTGATTACTAATTCAAGAGTACAAGAGATCAGTTATGGGCCCTCGAAGATTGTACGCGTCTATCCAGGCTACATTGTGAATGGATACCGATTTCACACGAGGGATTATGGACAGAATAAGTCTACGATGAACAGCAGCGTATGTGTAAAGGGAAGTGCCTACAATGAAAATGAAATAGACTATTATGGCATTCTCGAAGAAGTCATTGAACTACAATTTTTGGGACAAGACAACAATGTATTTCTCTTCAAGTGTCATTGATTTGATCCGACATCTATTCGTCATGACACAACATATGGGATTGTCGATGTCAAGCATAAGTCCAAGTTGAGTACATATGAGCTATTCATTCTGGCGGCACAAGCCCAACAAGTTTATTATTCAAATTATTCGTCCCTTAAATTGAGAGATTGGTGAGCCGCATGTAGAGTGAAATCAAGGCTATTATCTGAGTATGAGCTTGTCCCGGCTGATGATGAGCTCGAAGGTGTTAATGACAATTTTTTCCAATCAAATCGGAGTGACGCACGAGAGTTGGTGGCTTCTACGCAGTTCAGTGTTGATGATGTAAATGAACCAATTTGCTTATATAAGGATAACGAACAGGAAGAAGTTGACCCAAATGCCCTTCCACGGGAGGTGGAGTCTGATGAGGAGGAAGAGTCCCGGCATGATGAGGACGAATTCGAGGAGGATGACGAAGATGACGCTGAATTAAACATATCTTCAGCATCTGATGATGAATATAGATAATATTATAAAATTTTGTAAGAACTGAGTGTTGTTTCTAATTATATGTTATTCAATAGCTACTTCAAATTTGAGTGCTGATAACATGTTATATCTTTATTTATCTCAATAGAGATACGGTACGTGGAGGACGGAGTTGGACGGTTTCCACCTCCGTAGGCCGAGGGTTCGCCTCCCCGTCCATGACAGGTATATGTATATGTAAACACAAAACTCTATATATTATTGTTCATATTAAATTCACGAGATCTAACGTACATACAATTTTGCAAGGACTGCCTCCCCGTCCACGTCGGTCGTCCCGGCGACAGGTATATGTATATGTAAACACAAAACTCTATATATTATTGTTCATATTAAATTCATATTTTCTAATGTACAAACAATTTTGCAGGGACTGCCTCCCCGTCCACGTCGATCGTCCCGGCGACAAGTATATGTATATGTAAACACAAAACTCTATATATTATTGTTCATATTAAATTCATTCGTTCTAATGTGTATATAATTTTGCAGGGACCGCCTCCCCGACCACGCCAGTAACGGCACCTTTCCCTTCTTCCTCACCACTAGGTACATGTATGTTTCCATAGATTAGTACGTTTCTTGTCTTCCAATTTATACAACAATAGTGTACTTAATTGTTTTCAACAGAGGTGGAGAGCCAGCATCCAGCAGCGGATGAGGAGGGGCCTCAGCTACCTGGACGGCAGCCATATTGGATTTCAGGGTAAATTTGATCACTTCAAACTGACTGTATTTGTTATTTATGTTATACAGTTCATGTACAAAATTAATGTGCAAGTGCAAGAGGAAGATAGATCCCGGTTCTGCTTCCCGCTATATTACGACGCTGGTCCACGCACACATTCTAGGACCAGTGGATGCATGGAGAGAGTTTCCGGTGCCCGTTCGGGATTTATTATTTGACATGTTCACGGTATTATTAATTTTTATTGATTTAAAGTTATTTATTTAATTATTATCTCTGTTAGTGCACAAAGTTGAGTAATTTTATTTCTTTACAGCGGAGGTACGCGTTCACGAGACCCGAGGATCTCCCTCGAGCTCGAGCCGTCTGGGAGTCTACTGCCCAGACTAATTTAAGAAAGTCGATGTATGAAGCCCGAGACAAGGCAATGAAGACCACAGGCAACCGGGATCCTATGGCTTGGCTGGATTACGGCCCTGTTTGGCTGTGGAGGGACTATTGGGAGTCCCTTTGTGATCGTTGGGCTACTGGACCATGGCAGGAGCGATCACAGGCGGCAAAATGCAACCGATCAACTCATCCGGAGAAGAATGTGCATACTAGTGGGTCCGTATCTTATGCGACCCACAGCCAAAAATTGATAATCATATTATTGTTCAATTGCTTAATACATTAATTATTATTGTGAAACTAACTAATTTTGTTGAATTGTAAGCATCACGAGCTCGAGCGTGTCCCTACTTTTCGTGAGTTATTTGATCGGACTCATAAGCGGAAGGGGACGGATGACTATGTCAGCGAGAGTGCTCGCACGATTGCTGTAAGTCAAGCTATAAATTTTGAATTCAATTAAGATATTAAAATAATTTGATTTCAATAATTTAGTTTTAATTTGTTCTGCAGGAGACCTATGACAGGACGATGGCGGATCGCTATGCAGAGGGCACTCCCCAGCCAGACTTGGATCCGGAGGCTTGGGTCGATGCAGCGGGAGGGCTGAGGAAGGGTCGAGTGTACGGCTTTGGGAACAACCTAGATACTACTCCAGTGTTGTCCTCAAATGCGAGTTCGGTCGCTCCTCCGGCATACGCGAGTTCATCTGCTCGCCGCCCGATAGTGGTGTAGAGGAGATGAGAACTCTCATCCGGAAAGAGCTACAGACGCACTTTGGCATTATGGTCGAGCAGTTGATCTCAGCCATGCAGGGAGTACGCCCTCAGGTCAGTATTACTATTAATTTCATATAGTTTGAATGAAATGAAACCACTAAAGAAGGTCAAAAGGGAAAAAAAGAAATCTAAATTAATAAACCTATAAAGAAGGTCCCTTTATACAATCAACTGACGGAATCCTATTTGGATTTCCGGATTGGGTTGAGCGTTCAAATGACAGATCTAAAAAAAATCGAGTCTAAAGGATCAAAACACATAACCTGGGGGTCCAAAATCCCAAATAGGGATTTGATTAGCGTGCCGTTCACTCCGACACGACCGGGTGGGTGAAATTGACGTGTACAAACTGACGAAATCCGATTTGGATTACCGGATTTGGTTGGGCGTTCAAATGACGGATCTAAAAAAAACCCAAGTCTAAAGGATGAAAACACGCAACCCGGGGTTCAAAATCCCAAATAGGGATCCGATCGACGTGCCGTTCACTCTGACACGACCGGGTGGGTTAAATTAACGTGTGCAAATTGACGGAATCTGATTTGGATTCTCAGATTGGGTTGGGCGTTCAAATGACGGATCTAAAAAAACCTAAGTCTAAAGGATCAAAAATATTTTCTAATTAAACTTGAGGAATAATCACATGTTTTAAATTTAATTTTTGAAAATAATGTTTGTATATTTTTTTATTAATGTTTCTCATATTAATTTTTTTTAATATAGGATCCTCCGGCACCTGACGATCAGGAGACGGGGACGGCGGACGATCCAACAGACTTGTCTTGATTTTTAGCATTTATGATTATGTATGATTTTATATTAGTTATGTTTTATGATTTTATGTTTCATTATGAGTACCTTCTATTGTGGAATGCATGAATATTTTAGCAGGTTTTGTAATTTATTATTGTTAATTTCAGCAATTTTTTTTTAAAAAATGTTACACATTTCCGACGGGTTTTCCGACGGATGGTGTCCGTCGGAAATTTGTAGTTGGCCGGCGGAACTTATCCGTCGGTATTTCTGTCGGAAGTTCCGACGGAATAATTTTCGACGGTTGTATTCTGTCGAAAGTTTCTGACGGGTTTTTCAACCTATTTTTCGACGGTTTTCGGTCGAAATTTACTGACCAATTTTATGACAACCGTTTCCGACTAATTTTCGTCGAAAGTTACCGACTATTTTACCGACAGAATATTCTGTCGGAATTTCCGACGGAGTACCGACGGATTATGTTTCCGTTGGTAATTTCTGACCAAAATTTTCCGACAGACGTCTTCCAACGACCGTTCGACGGAAAGTTGTCGGAAGGTACTATTTTCGACGGATTGCCGTCGGATTTCCGACGGATTGTGTTCATCGGAAATGCCGCTTTTTCTTGTAGTGGTGGTAAGTGTATCTCATGTTGAGTTTGTGGAGACTTGGGTTCGAATCTTAACACTCACAAATAAATAATTTTTTTTTTATTTTCTAAAAGCTTATAACTGTAGGCTATAACTGATACCAAGACTTACTGTAAGTGATATGAAGACTTCTTGTAAGTGATATATAGACTTACTGTAAGTGATATCAAAGACTTACTATAAGTGATATTAAAGGCGTATTGTAAGTGATATTAAATGCTTACTGTAAGTGATATGAAGGCTTCCTGTAAGCGATATGTAAGCTTACTGTAAGTGATATCAAATGCTTACTATAAGTGATATTAAGATATTAAAGGCTTACTGTAAGTGATATCAAAGCTTACTGTAAGCGATATGTACACTAACTGTAATGAATGTAAGTCTACATAGGGAAAGACCAGAAAAAGGAAAGGTAAAATAGGAAAAAGTTGATGCTAAAAGAATGTCTCATATTCAAAGACTCATAAATGCTGAGCAACAAAAGGTAGAGACTAGAAATTAAATAACACAAAAAAGAAATGACTATATGACTTCTGGTCTTCTGACGTGGACTATAAATTAAGTCTAACTCTCTCACAAAGATTTCTAATTAATTTTTCCATATATTTTATATTCAAATTGTGTTTCATTACAAAATTATTTTGGTAAATTAAAATTAATTAAGATAAATTAATTAATTTTTAATCAAATATTTAATTTCTTTTTAATCCTGATAGAATTGTAATTCATTACAATAAGTATTAACATTTGCTACAATATTTGTTAAACTTTGTTACAACAAACACTTTCCATATTACAATCAGATATTGTTAATTAATTTATCCAACTAACTATGATTTGAGTAAGGGATAGAAAAAAATGATTTATCTTTAATTTAAAATCTCCTCCCCACCCTCACAGCTCCCTCTCTTTCTCTCTCACACACACAATTTTTGGTAAGGATATTTTTATCTCTTAAAACTCATTTAGCAAGTCTGTCCATGTTTTAACAGAATATTCTTAATATTGTGATGGCTAGCTAACCCAAGAAACATAAAGTGATAAGTGATGTGTTTTTATCAGATATGAAATATATTTGATGAGTTCAAAATTTTAGAGGTATATACCAGAATATAGTAGCTTTTAAGGATATATACGTATGTATTTAACATTTTAACTCTTATTAAGAAAGTATGACAAAGTTGGGTATGAAATATGAACTAGGTTTTTTTAAACTCTTAATTAAGCAAGTATGACAAAGTTGGGCACGAATTAGGTTTGAATGCAGAGTCTAAAACCCCATCGATTTGTCCTCGACTTTGGCTACACTTGGAGAAGAAACTGGATTTTAGGCACTGGTTACAACTTACACGTAAAGTCTGATCCTCCGAACCCAATACTATTGGGTCTTAATGGGTCCACTAGCAGGCTCAGATCCATCTCGACAATCCTAATATTGTCCGAATCAACCATTGTCGTTGACTGTACAAGCCCATGGATCAAACATCAGTCAAAATCTAACTCATGAGCTCGACTTTAAATTTAATCGAGGGCTAAGTTAAATGAGAAAGATTTAGTACATTTTTTTATTGTACTTAAGTATAATATGACTAGGTATTAAATTCATGTGACACTCAATAATTGAGTTGTCACTTTATCACTGTTCATGTGAGTGGTGCCACATAGATTTTAGTATCTAGTCATATTACATTTATATGGTGTTTGAGAGCAATTAAAAAAAATTATTTCTATCTAAAAAATTATGTTAGATTCGTTTTTAATTTTAAATTAAAAATTATGGTAACGTGGTGTCTTCTATTTGATAAAAATATCCAAATTTAAAAAAATTATGTTGATATGTTTAGATTTGGGGCGCAGGGTGGGTGGTGTTCGGCCGGGAGTGGGGTGGGTTCCAGTGGGGGTTCGGCGAGGCTGGGGGGGGGGCAGGGGGGGGGTCGCCGGGGGGGGGGGGGGGGGGGGGGGGAAGGCAGGGGGTGCGGCTGGGGGGGGGGCGGCAGGGGGCCGCCGGGGCTGGGGAGGCAGGGCCGCCGGGGCTGGGGGGGCGGCAGGGGGCCGCCCGCCGAGCTGGGGGGGGGGGGGGAGAAGGCAGGGGGCGGGGCTGGGGGGGGCGGCAAGGGGCCACCGGGCTAGGGGGGGTAGGCAGGGGGGGGGGCGGCAAGGGGCCACCGGGCTAGGGGGGGTAGGCAGGGGGGCGGGGATGGGGTTCGGGTTCGGGGGGGGGGGGAGGAGGGCAGTAGCGGATCCTCCTACAAGTCAGTGGGGTCACGAGACCTCACTGACTTGGAAGGAGAGTCTTAGGGGAGTCTTAAAAGATTTTTTATTTTTATTTGTATAGGTTAAAATTTTATGTAAGGTGACCCCACTGAATCTAAGGGTGACCCCCCTAGACTCAAGTGACCCCACTGAACTAATGTTCAGGATCCGCCACTGGAGGAGGGGGAGCAGCAGGGGAGGGAAGGTGCAAGTCCTGCGACGTGAGAGTCTAAAAAAAAAAAAGGTCGACCATTGTTTTTTTTTTGAAAGAGATATAGATGTGCAAGATTTTCTCCCCAAAAATTAGAAACAGCTTACCAAATATACCCCACTTACTTCTCTTTCCTTTAAAAAAAATTAGTAAAAAATATAACCAAACACCATATTAAATATAATAGAAAAGTACACTAAACTTTTTTCGAGTTAAATTGTTCCACTCAAATATAAGAGTCGAATCCCACAAACTTAGCATCCGATTCCTCAAACACAATATTATATTTGTGAGACCTAATTCTTATGAGCCGAATAATTTAACTCGACTTCAGATGGGACAATAAATTTTGCTCCTAAATTAGTGAGTTTTCCAGCTTCATTTGACGGGTAGGGAAGATGGGCACGATTTGATCAGATGCTGTAAAAGTTCGGCAACGGGCATTTCCGATGGCAAAATGGGATTCAATTTATTTTATTTCTTTTCTTCCAATGGCATGTTGTTTTAAAAAAAATATTTGGTATTAGGGGAAAGGGGAATTTGTTGATTATATCAACATCTAAAAAAACAAGCGTATACTGAAATAATTGCTCTAAAAAGAGCAAGTGTATATAAATTATCTATTAAAACATATAAATATATCTAAGTTTCGATGAATCTAAGGAAAAAGAGAAAGATTTAGTGTATTTTTCTATTACACTTAAATGTAATATGATTAGACACTCATCTCATGTGGCATCACTCACATAGGAGGTGATAAAATCGCAACCCAATGATTGAGTGTCACATGAGATGATTGTTTAGTCTATTATATTTTAAGTGTAATATAAAAATACATTAAATCTTTCTCAAAGAAAAAATAAAAAAATACATTTTTTCTGAAAGAAAATACCGAGATTTTTATATCGTTATCCGCTCGCTCGCCATAAAAAAGGCACCAAACAAGTCAACAGACCCTCAAAATTTACAAGGAAAAAAAAAGATCCACCGGAAAACGTGGGTGCCGGGCCACGGCAAAATTGTCCGACGAAGAGAACAGTGTTTTTGCAAAAAAGCCCCTCTCCGTTTCTCCCACGTCAGACTTTTCCTGGAGAAATGTCACGCCCACACCCCTTCTATTTATTTACTACTCTCTATTTTCTCTCTCCATCCTTTTCCATCTCTCTCTCTCTTCCCCCAAATCCTCCGATCTCCCCAGTAATGGCGTCTCGGCTTGCTCCTGCTGCCCTCCTCCTCGCCGCCCTCGCCCTCCTCGCCGTCGGCGGCGCCGCCGCCAGGCCCTGCAAGACCCTCTTCGTCTCCTACATCTTCTCATCTGATGCCTCCGAGGGAGCCGCCCTCGAGGTCTCCCAGATCTCGGCCGCTGGAGACCAGACCCCGCCCAGGTTCTTCGCCATCTACCGCATGATCCCACTCCGCTTCTACCGCCACCGGTCCTACTCCATCTCCTCAGCGGCGGCGACGGAGCCCCTGGCCGCCACCCTCCGCCTACCCGCGGGGATCGAGCGCCCCTCCCTCCCCCGCCCGATCGTCCGCGCCGAGCCGTCCTTCGGAGTCAGCTCCCTCCGCGAGCGCGCGCGGGACATCCTGGTGGTGGTGGCCGGGCTCCTCTTTGGCGTCGGGTGCGCCGCCGTCACCTCCGCCGCGGTGTACCTCGCATGGTACCTGGTCAACAACCGCTACGAGGTATGTGGCTCCGAAGGGTACGAATATATCGACGATGAGGATGATGCCGTAAAGAGCCCCAAGAAGATGGGGTATAGTGATCTTCCCGCCATGCCTGCATCCCCCGTCTCTCCTCTCAAGGAAGGGTCCGGGGGGAATTAGTGTAGGGATATGTGGGTGGGGGTTACTGCGTCGTCGCTGGTACTTCATGTCGTCGGGTGACTGGGGTCTGTGGTTATGCTAGTGTGAATGTCGACTCTTTATTTAATGGCTTATCAGAAGCTACGTGGTTGTTATCTGTACATTCGACATCCATGATCCATCAGCACTCGTTTGTGATAGATATTATATATCATGTCAAGCACTTCTGTTGTCTGTGAAGTAATTTACTTTTCGTATGGCCTCAAAGCACATTTTAGTTTTTCCCCTTTTAATGTGAAAAATCTCCATCTTTCGGCTGTAGAAGTGTTTACATCAACGTGGATTCTGGTCTTGTAAAAGCATGTTTACCTCAGTTCATCGTATTTGATTGTAGGCAATGTTTTGCTTCCTGCTTAATGAGGATGGGGGATCACTTAGAAGTTTGTGTGGCCTGAGTCTACTGGTCAAAACTTGCAGTGGGTTTGAGTAGGTTCCCTCCTAGATTATTCTTCTTTATCAATATGGTACGAAGTCCACTTTTCTAGGGAAAAAATGGTCCATTCGCCAATCTTGAAGTCAAATCTTTCTATAGCGTATGTGGTATGAGTCTGCTGGTCAAAAATTGCAATGGGTTTGAGTAGGTGCTCTTCGAGGTTATTTTTGTTATACCATTATGGTACGAAGATGTTGCCACAGTGTATGTGGCATGAGAAAGGATGGCTATTCAAGGTGCCAAGTGTTGGTCTATTGGCTGGAAGATGTTGTTGAAAAGTATATGTCTAGGAAGGAAGATGATCAGGGGTTTCAGCACCTTAAAAGGTGTATAAGTGCTGCTGTTTTTTTCAAACATCATGACCTGCTTGTGATTTCTTATTGGTCTTCTGATTGACATTAAGTGTTGGAATTTTGGATCCAAGATCACTCGTTTCAAGATCAGTGGAAAAAAGCTATTTTGGTTTACAGCTATGAACAATGAGAAACTAAGCAAGGGATTTCTTTGCAAAATCATGGATCTGATTGTGGATTTTCACTAGCCTATGCCCATTCAAACAAAAGGAATTTATAGCTTTATCCATTCTACAGCAACCAAAACAAAAAGAGAAATTTATAGTTGTCCGCAAGTTACATAAAAAAAAAGCAATCTGGAACTTTTACAGTTTTTTTTTTTTTGGTAAATGTAGACTTGTTTGCTTGGAGTTGGAGTCAACTAAAATGATCTCTCGGAAGTTTTAGTGTTTTTTTTTTCTCACTTAAATATTGAGCATCTGCATTTCTTGAAAATTCTGGAGTACTTCTAAAGATTAAAGTGATAATAAAGCTATCAATTCATATGAGCTCCGTTCAGATGCACCCCACCACTCCTGCCCTCCCCCAACACCCACCCCCAATAATAAAAGGAAAAAAAAGAGGAAAAAAAAGAGGAATTCACGAAGAATGGGATGCAAGGAAGGAAAGGGAAAAGGGTAGTTTGATGCCTTTGTTCCTGTGAAAATATGAGGTTGTTCCTGTGAAATTATGAGGTCCATTGAGGCAAACAAACAACTCATATGGCATAAGCTCATCCTCATACAACTGTATGATGAGCGATGTACACAACTTCCACAAATTGGGTCTACGTAGGAGTTGACAGATATTGCTTGCATACATGCATGATACATTTAGACTCGATATTAATTCTGTGAAGATTAGACCTATTGTAATATTATTGTGCAAGATGGACAGCCTATTTTCCTAATGGATGAGGTGGCACCATGAGAAGCAACTACCTGATATTTCTCTCTGTTACCTCCTCTTTATTTCATCATCCTCCAGATGCCAGAAATATTCTTTCCCTACATTTTTTTTCCTTCTAGCCCTGCCTGAAACCATGGTTGACCCTCTCAGTGAAGGGTCCCAAGGAAATTAGTGTGTGGCTATCTGGGAACTACATGTTGATCATACCATTGTTTCTGGGTTCGATGGATGTGCTTGTTTGAATGCAGATTCTGATAAGAGATTGCCGAATAATAGTTGATGTCCATGCATTCAGCTTCACCTTTTGTTATATGTCATATCATGCACTTATTTGTTTTTATTAAGTAATCTTTTTAATGTTCAAATAAGCACATGTTCATTATATAAGTGTTTAATTCAGCATTGACACTGGATTCTGTGAGTTGTCTGCTACTGTGTGTTTTGTGAATCAGTGCAAAGTCTTACTAAGGTTTTATTTTGTTGGCCAACTATGCAGTGAGTTTGAAACTAGTATGGTCTTATTGCTGTCTTTATGGGGAAAAAAGATTCATGCCCATCTTAAACTATGATAGAAATTTAGTGAACGGATACTAGTCCAGTGGATGTCTGGTAATGTTTTTTTGTGAAAATGGGTAGTACCACAATTGCATTAAAGAAAAGAATGTACAAGTGTAGGCAATATACTCCAAAAAAACAGCTTCCAACCCTATACAACTGGGAACCACACTAAAGTCGTGTGGATACATCTAATCCCCCAATAAATGTTACACTAGTTGGTTTCAGTGCCTGGACTATGTTGTGGCGGTGTGTATCTTTAGGAAGAATTTCAGTACCCTGAAAGATGTATTGGACCTGCTAGTTTCCAGAGATGATGGTTTTCCTGTTGCTGATAGTTTGGAATTGGAGTTTACTAAATTAGATCTTTTGAGAAAAAAATGTCTTTGGTTAGTTTGGAATTGGAGTTTACTAAAATAGATCTTTTGAATTTTTTTGTCTTTGGTGTTTTCCAACAGTTCTGGGCATTTGGAAAGGTTAATAGGATAATATTAGCAGCTCATGTGAGTTCCTTCATGTTACAAAATTAAAATAGAGGTTGCGTGTTGTCAAAAAAAGAGGGTCCAAGCTGACACTTACCTCGCCATTGAACTCCCTAGAATATGACAGAATTGAGTTTTCCAATCTCTTTCTTCCTGTGACATTATGAGGTTTATCAAAGCAGACAACTGAAAGAACGAGGGGGAAGGCTCAAAGTCACCTATGTGATAAGTCTAGGTAGGTGTTGAAGGATAGTGCTTATGAACATGCACGCCACATGGAAACTTCATTTTGTTTCTATATTTCTTTCTGGAGCTCCTTGGTGATGAGTCCTATGATTCCTATCTTCCAAAAAATGAAGTCCTGGATTTCCATTTGGACTGGTTGGACGCATGAGTTGACAACTGCTAATGTTTCTTGCTTTACTTCCCTCATTTCGTCATTCCCCAAAAATCAGGTCCCCCCTGATGTTTCTTTGCCCTTGCAGTTTATGCATAACCATTTCCAGACTGACTGGGGTTGCTGAACCTAGAAATTTTTATAGGTAACTGTTTAGCATTGGTTTGAGGATTCCTTCCATAATGTTGTGATGAGTTTGGGGCATCGCCTTCCAGGTCCAGCATCTTTGCACAAGAAATCCGTCACTTGTATCAAAGTGGCAAGATTTGATATTGCCGATGCATCTGCAAATATGCTAGTCCTCTCTTAAGCGGGTCTATTGAAATGCCGGAATTAGGTGGCTAATCTCCTACGCTCCTCTCCCAGCAGACCATCCGAGAATTCTCCAGATTTGTGGTCACTAATCGTGGTGTTTTTTTACATTATACCATACAGCAAATCAGAGGAATAAAAATGCAAGAGTAATCACTAATCATCAAAACCTATAAGATTCCAGAAATAATCAGGTATTTATACCAATGCTAATTATCCATCTTCGAAAAGGAAATTGTACACCACTGCCAAAAATGATTCGATGCTTCTTTTCTCTTCTGCTGTTTAGATATAGCGTTTTAGAGATGAGTACAAAGAGAGAAATGGTTACAAGAGGGGAAGTGAAGAATTGAAAACTATGAATCAAATAGCATTTGTGTGAAAAGAGGTGCAACAACTGGCTCTGTTACAAGGATTCTTATGGGTGTGCATACTGGCTTGGTAGAAAGCATTAAAATTTAGAATAAGAAAGATCTTGGCTTTAACGATCCGCCTTTCTATTCCATTTGATATGCTTTCACAGGCATTTCAAGTTGCACCTCACATTAAGAGAATGGACAATTTGCATATTTCTGGTTTGTCACAGATGCCCCATGCGTGTACATGGATTGCAATTCATAGATGCCCCACTGAGAATTTGACCGTCGACACCGTTGCCCACAGGTCCGAAGACCCAGAAAGGCTAATAGATCAGTCTAACAAGATATGGAACGGAAATAAATGAGGACAACAAACACTAAAATGTACTAACAAGTGAAGCAAGAAAGTCCACCACAAAGTACATGTCTAGTACAGTCCCAAGTAACAAGTACAAGTACGGAAAGTAAAAGGGAATAACAGATCCCTTAGAGACATATTCCGAGGGTGATTAGAGAAGTACAAAGGGAACACTGCTCACGGAAGAAGCTATTTACTATGGCTCGGTCTCCTCAGCCCGCCACGGAAGGTACTGTTGTGAAGTTTCACCTGGAAAGAAGGGAATGAGTTTCACAAAGAAGCCCAGTAGGACTATCAATCTCTCATTGATTCTAACAAGCAGAATAGATATATGTGTATAACAGAAATTAAACAAGCTAATCTATTCTACTAACAGAGTAAGTGCGGAAGCGAAAGTAAACTACACGACCATAGGTCTAAACACGTCAAGACCGGAAACCCGTATAAACCACGTCACTGAGACGAACCCAAGGTTGCAAACACAGACAGAAGAACAACTGTCTGGACAAAGACACTAGCCACGGAGAACAACTACCACTAGTCAACCAGTCAGGTGCGCCACTCGTCTTATACTCGACCACCAGTCCATGTCTAACACCTCCCGTCAGAGTGAGACGCGGAACTACAAGTAACCACACAACTGCCGTAGTCTGGCCAGACTACGGTCTCACGCCTGGCCCCTCTAGATGGTATCGGAATCACGTAGAGTGAAGTAGTGAGAAGGACTAGTTGATCTGCGTCGAAAGAACACTCAAAACCACCTCGGCGTACCAGACTCAACTAAGAGAGCTCTGCAAACGACTCTACGCCGCTGTCCCCACCATTTTTCCCTTAGCTCCAGAGTCCGTGACTCGAACACTCTCGCCACCAAGAAAACTCTCTCAACCGGTGCGCGGGGACTGGGGGTCTAGGTAACTGTAACAACCTCTCAACGGAGAAGCCTACAAGTGTCTAGCACTGGGCGAACGATTAGTGTAGGACCGTAGTAGGAACAACACAGGTGCCAAGAAAACAGAGCGGAAAGAAAACTCCGAACAGGTCGCCAAGTCGCTCTCTGTCTGAGAAGGCGACACAAGGGCTGTCGCCACCTGAAGGCGACACCTGGCCTGTCGCGTCCTAGGTCAGAAGGCAATGGGAGAAGTGTCGCGTTCTGTATCACGACAAGAATCTTGTCGCGATTATAGACAGAGACCCGAGTGCCATCTCGAGGTCTCCCACAACCCCACAGTAAACCCTGGTCAAAAGGCGACGGCCACCCTGTCGCTACCATAACGCGACAGGGTGAACTTCGCGACTTGACCAGAAGGCGACGGGGCATAATGTCGTGATCTGGGTCGTGACAGGAACTTTGTCGCGACCACAGATAGAGGCACCCGAGACCTCCATAGAATGCCCCAAAACCACAAGTCCGGTGTGCACAGAGGGAGGGGAGCATGGGAAACCATCAATACACTTGCTAGAAGCACAAACCACCTTCAATCACACCCATGCATGCCAATGTAAGGGATCTATACTCATGAAACCTCACATGCACACATGATCACTCTCAACACCACGAACCCCCAATTCAAACACAATAAGCCAAACATGCATTCCACACACCTAGCATGCTTCTACTGGGTTAGAGAAAGGGATTGGAGGCACTAGCATGATAGAACTAGGGGGAAGTTAAGGGTTCCTACCTCAAATAGAAGAGTCAATCCGTTGGGGTCTTCTCGTGTGCATGGTCACCTCCTCCTCGCTCCAAACTCCACGCTCACGCCGTCCACGAGCAAGGATCGTCCTCCTACAAGTCGGGGAAGGGTCACCACCACAAAGAGAAGAACGCCACACCCACACCGAAGAAGAACACCACATCGAGGAAAACCACATCTCTCACACTCTCCCCACGGAGAAAACACACAGAGGGGTCGAAGGAAGGAAGGAAGAAAGGGAAAGAAAAGGGGAGATCTGTTGGTCTTGCCTATAGGCCACAGATCTGAGAACGCGACAATCAACTTGTCGCGTTCACTTACTGAACGCGACGACTAATCTGTCACGACCCCAAGGTCATGGTCAGACCTGACTATCGAGCTCGCCACGTGTCACCCTCGCAGGTTTGACACTATGAACGCGACACCTGACATGTCGCCTTCATCTGACAGTGCCTCGACATGTGTCTCAACTGTTCCGACAACAAGACGACAAAAATACATGTTGTGGTCAGAAGGGGAACGCGACAACATGTCTGTCGCGTTCCAAAACCTGAATGCGACGGACATTCTGTCGCCTTCAGAACCCGATACATTGCCACCTTCCGCAGAAGGTGGCTGACCAAGGAAGGAAAGGATGTTACAAGGAGGGCCCCCACTATGTTGCTGGCTATGCTTCATTCTATTCCTATACCTTATTGATCATTTTGCTGCACCAGAGAAAGAAAAAAAGACGGTGTTCTTAACAGGATGAGTTTTAACCAGGGCGAGTCTGCAATGGAAATTACAGGTGAAAGTTTTCTGCGTGGTCGTAGAGTGATAATGTATTTAATCTGTATACTTGCTGACATCCAGTTTTGTTGTTTTCCCTTTTTGTTTTTTTATCAAAGAAGTTCTTTCTCACGTCATTTCACTCGTTGACAAAGTACAATATGAAGACTTTGGACCCGCCAAACATCGTGGCAGATATAACTACCGCAAACTCTTCAAATACAACATAACTTTTTGGGTAACAAGGATCAGAGCTCCAATAGGACTCATATTACCACATAACTTCTGCAGATATTAGAGATGTTAAAGAGGGAGGAAGAGGTGAGAGATCCCAATCAGTGGAGCTGGGTTGAAGCAAGCCCAGCTTAGCAATCGAATGGGCACATCACAGATATTAGAGTACTTGATGAGGAGTTGACAATCCTCCACTAAGAATAACACTTGCCAAAGGTTTACAAGTCCTCTAATAACATTGACAACAATCTGGGCGTCACTTTCAGTCACAACTTTCCCATTTTGGTTCAAAGCACAGTTGATGGCCATTAGAATGCCCATAGCTTCTATCAACATAGGACTGGATGGTAGAATCTGAGATATAATCATCACAGGGAAGCCACCTTCATTTCTGAGAAGGGAAAGCATTAATGCCGCCTGCCCTGGGCAGAAGAGGCGGGCCCCCCAAGCAGGTTGCAAGCATCTCTCTTCTGAGAATTATCCTAATGGCGCCCGAGGAAGAGTTGAGAGCCCCATCAACATTAATCTTTTAGCTCACCGAAATTGGGCAGAGTCCATTTAGGAGAGGAGCCTTGAGCTGAGAAGCTGGGAGTGGGATATGACAGGAATGATGAGTTGAGAATTACTGAACTACCCTGGAAGCGGTTTAGGACTGTCCTCAAAGACCAGAAAGCATCTCGCTTTCCACAGGTACCATGAGATTGTGAGGGATAAGGCAAGGATTTTTGAAGTCTTTACTGCCAGGAGAGTGATGAACCATTGACCATTCCACCTGTTCTTTCGTCCAGAGATTTGTTTGAGAAATTAGAGAGATCCCCCACTGAAGAGCAAAGCCAAGTTGCTATAGGAAGATTACACCTAAAAAGAAGTAGATCAATTGGCTCAGATTCTTCATGGCATGTTGGGCATTTGTCATCAACACCACTAACAATCAGAGATATTGAACCATTGAGGGGCAGTGAATCTCTTAGGCCTGTTTAGGCAAACAACTGAACTCTTCGAGAAATTAGCTTGTATAGATTTGGATTCCAAATGACAAGCCAAACCAGTTTGGGATGGAAAAAAAAAGGCCAATCGGGTCTGATGATCCAGATATTTATAAGCTGACTTAATGGAGAAGTTGCCATCCAGCTTAAACTTCCATACTCTCTTGTCTTCCATATTAAGAGACCTGAGGGGAATGTGAAAACTTGTGATTTGATCCACAGTCCTGTCCTCAAATAAGATCTTGAGCAAGAAAATGTTCCATGACCCATCAACCATGAGATCTGAAACCTTCTCGGAGATTATATCATGATAGTTCTTTTTGAAGGTGAGCTTGCCAACCTGCTCTGGGGCATTCCAAATAGTGATGTCCCCACCATTTCTAACAACTGAGGCTGAACCTTTATGAATTTCTTCTTTGATAGAGAGCAGGGATGACTAGACTATAGAGCTAGCCTTGGATTGTTTACCTTGTTGCAGGTTGCATGCTGTGGCACAGTCTCCAAAATATTTGTTTTAAGTGATTAACAAAATACTTAAGAATTGATTTGAGTAATTAATGAAACTCTTGAGTATTGATTTAAATGATTAAAAACATCTCTAATAAAAGATCAACTGATTCATTATTTACATTAGCATCACAAATAGAAAAATCTCATAAGTTTTCCAAAAGACATCTCATAGTATTCTAAGTATTCAAGATTCTGCTTCAAGCATTCGAACCTCGTGACTAAGTAATCGACCATGTTTTCCGCTATCGCTTTGTATGTTTGACTAAGTTTCAAAGTCTATATTTGGTAATTGATTATGCTTTTGGTTAACATGTTCAATAGCCAATTTTGTTTCAAGTCATCTCTGTGCTTAAGTTAACATGTTCGATAATCGATTATGTTTCAAATCATCTAAATGTGATCGATTATGCTTTTGTTAACATGTTCAATAATTGATTATATATCAGGTCATCTGACTATGATCGATTATGCTTTGGTTTAACATGTTCGGTAATCCATAATGTTTCAAGTCATCTTAATGTAATTGATGATGCTTTGGTTCATGTTCGATAATCAATTATGTTTCTAAGTCCTACTGGAGTTCGATAATCGATTATGCATCTAGACATAGATGGCCTTAACCGATTATACCCCTAGCAATAATGTACTCCACAATCATGTGAAGTATGAAGTTTGTCGTCATGCTTTATATATTATCAAATTCATGCAAGCATGCACGTAAAGTCTGAAATATTGATATCAAGGTATGCAATGTCATTTCTCAAATTGCTTATGTCTGATTTAGGGGAAAACAATTATTTTAATTTATTTCTCAGGAACAAACTTAGTTCGCATGAAATGGTATCTGTTGATGTCAATTCTTTATCAAAGGAAAATCTTATGTGGTCATTAGAAATGCACTGTTGATGAGTTCCAAGATAATATTATTTTACCTTGTGTGTACAAGATTTACTTTTTAAGAACGAAGTAATGGTCTTATGAGGAAAAATGTAATCTCAGAAAAGACAGTACGAGAAAGGTACCATACGTTGTTTCTATCCTAGATATCCTGTACTGTAACACCTATTGACCATCTCTTGTTAGTTGTACGCAAGAATATAAAAATGTTAAACTTTCAAATGAGTTATTCTTTGATTGAATATGTATCCTTAACATCTGACAGAAGATCACATTCTTTAGTAAAGATCTTTTCTGTTGTGTTAAGAAGTTTCATCAGATAGACCATGCATCAGAGAAAAAGCAAACCTACCATTCTACTATGTGGACGGTGCACCAATATATGGCACAATGGCTACTAGCATGAGTCCAATAGATACAACTCCTAAAAATCCACGTGAAGACTCAAGCTACATCAAATGAAGCTTTATAAAAGGGAGGTTGCTAGCTCAAGAATAGGAAGAAAAAGAAAAAGAAAGGCAGCGTCGTTGAAAAGAAGAGTGAACCCTAGTGAATATCAAAGCTAATTTGTGAGAGCTTCAACTCAAAAGAGAGACTAAGCATCCAATCCCATTTGAGAAGCCTTCTCAATTGAGAAATTTTAGTTCTCTCCAAAGCCTTCAGTGTGAACTCAAAGAGAGATTTGAGCTTGGCATACAGCTATCATTCCAGTCTTCTCTGAGCTTCCTCGCCAACACAACATCAAGCACTTTCTTGTTTTCAATCTTGTGCTGTTGGCATTTCTTTTGTGCTTCTTGTCGCCAAATCCGTCTTGTGAACTATTACTTCTTTGTGAAGTGTGGGCTGGAGTGCTTGTGTATGCCCCTTGTTTAAGGGAAGATCTAAGTGCATGGTGCATTAGGTGGTTGTTCCCCTTGTAAAAGACAAGACCTATGTGTGGGTGACACCAGGAGGTTGTACCCCTGTTGAAGGGAAGACTTGGGGCTGGCTATGCACCAAGTGGTCTATAGTAGTGGCAGGTTTAACTGTTAGTGAAATCCCAATGTGTTTTCCTTGGGGACTGGGCATAAGAGGCTGAGTGGATCAGCTCCAAACCAAGATAAAATCTTTATATTTTTATTGTCTGATTGATTGCTTATGCATATCTTCATTATTATCATTTTAAGTATTCATTAATCCGATTAATTCCCATTCACCCCCCTCTGAATCTCCATAGCTTGGGTAACATAACTTTCCAGAAATTGAACTTGCTAAGATACTTGGCTCTTAGAATGGAGCCCCATAGGGAGAAATTGTTTTCCAGGAATCTCCAAGCTAGTTTCATGATGAAAGCCTTGTTCTACTTTTCTAGGTCCTTAATGCCTAATCTTCCAAGGGATTTATGCTGATTAATCTTCTACCAGGAGCAAAAGTGAATTTTTATCTTGGTATTTGACTGCCCCTACCAACACTTATTAATAATGGTGGTTAGTCTTTTTAGCTGCCCTTGGGGAATAGAATTGAGCTCATGATATGTTGAGGGATAGCTAACAAGGTGGATTCGAGCAAGATTGCCCACCTTGCTTGAGAGAGCATTCCCATTTTCCAATTCTCCACTTTCTTGATCAGTCTCTCTTCATTGAACTTCAGCTGTCGTGCGTTACTACCCTTCCAAAGAATTGGGACTCTCATGTAGAGCTAACCTTTTGAGATGCTCTTGATTCCCATGTCTCTAGAGAAGATAATCTGGCTAGCTTTGGAAGTGTTCTTACTGAAATAAAAGTCAGATTTTTCCTTGTTCATCAATTGGCCTGCCTACTTGCCGCAAGTGTCGTGGATGTGGGAGTATTCTTGCAATTCTTCTGCTCTAGTTTACCAAATATGAAGATGTTGTCAGCATAGAGAACATTTGTGGCTGCTGGGGGATAGGAGTTCATTTTAAAATTCATAATCCTGCCTTGATCATTCCTCCAATTGATTAAGGCAATGAGACCTTCATCACATAAAATGTAGAGGTAAGGTGATGTGGGGTAGACCTCTACTTATTAAAATACTGCCTTTGATTTCACCATTGTTGATAATTGAGAAAGTAGCAATGAAGATGCATTCCCCAATAAGATTAATGAATTCGACAGGGAATTTATATATGGAAAGCATGTACTTGACAAAAAGCCATTCCAGCTTATCACAGGCTTTTGAAATATCTACTTTGAGACCAAAACATATTTTGTTACCTTTCTTGTTGTTCAAAGAGTGAATTAGCTCATGAACTAGAACAGAATTATCTGTAATGAGCCTCCCTAGAACAAAAGCCTCTTGGTTCTTGGAAATGAGAGATGAAAGGAAAGGCTTGATTCTATTTGCATGGATTTTGGTTATGACCTATGGAGAACATTGTAAAGAGAGATAGGTCCAAAATGGTTTGGGGATGTAGGAGGTATTTTTTTGGGGATTAGGATGGTTTGGTTTAAAAGCCAGATGGAAGGTGACCAGTGATGAAGATGGAGTGGACTAATTGGATGATTTGATCTCTTACTGTCCCAACAGGTTTGATAGAAAATGGGAGGAAAACCGTCTATGAATAGAGCCAAAAGAGAGATCCTCATGAAAATCAGGTAGGAAAAAAAGGAGAAACTTGGTAGATGGCATTGGATGAGAAATGAATATGTCAAGGATTCTATTCTATTCTTGTCTTCAATCCACTCCCAATTTGGAGTCTGATCCAACCGATTCTATTAGAGGATCTTCTGATCAGAACACTAGTGTGAAAAAAATTGATGTTGTGATCCCCATCAACCATCCATTGTTGCTTAGACCTTTGTTGCCCATATTCATTTTCCTTCTTTAAGATCTCTTCATACTTACACTCGAGAGACAGCTCTCTGTTAAGAAAATATTTGGAAATAGGACCGACATTAAGATTCTTTGGTTCTTCTTTGATTTCTGTCATTCTTTCAGTAGGATTCTTGAAGCTCTTATTCTTCTTCCAGATCTTGAGCTCTTTGTGAAGGGATTTGACTTTACCACTAAAGTTATTTACTAAAGGACTTTCCTTCCAAAATTTGCTAAGATAAAGAGAGAAATCTTGGTTAAGTAGCCAACTAGATTCAAATCTGTAAGGGGTGTGTCTCCTTCAAGTAGAGTCATCTGTATTAAGCAAGATTGGGCAATGGTCACTGTAAGCCTGGAAAGATAGAAAATCGTAGTCTTTGGGTACCTCAATCTCTGTTAGGCAATAGCAAAGGCTCTGTCAAGCCTTTATTTGATAACTGATCTGAAACCTCTTCTGTTGGCCCATGTGTAGTTGGACCTACAAACCACAGATCAAGCAATCCATTATCTAGAATAGTATCAATGAAAAATTTGGATTGCCTATGGTTGAAAGTAACACTTCCAACTTTATCTTGCTGAGGTAAAATAGCATTCATATCACCTAGGAGGATATAAGGCTTAGAGATGGATCTAAGAAAATTTGATAGATTAATCCAAAAGTTAGCCATACCCCTGGGATTAGGAGAAGCATAATTGCAAATGAGGAACCATGATTCATAGACTGGACAGTCATCAATCTCATCAACAATGTGATGGCCATCTGACTGAATCATATTAAGGGAAATGTTTCATTCTTCACGACAACCATAGACCTCCAACTTTATTGGATGTTTCCACTATAAAAAGGTGATCCATAACATTATTTCTCTAAAAAATATTTGGGAGCCTTTTCCTTGGATGTCTTGGTTTTTGACAAAAAGGTGATATCTAGCTTGCACTGGTGAGTCAGATAGGTCATAGTACAAATATTCGCTGATCCACATAGACCTCGGTAATTCCACGAGATGACCTTCATTTGGCCCCTGGTGGCCAGTTAATGTTGGCCACTGCCACCTCAACATTCTCTAGAGGATCTTGAATTTAGTTGATAGATGATTTGATTGAAAAGGGTGAACTAGGGTTTTGTTTGGAGATTTTAAGCTTCTTTGGGGGTTCCAAGCTAGAGAAATTTTGCCTCGGGTGGGGGGGGGGGGATGTCAAGGCAGTAAGATTGGGGGCTTTGGATAAAAGGTTTCTTATTCTTGACTAGGATGAGGGCCAGTTCTTGGTGTATTATTAACAACATGGGTGGGGCTGGGAGGATGATTTGAGGGGATGGGGGGAGTGGATTTGGCGGGGCTATTTCAATATCGATTGGATGAGTGGAGATGTAGACGTTGGAGTGTTCAAGTCTTTGAGGATGGGGGTAGGTGAGACACCAGAGCTCGTTTGGTTCTGACTGATAGGAGAATTAGAGCAAAGCCCAACCGACATGGCAGGTTTCTTTTTGCATTCTACAGCAGGAGGAATGGCATTTTGAGCGGATGTGGCACTAGGGGTGAGGGATTTTCTTACACTGGGGGGTCTAACACGGGGTGGTAAAGGGTATCATGTTGGCCTAAGGGTGGAGGATTCGAGTTGGGGGATTATCTTTGAACAAGACTTTTGTAACTAGCACGGCTGATCTATCTGACTCATCTTTTGATAGCTTCAAAAATTGAAGGAATGGGAGGTGAAGGGCCTCTCGGAATTAATTTAAGGCCTGCTGAAGCTCCATAGATTCCTCCATTTTTTTCTTCAGATTTGAAAGCTGGGGCCGTTTGGTATTCCAATTAGATCGAAGATAAACTAAGGATATGTTTAAAATTTTATTCACTCTATTTTTGATTTATTCTGATACCGAAATGACCACAAAAAATGACAAAATCTTGGTAATATTTCATGTCTTACCTCGAAGAATCTGATAGATCCGTTGGGTAAGCTAGCAGATGCCTTAGTTACGAGGGGCTTCGAAACATCAAAGTTTATCTTGATTCTGGCATGGCGATTCCACTTACTGACTTCTCTGGGATGAGGCTCCAATGGAGTTCCAAGGTATTAAGCTATTTTTTTGAACAATTTGGAGGTTGAGAAGCTGTTCAAGGAGATTATATAGATTCGGATCCTATTTCACCCTTGTTGAGGACATACACTGGGGAAGCTATTTTTTCTTTGCCTCTGAATGAAAACCATATCATTATTGAAGATTCATGGAGTTCTGGTGCAAACATCTTCCAGCTCTTGTCTTTTCGAGAACCTGGCAAGGAATTTATTTTGGGCATAATCCAGGAACACTCTAGCTCCTCAAAGGACCCAAAACCTTGCTTAGCCATTTCCTTAGCCTAGCTGGTTTGGGATCATTGTCGGAAAGGGCTTCTATATCTAGGCTCATTCTCCGTCTTATCTCTCCGATCTCTTCAAGCTCTGGTCTTATGGTAATAATGGGGATGACAGGTGTGGGTTTTCAACCACCTTGTTCTTAAAGCTCGGAAGTAGAGCTTCCTCCTCAGTATCTAGCTGACCATCCTCTGTAGTGGGAAGAGACAGAGGGAAGCAAAGCGAAACAAAACAACGGAGGTAATTGAGTGAAAGAAACATAAGCAGGATACAGGGCGAGGGCTGAAAATGGAGAGAGTAAGGAAATAGACAAGGATGGATGGTAGGGGAAAAGCCAAAATAGGAGGCGGTTGGGCGATACTTATCAAGAGGGGCGGAGAGGCCCACCAACGGAGAGAAGGAGAAGATTCCTCAAGGCACTTTGGCACCGGAAAATAGTTTAGTAACATCATTTAGTAACACATTAAAATAACACACCAATCAAAATGTATTACAACTTTATTATTTATGAGGTATTTTAATTTTTGTTTCAATTATTGATGTGACATAATTTTAATGATGATGTTATTAAATAATATTACCAAATGATGTTATAAAACTGTTTCTAACACGGGCTGTGTTGAAATTGTCGAGGAATTGAGAGAGTCCCCATGGAGCCTGAAGAACTTTTTCCAACCGTAAACACTGGCACACACTTCATTGTGGATGCAGTCAGAATGGGGGGTTCCCAAGGAAACTGGGGTAGGATCCCAATAAATTCTCTCGGAGGAAAAGGTTCTAGTAGAGGTGCAAATGAGCCGCACCACTCGGGTTTAGAACAATGTTGTTCGAATTCTGTTTATTAATTCTTAATTAAACTCGAATTTTATTAAATATTGAAAATGATTATATAAATTTATTTTATTTAAATATTCTCGAATCTGAATTCTTAAGGAGTATTTTTTACGAGTTAATCTAATATATAAGTAAAAATTAATTGTTCATATGATTGAAATCTATTTTATTTTAAATTTATATCTCAAGAGTATTAATAAGTTATTTAATTTAACTAGTTTAGTATAATATTTAAAATATATATTTATAATTTATATAATTAAATAATTTTGTTCACCAACTTAAATAAATCTACTAGATCTTTGCGCACAACGTTTTGTTTAAACTTGACTCAATTATCTTATTAAATAAATTAAGTTTGAATAATATTTTAGTCGAACTCGAATTACTTGTTAAGTATATTAACTCATTTCCCGTACTAATTTCTCTTACCATCTTTAGATTTGTCAAGGTCCATCTCCTTGAAATACAACATAACAAACAAGAGAAATGCCTACTCTAGAGATCGATGGGTTTGTTGTTTTTCTATATTCCCCACGACGGCAGGTAAAAATCGTCCACAGAGATGTCCAATCGACTCTGAGAGCCATGATTCCGACGAAATCAGGTTTTTTTGGGGAAAAAAAATTATGAAAGAGATTCTAATACATTAACTTTCAAAAATTACAGTGTATGAGAGAAAATTAGAAAACAAAAACTGACATCCAGAACATCCGCTAAGTACCGAAAATACAAACACAAAAAACTAACAACCTGAGATGGAAAACTTCTAAGATATGGATGGGTATAGCAGAAGCCCACCGTCTTCTAACATATGGACCGGAAGTAGAACGAAGCTCAAGAGTAACTAAATCAACTGCAAGACACGAACTTGTTCTGACAAAAACGAGCTGTCCCACATTTTTGCAGCCGACAATATATGGAAACAAACTCGGAAGACAAGCGCAAGATTGAACATTGTGCGGTTCTGCACCTATACTCAAACTATTCCACAAAATCTATATCCCTAAATTGGAAAGAGTCGGAGATTTTAATGACGATGGACAAGAGCCTTGCAAAGCACATGAATTCAATGGCGGAACACATGATGCCGAGTTGAACTACTTGTCCGCCTGCCTCAGATATAAAGAGACAGATCTTGCAGCACTTTGATAGCTGCAGAACCCACTCTATTTGTGTTTGGGACAGGCGCCCACGAACAGATAGAAAGATGTGTTATAAGGTCCATTTTCTTAAGTAAGGTCCATCTTCCTGGAACGAATGCCTATGAGCAAGCAGAAAGACTTTCCCTAGGGCTTGTTGTCCCTCCCTCGTCTAGGGATAAATGGGACGGCATATTGCCGAACTCGTGTCCTGTCATTTGCAAAAGTGCTCCCACACCAAACTAGGTGATAGAACGAGGCATTATCCTTTTATTTATTTATTTTATAAAAGGCAAAATCCTCAGGTTGGAGTTGAAGATTACAGTCTCTCTCTGACAGGGGGAATCCAGTCCTCTCAGCTAATGTCTGTTTTGACACAATTTTTAATTGACACTACGTTTCTAATTGACACCGGGTCTTGGGACTGTTTGAATTTTCGACATGCTGCCATTGATCTTGGCCAGCAGGGCCTTAAAAAATTCTCTTGGGAACTGGTTTGATAACATCCATTCTTGACACACAGTTTGCACGAACAAAATAAAAAGTTACCACATCATCATCTGGCAGAAAACAAAATGGAAAGCACTTCATAAAGAGGGGATTGTGGCATCTGGCGGAAAACAAAATGGAAGGCACTTAATGAAGAGGGGATTGTGGTGCATGCTCATTGGTGTGTCAAATCTGTATGTAAAAAGCGGATGTTAGAAAACCATTTCCAATGCATGCCCAAAAAGAATACGCTGTTTCCGAGGATCCTTGGACTACCTTTTTCCACAGGCCCATAGACCTTTACTTGTTTGCACACAAGACAACAGTGAAGAATAGGTTCAAAGCGAATAGCAAGTAGTCTATATGGGCCTATTTGGTATCCATTCTCGTAAATTAATTCCCACTTAACACGAAGAAGATTAATGAAATCTCTTTATTAACACTTCTGGGAAAACCTTCCCAAGTGAAGGGGTCATTCAAGAGAGAATGGGAATGACTCTAAAGCCTCATATTTGAAAGGTCTACCCATGGAAAGGCACCTTTTGAGAATGATAGCCAAAATAGTACTGGCATCCCAAAAATGACGAATGGAGACTACCTTCTTCTTAGAATGAGGAATAAGGAGGAAGTTCTAAGGATGGATGCCAAAGGTAGCCTAGATAATTGGCATTAAGCACTCGTTGTCAAAATGTAGGACACCTTAAATGATACAACGATCGACTTTTCCCAAGCAGCTGCAATGAGCTTTGATATCATTATCTACATCGAATTAAGCTAAAGAATTTCTTTGCATCTCTGAATCCCGATATATGTACCACTTTTCATACCTCTGGTTAGCTGGGTGAACTGGTCTGAGACGAGGAGCATATGTGCAGTCCGGGCAGCAACACCCTCTTAACTCTTCCATGCAGCTGGGACAAGATCTGTTGGAGAAAGGACAGTGTTTAGTTCAACCTCATTGGGTCTCAGCATAATGTTTCAATCACCAATGACCTGGTAAACTAGGAACTCATAATAGCATTCGTATATTTTTCAGAATTTACTTAGTGAATATTGATTTTGTGCTATTATCACAATACAAAAGTATGGTTGACCTTTCAGCTTTTGAGACGGGACAATCATTGGGCTAGAAGTACGAAGCACACAGAGGATGACTTACAGGAAAAGCAGGTTACAATCAAGGTTTGCACAGTTGCGATGTCTCAACTCAGATACATGAGACCGACATATATAACAGCTTGCAAAGGTACTGCTTTCAGGTAAAACTTCCACTTCTCCTTCAGCTATGTTCTCAGGCTTATAAGCAGATGGCGGAAGTGAGAGACGGGAATCAAAAACAAACAGATTCCCCACCCATCCTACTGGGCCCTCGCTCTTCAGATAGTGTGAGACACCCCCACTCAACGTAAACAAGTTTTGATACCCCCTTTTCCTGGCATCCAAAAAATCACTTTAACAGCAGAGATACCAGAGAAATGGACCACTTGAGATCGCTTTAGCTTACATGACTCTAAACAATAGATGAGAAATATACCTTAAGATTGTGGAGTAAACGTCACAGCGAATGCCACCAGTACAATACATCAATATTTCAGTATTTGCTTTATCAACTCCAGCCAAAGGGTCTGAATCAGATTGCTGAACAAAGGGACAAGTGGGAAACCATGATTATGACAGACCCAAGGTAAAACGATGTCAAAGTTTCATATTGTCCTCGTGGAATTGGCTAAAAAGCATGTGGAATTGGATACCCCTTTATCTACGGCTACATAACAGTCCTTTATCCAATTAATTATAGATGCTGAACAATTAAGGGCATAAAATGACACATGAAACCCATGAGAAACATGACCACAACAATGCATCACAAGTGATTAAAGGACTTAATGCGAGATGAAAGGACTACATAAGAAAATACATTTACAACAATTGTGGCCCATAAAGTAAGAAGTAAAGGGATGATATTAGCATGTGTAGTGGCTCACAGCTGATTTTGCATACTGCAGTTTAGATGATAATGGGGGGAAAGGAACAAAGCTTTTCTTAAAAGGAGGAGCAGGACTCTCAACAAGATGGCAGGCTTCAGTCTGATAATAGTCAAGTAGCCTTTCGCAAGGTACGCATGACTGCATGAGGGCAGACAGTATCCCAATGTACTCTGTAAGAATGGACAGTGCATTAAGCTTTCGGATTTTTGAGAACTTACAGGGGACCTTCTCAAGTGCATAACATCTTGTGTGTTTCTGTATGTGGAGTTTTGGGTTTTTTTTTTTTTTTGCTTTGAACACATGGGAGTGGGGTAGTTGTGCACCATGTTTTTCAATTTTCATATGACACATGCCACTTGAATTGAGTAAACTCTAGCCCATTAAGCCAGAACAAAGTCAAAACAAGAACAAGACTGTATATCCAGTCCAGGTTCCACACTTCCAAGAGCAGACATTTGATTCAGGATGATCCTTCATAGTCCCACCTCCAAAAATGCTTTCATGGACATGATGAGATGCCAATGTCTTTATAATGAATAAGTTTTTTATTTTCATGTATATTGACAGCTTAGATAATTGCCATGCTATAAGAAAAATCCTACCCTGGAACTTGCAAACGTGTGAGAGAAGAGCTATCAAATGGCATTGTCAAATTCAATTATCGAGCACGTTGAACCATCAGAATTGATGACCATACCTCTGTTTGCCCAAAAGTAGTACTCCTGAAACAGTCCACATCAGGTCGCTGGGCTCCGTTAAAATGACCAATGTCCCACTCATAGCCTAATATCAAATCAATTGTGAGGAAAATTTATTAAAGAAAAGTAAACCTTGTGCTTCTTATAGCGCCAAGGGTTGTAAGAATGACTTCAAGTCATATTTCTCCTTTTCGAAGTGGTAAAAAGTATTCCCAAGTGTGCATCACAATGAAAGTTCTTTTAGTTAAAGGTGTTAACGTCAAAAGTCAAGCATAAAGCAACAAAATTTCCAATAGATCATTTCCAATAGATCTGACGGTTAATATTGAAAAGAAAAGAAAATAACAATGGAAAGAAACAAGCATATCTACATTGTGCAGCGGAGGTACTGAGTAGAAAGCTTCCATGGAAGTTCACCTTCATCATCCATGTGCTCCTCAACGACAGGGGCATAATTCAAACTTTGTTGCCTTGACTGAGTTAAGTTGGATGTGCAGGATAAGATCCTAGAAGGGCTCGATAAATTTCTTTAGCAAAATGTTTAAGATTGATGTGAGGAAAAACACAGCTAACAATTTGGTGTGTTTTTTTCCTCTAAGCAGGCAATTGCCATGAGAAACTTAAGCCTTTTAACAAATTAATCATTGTCCCAGTTTTCTAGATTACTATGTTTAGGTAGGTTCACATGAATGTCATAATGACAATACTTTTTCTTGCTAGTTTGAGAAAGATTAATGATTTTGGATACAAAAAACTGATAACATGATAACTGATGACCAACATGGAGTCAACTTCTAAATCTTGTTAAATTGATGTAGAAGTCAATTTCATACAGGAGATTGTACTACTGTAGGACCAAGTAACAAGCAAGGAGAAATAACTTTAATCACTTCAGCATCCTCTAGACAGTTAACTGAGATTGCTCCTGGTTTATCAGTATCAGAAGAGTGACTTGATGATTGATCCAATTGTCTCTTTGTTCCACATAGGTTCCTAAGCAAGAAAAGTTGCCTTTTGAAACAAGCATGCCAATTCCCAGTGCTAGTTGGTAATGGCATGGTCCAACCACCACTTCCTAGCTCCTCTACTGCTGCTGTGATCACTTTAAAAGAATGATCACGATGAAAAATAAAGAACGTAATAAAAGAAAACAAATAAGGCAAGACACAGAAACAGATATAGGAATTTCATATATGTGAATTGTGAAAGAACCAAGAATGTCTTCTTAAGTATCACTAATATCATATTTCTCTTCCATTGTTTCTCACTGCAATAGAGGATCAATGGAAAAGGGAGGATTAGGCATGGTGGATTTTCTGACAACAGTAAAGCTAAACAGGTAACCTAGGGCCTTCCTCAAGCCCCTCTCAGGCTATCAGGCCTCTCAGGTCTTCCTCCCTCTGCTGAATCACTTTTATTTCATTTCCCCTTCCCCAACATTAATGCCTGCAGATCCACATGGCATCCAGTGATGAGTCAGTGATCATTCTGCTTGACCAGAGGAATAAACTGGGGCAAGATGCATTTCATCCCAACCCACAAATTCCCATATATTAAATTGTCTTTACCAACAGTTGTCATTTGCTAGGCTGAGCCAGCTTGAACAAGGTAAAATCAGATAACTACCTGTCAGTGATACCAAGTGTGGTTGGACAAAGAATGTTCTCAGGTCTACATTACAATATCTTCTGTCAGATATGCAGCTGAACACGACACTGGGAGCTTACATTTTTTAACTATGATAAACAGACCCACATTCAGTTTAGAAAACATTGTGGATAGAAAAGCAACCAAAAAGATTCAGATTGACCAATGTTACCATTTCTGACATCCAACAGTAGAATCTTCCGATTATGGTTCAAACCCCTTTCATTGCTTGATGGTTCAACAGAACTGTTCATATCTTGCAATCTTAGCCTCCATTCAGATGGAGACAGTGGGGTAGCTCTCATAGTAGGGTCAATGAGAGGGAGGTGTGATACACCACCTTCCAACTGAAAGCAATCAATTATTTGAAAATTAGTTCCTGTACAATAGAAAGACCAAGGAAAAGACAAACAAGGACATTAGTCTTCAGGTGAGAACAAGAATAACATGGCTGAGAAAACTGGGATGCCTTCATTTGAAAATCTGAATTTTCAACCACAAAAATACAGTTTTCTAGTTCAGCAACAACGTAATTCATAGCTAAGCAAGCAAACAAGCTTATAGCAGTTTTAAACTCTTGCTTTTGGACCCATATCTTGACCAAGATTCTAAACCCCCCAAGATGAGAGAGAGAGAGAGAGAGAGAGCATGAACCTGGTTAAGCATATATGTACAAGCATCCCATAGCAAAATGTAAAGAGGCAATGCTTTCAGACGTGATAAATATAGCAATACAATGCAAAAAAGTAATGAGTATTAATAAATCTTGCCTGCACAAGTGAAGGTTTATACCGCAGTTTCAATCGTGGAAAAGCATGTCCCCTTAGAGTTGGGGAAATCTGAATCAAGATACCAGAAAAACGATCATCCTCTTTAAGCCACTCGGCATATGCTAGTGCATCTTCACGCAGGCCACTATACTGCACAAGTTCAGAAACAAGGATGGAAGCCTCACTTCTCATTATACATGTGCCAGCATGAGGCATGCTGTGGAAATGAGATCCCTGATGCTAATGATACATCAAAGACATAGAGCTTTTATCTATTTTTAATGGTTTATACCCATATACACACGTGTATGAATCTGAAACATCATACATCTGGGAGATTTATAAAGTGAAAAGTAACTCATAGAGGTTTCCTATACTAAAGATGTTAAGTGACCCATAATCTCGGGAAAATAAAATTAAGTTCACCGGGACGTGTATACCATTCTCACGCTTTTGTGGTATACTTAAGCTTCCACACTTATATTTATACATCCCTTTTTGCTTTTTTCAATAACATGGGGGTATCATCCACTTTTCAGAAGACAATCATTTTCATTCCATCATGAAACAACAGAAGGGAAAAAAATTGAACTGAGAATTGATTATGGACTAAAACCATATCAAGCAAGGAAACTTTTGGGTTCATATTGGAGGAAGAAATACTCAAATAAAAAGGTGAAATACCAGTGAATCAAATAAAGTGAGGATTGGCGAATGCATATTATTTTCTCATTCTAAATGAGCCTATATATCAAATTTGTTTACACATGCTGGACTTTTGGAGAATGCATATCATTCTCAAATTTGGGGTTTACTGATTTTAAGAAAAGCATTTTTGTTTCTGATTACTTTTATGAACTCGTAAATTAATTTAAACATGCTGGACTTTTGGCAGAAAAGCCATGTACCTGTGCATTAATCCCCTGCTTGTTAATGTATATCCGGCCATGTACATCACGCCCCTGGCAAAGTCAACAAAGAAGATAAGTAAACAGGTTTGCACTTTGTTCCTTCTTGGTTTAATAAGTGACAAGAAGTTAAACTTTTATGGAAATTTCAGCATTCATTAAATCTTTCAGACACCTATACACCTGAAAAGTAAAAGATAATCAATATAAAGTTTCTTAAGAGAAAATTGCAAAATTTTGTTTTCTTTTCCACTTTGAGGAAAATCATAAATCAAACTGACAAATGATACCCCAGAAAAAAATGCAAATGCACAAAACCAATGTATATTTCATTTTTAACAAGATACCTCTCCACTTCCCTAAAACACAAACTCTATATGGACAAATGAAAAAGAAGTACATTATTAGAGAGGTCATGCGCTGCAGATGAACTGCATACATCAGACAAACATAACTCCAAATTGAATCATAAAATCCTCAGCAACTGAGCTAGTTTAATGTCAAGAATTTTGATAAAGCCCATCTTTCTTGCTGCTAGAGAGAGCTTTCTCCTGCATAGAACTCAGGCTATTGGCGATTCTGGCTTGATCTTGGTTGGTGGGTTTTTTCTTGGCATACTAAAAGAAAAGTAACTCAACAGAGTGATTGAAAAACTAAGTCAGTGTCCTATATATCTGGGAAAGATGCACTTGGCCAGCTGGATTCAATGTTTGTCAGAAGGTTGTGGCGGAGGAGAATAACATGATGTCATGATCAACTGGACTTTGCTCTAGGGGCAGCTAGGGGCAAGCAACCTCCTGCATGTCGTAGATATACTTGATCAGATGAATACATTTGGATGCTGAGGTGAAAGAGAGGGTTCTGATACAATTTCTGTCACTTTCAAGAACAGGAACATGATCTACTGGGGATTATTTAAGTTTATGAGCTACATAAATTTATGTAAGAAATGTGCAGGACATGGGAATTATGTTAACCTCCGATGGAGGAGATGCCTATCTGTTAGTATGAGAGAGAGAACGTCATTGTCCATGTTCAACAAGTTCCTTTTCTTAAGTGGAGGAGAGACTTGCTAAAAGTTGAAGCCATAGGTTTGCCTAAACTGGTTTCCACTATAGGCACATACTAAGCGACACTGGGTAGAATACGGTTTGTCATATTTCATTTTTGAGCCACAGAGCATGACAGATTGGATTAAATAAATTTAGTAAGTTGTCTATGGCCACTTCAAGCTAAAGACCGCCCTCATGCGCTCTTTGAAATATTCCTGAACTACATTTCTGGAGTCAACACCTGAAATCAACTTCTGTGAAACAGAGAAATCCTCAAGCAACTACAACAAAAAAAGTCAATCAAGTTTCAGATAATCATAGCCAAGACCAGCAAGGACATAGCGAGTCTCACTTCATGAGATATTACCCTGTTTCTTTTTTGTTCTAGTTTTTGTAATTCCTAGTCCTTTCACTTTCCAGTTTCCACTGCAACCTATTTGACAACTGTTGGAGAGAGAGAGAGAGAGAGAGTAGACCTGCAGGAACATTTGGTGTTTGGAGACCTCTGCCTTGGGGTTCTCTATGGGTACGAAGTGATAGAAGTTGACGACCACGAACTCCCCACCGGCCGACGTCCCTCCACCATCTACACCCTCTGGAAATGAGAGCCCGCACAAGCACGACACTGGCCGCCGCCGCTTCCACTGTGCAGCAGCGCACGCAGTGGCGGATCCACCTTGGGACCAGTGGGGTGCACCCACTGAATGAAAATTCTGGGTCCGCCACTGAGTGCACGGGACCTCGACCCTCCCCAGTACGAACAAGGAAGTCGGCGGGAGGAAGGGCCCAGTGGCGCAGAAGACGGCCCTCCGCAGTGGGAGTGAGCGCCGCCACCCCGCCAGGGCGGTGCGCGCGCCAGGCACGGCGGCGCCTTCCCTCGCGCAACAACCTGGGGCGCTCATCTCCCCGCTCTGTAGCTGGGCTTCTTTCCTGTTATCCAAAAGAATTTTGAACGAGGCGGAGAAATTAACTCATTAAATGTAATTATTAATAAAAATATTAATTAATTAATTAATAATATCTGACAGTAATATAAATTTTTTTTATTATATCATAATTTAACATATATTATAACATAAGATAATACTTACTGTAATATGTTAAAGCTCTATCACAGATTAAAAAATAAATTATGTGATAAAGATTCCTAATTAGTTTACTTAAAAAATATTTATAAAAATTAATATTTTTAGACATTATCGTGAAATGTCTTGCTTCTAACTAAATACTTAATTAGGGGGAACTTTTATTAATGGGGAGGGGATTCCAAATTTCCGAAAGGAAAATGGCTGAGCAAAGCGGAATCCTGCAATAAGTAATTTTGGGATTACTTAATTTATAGGATTTACTACAAAAGTTTAATTAACTCGGGGTTTATACAAGAAAAAATTAATTAGAAGTCCTTAACTATAATATGGAAGTTCTTACTGTAATATGACTTAACATATATTGTAATAGGAGATAACATTTACTACAATGAGTTACAACTCTATTAGGAACTAAAAAATAAGTTAAATATCTTGTATAGACTCCTAATTAATTTGCCATTTATACAATGCAACCTCCCTGGGCCTCTTAAAAGGCTAATATCCCAAGATAATTTCGATTATCTAATCCCATATTTCATATCTAATTGGTCGGTTAAAGGCTGGTTAAGTAACCCAAATCTACTATTACATGAGAAATGTTTATTACAAGAAATATCAGGTGGATTGTGAGAAAATAATTCATTGGTTAAGAACCTTTGACAGGTACATATTTTAAATGAGGGTGTTAAATTTTTAGTTCAATTCAATTCAAAATATTAAAATTTTGGTCGATAACCCAAATCAAATTAGATTAGCTTTAAATTATTTAGTTCAATTTAGAAAACGAACTGAATTCTCGTGTGAACCAAATCACACTAGATCAGTTTTAAGTGTTTTCTTTTCTCACTGTTTTTTATGGTTTTTATTTTCACTGATTTTCACATAACTTTTTAGTGATTTTTATACTTATATTTTTCTGCTAATGGATAACGGTATTTAACTATCTTTCACTATTTTTCTCACTCATTTTTGTTTTCACTATCTTACTCATTGATTTTATATTACACTTTATGAATATAAATGTAAATAATTAGTTCTAATTGTCTTATTATTTTTTTATATTGTGCTAAGGGCTCTTTATTAGCTGTCGATTAATTAGATAAAGATACTATTTATTTCATGTTATTTATATATAATCTAAATGATTTTGAATTGTAAGATGATATTCTATAAGATACATATCTTTTTTTTCAGAATTTTCATGTTACATTAGCTCTGTTTGTTATCGATATTACGTATGTTTTGAATATTTGATGGTATGTAACTATTAAAAAAGTTATCTAACTTTAATCAAAAAGCCAAACCGTTAACCAACCTATATTAATGTGGTTTAGTTCGGTTCAGACTTTGATTTAGTTTAGTCAGATTCTATTCAAATTGAAAATACTCATAAATCGAATTAAATCGGATCATGTTAAAAAAATTTATTTTACAATTTGACTCTTTTTTTTTTACAAAATAAATTATGATGAGCTCGAATCCAACAACTTCCCCTATCTTAACTTATCTTATATCGCAATCTCTTTACCGACCTCCTCGTAGCCCAGTTGGTGAGGTGTCGTGGCTCATCATCATAAGGTCGAGGGTTCAAGGTTTGGTAGAGAGAGGGAAGAAGAGAGAGAGGAAAAAGAGGTATTCTAAAATACCTCGTTTATTTAATTTAATAATCACAATGTGATGGGTTTATACAAGTTTTTGGTACTTTGTCTTGATCTATTTTATATCCCTATGTTCTTAATATTGTCATATACAGCCTGTATTTCGTCATACACGTCCTTCATGTCATTTGGCCATACACGTCCTTGGGTCGATCGGTTAGAACTCTTGCTTAAAAGCAAGAGGTCCCGAGTTCGATTCCTGGGGGGGGATTTACCTGATTTACATGCAATCCTCGAGGTGTGTAAATCTGGAATTTTTCTGGTCAAGTGGGGTAAGGGCAATACGGGTATACGGAAAGTAGGAGCTGCCAAGTCCTGACCTTGGAGTTCACGAACACCAATCCTTGAGTCCACAAAGCCACACGGGGCGGGATTTCCTCGTTATAAAAAAATGTCATTTGGCATCCGTCTAACTTAATCTTAAGCAGATTAAGGCAAGGAAAATGCTTATTTGCTTTTACTTAATCTCACTAGGTAATCAAAATGATGTCATAGATATTGTATAACCTTTCATGTGATCTTTCATACACCTTCAAACCTTTTCTTTGATATGTTCTATTAATCTTTAAGCCTCATCCTCCTAAACGGGTATTTAAATTGCTTCTTTTAATGTTCATTTCATAGAACCAACTTAAGCAAGGGACACAATTCTAGTAGCTTCACTAAAAGTGTGAAATGTGTGGGTAGACAGTTCAATTTGAAAAGAGGAGTGATGGATGAAGAACATAATATAGTTTTTTTTATTTTTACAACTTACCTAAACCATAGTCAGTATATAAGTACTTCCAACTTTCACATGTTTCAATATGGTTACTTTTTATTTTGAGAAAATGCTATAAGTATATCTTATTTTAAGATCAATATAATGTAATGGATCTTGAAATCCATCAATGTTGTTCATCTAATTTGTAGCAACGACGATCACTCCAATTGTCGATGGCGAAGTGGACATCACGTAGGGTGGGTAGGGCACGGTCAAAGATCGATCTCTAGTTACACAGAGTTACGGGCACAAGTGTAGTAACCTCTGACCACTGCACTGGAGAACCAAAACAAAACAATTCTTCTTCAGTGTTAGAGGTTGATCAAGATAATCTCCTTCACACGCTAAGGAACTAAGATGATATCTTTAATCTTTAGTCCATACAAATTTATTTTTAAGAAAATTGAAGCTTCTATTTCAGGATCAAATATACAAGTTAACAGGGGCTAAATATTAATTGTAAAGATTATAAGAAAAATAAAAAATCCAATAAGGTAAATAGATAGGATAAGGTGATGACCGAACACAAACTAGAGTTGAGATATTGGTTTGAGGTGTATAAGACGAAAAGACTTCGACCAAAGATGAATTTAAAGGCTACTTTCGTTTAGTTGATGGTCTATCTAGAGATAATTTATCTACAAATAGTTATCTATGATGCCGTCTATCTCACTATGATAAAGTTGAGGAGGTTACCTACAAATAAAACTCTTATCCAGCTTTGAGAAATGAAAATTATAGGTATAAAATATTTAAGGTTTTTATAATAACATGAAAGTCTCTTATAAATTGCTAAGAGAAAGCTTAGTGCACTTATATAAGTACAACAACATTACATCTAGTTGTATTTTTGGATGTTCATTCATTTATCTCGTATGGTTCATTGCATTGTATTATATTATTTTTTTAAATTTTAGAGTCTAACTTTTTATTTTGATGTTCAAACTCATTCACTAATAATTTTATTAATAAAAAAACATTTATAAAAATTAAATATTTTTGGACTTATTATCGTGAAATGTCTTGCTTCTAACTAAAAACTTAATTAGGGGGAACTTTTATTAATGGGGAGGGGATGCCAAATTTCCAAAAGGAAAGTGGCTGTGCAAAGCGGAATCTTGCAATAAGTAATTTTGGGATTACTTAACTTATAAGATTTACTACAAAGTTTTACTAATTCGGAGTTTATACAAAGATAAATTAATAAAAAATCTCTATTAGATATTTTGACTTATTTTTTAATCTTTGATAAAACTGTAATTTATTATAATAAATATTATCTTCTGTTATAATATACGTTAACAGTAAAAATCTCTCATATTACAGTCAGAAATTATTAATTAATTTACCATTTAAACTATTCACCTCCTTAGATGAGGTTGCTTAACTTGTCTGTTAAAAGACTAATACCCTAGGATAAGTTCGATTATCTAATCACATATTTCAAACCAACGATGCGTATAAATTGGCCGGTTAAAGATGGGTTAAGTAACCCAAATCTACTATTAAATGAGAAATGTTTATTGCAAGAAATATCTGGTGGATTGTGAGAAAATAATTCAATTGTGAACCTTTGACAGGTACATATTTTAAATGAGGGGTGTTAAATTTTTAGTTCAATTCGGTTCACAATATTAGAATTTTAGATGACCCAAATCAAATTAGATTAGCTTTAAATTATTTAGTTCAATTTAGAAAACGACCTGAATTCTCGTGTGAACCAAATCACACTAGATCAGTTTTAAGTGGTTTTTTTCTCACTGTTTTTATTTTCACTGATTTTCACTTTTTTTATTGATTAAATACTTATATTTTTCAGCTAATGGATAACGGTATTTAACTATCTTTCACTATTTTTCTCACTCATTTTTGTTTTCACTATCTTACTCATTGATTTTATATTACACTTTATGAACATAAATGTAAATAGTTAGTTCTAGTTGTCTTATTATTTTTTTATATTGTGCTAAGGGCTCTTTATTAGCTGTCGAGTAATTAGATAAAGATAATATTTATTTCATGTTATTTATATATTAATCTAGATGATTTCAATTGTAAGATAATATTCTATAAGATATATTATTTTTTTCAGGATTTTCAAATGTTACATTAGCTCTGTTTAATTGTTATTATGTTTTGAATATTTGATGGTATGTACTTTAACTATTAAAAAAGTTATCTAACTTTAATCAACAAGCCAAACCGTAACCAAACTAAATTAATGTGGTTTTGTTCGGTTCAGACTTTGATTTAGTTTAGTCAGATTCTATTCAAATTGAAAATGTTCATAAATCGAATTTAAATCGATTATGTTCAATCCTATTTTCAATTAATTTTTCTTACAATTTGACTCAACTTTTTTACAAAATATAATGTGAAGAGCTCGAATCTAACAACTTCCCCTGTCTTAACTCATCTTATATAGCAGTCTCTTTACCGACCTCCTCGTAGCCCAGTTGTTGAGGTGTCGTGGCTCACCATCATATGGTCGAGGGTTCAAGGTTTGGTAGAGAGAGAGAGAAGAAGAGAGAGCAAAAAAAAAGAGGTATTCTAAAATACCTCGTTTTATTTAATTTAATAATCATAATGTGATGGGTTTATTCAAATATATAGCAGTCTCTTTATACTTGCTTTCTCTCGGATTTTACAGTGATAATTATACAAGTTATTTTGGTACTTTGTCTTGATCTATTTTATATCCCTATGTTCTTAATATTGTCATATATAGCCTGTATTTGGTCATACACGTCCTTCATCTCATTTGGCATCCGTCTAACTTAATCTTAAGCAGATTAAGGCAAGGAAAAGGCTTATTTGCTTTTACTTAATCTCACTAGGTAATCAAAATGATTTTTTTTTTGATAACGAGGAAATTCTGTCCAGTGTGGTTTTGTGGGCTCAGGGATTAGTGTTCGTGAACTCCAAAGTCAGGACTTGACAGCTCCTATTTTTCGTATACCCGTATGGCCCTTACCTCACTTGACCGAAAAAACTCTGAATTTATACACCTCGAGGATTGTAATCAAAATGATGTCATAGATAATTGTATAACCTTTCATGTGGTCTTTCATACACCTTCAAACCTTTTCTTTGATATGTTCTATTAATCTTTAAGCCTCATCCTCCTAAACGGGTACTTAAATTGCATCTTTTAATGTTCATTTTATAGAACCAACTTAAGCAAGGGACACAATTCTAGTAGCTTCACTAAAAGTGTGAAGTGTGTGGGGAGACAGTTCAATTGGAAAAAGAGGAGTGATGGATGAAGAACATAATTTAGTTTTTTTTTTTTTTACAACTTACCTAAACCATATTCAGTATATAAGTACTTCCAACTTTCACATGTTTCAATATGGTTACTTTTTATTTTGAGAAAATGCTTATAAGTATTTCTTTATTATTTTAAGATCAATATAATGTAATGGATCTTGAAATCCATCAATGTTGTTCATCTAATTTGTTGCAACGACAATCACTCCAATTGCCAATGGCAAAATGGACATCACGTAGGGTGGGTAGGGCTTGGTCAAAGATCGATCCCTAGTTGCACAGAGTTACGGGCACAAGTGTAATAACCTCTGGCCACTGCACTGGAGAACCAAAACAAAACAATTCTTCTTCAGTGTTAGGGGTTGATCAAGATAATCTCCTTCACACGCTAAGGAACTAAGATGATATCTTTAATCTTTAGTCCATACAAATTTATTTTAAAGAAAATTGAAGCTTCTATTTCAGGATCAAATATACAAGTTAACAGGGGCTAAATATTAATTGTAAAGATTATAAGAAAAATAAAAAATCCAATAAGGTAAATATATAGGATAAGGTGATGACTGAACACAAACTAGAGTTGAGATATTGGTTTGAGGTGTATAAGACGAAAAGACTTCGACCAAAGATGAATTTAAGTGGCTACTTTTGTTTAGTTGATAGTCTATCTAGAGATAATTTATCTACAAATAGTTATCTATGATGCCGTCTATCTCACTATGATAAAGTTAAGGAGGTTATCTTAAAATATTTAAGGTTTTTATAATAACATGAAAGCCTCTTATAAATTGCTAAGAGAAAGCTTAGTGCACTTATATAAGTACAACAACATTACATCTAGTTGTATTTTTGGATGTTCATTCATTTATCTCGTATGGTTCATTGCACCGTATTATATTATATTTTTTTTAAATTTTAGAGTCTAATTTTTTTATTTTGAAATCTAAAATTTTCTTTTGACACTATTTTTGATATGACATGATGTTGAGTTAAACTTGGATGTCAAAATAAAACTTTGGGCATTAAAATAAAAATTTGAGCTGCCATGAACCGTACGAGATGGATCAATGACCATTAAAAAACATAGAAGGATATAAGGTTAGTGTGCTTATATAAGTACAATAAACTTTTCTCGTAGGCTAATAAAACTCACCCACTTAGATGAGATAATAGCATTGATATCACCGATGAATGTGATTATCTTATCCACATAATCAAAGTTAGAAGTTTTGCTGATAACTCCCTGTCCAAACCTTTTATCCCCAAACAAAGTGGACCCTTTTTATGAGAAGAATCTCTGGCACAAATCAATAAATCCGTATATTCATATAGAACAACCAAACACGACTTTAATAAAATGTATACTTATGTCTTATAAATTTATATAACTTTTAAACAAAAAAGATAAGACATTGAGCATATTTGATAGCCAAATAAATCTTGATAACCCTCGATAAAAGAGATTTATCAATCCTGATAATTGTTTTGTCATTTTGATAAACTGAATAGTTTATCAGACACTTATAAGTACTTATTAGCGATAAATCCTGATAAATCTAACTCTCATTTTTGAGCTGATAAAATTATCTGAATTTATAAGGGGCTCAAAACATCTTAAAGTAGATATAAATCTCATTAATGATTTTGATGTGACATAAAATTATCTCATTACTAATTTTGATTTGATATAAAATAATCGATATGACATAAAATTATCATACTTTTAAATGTTGCACCAAAATAAAATGTGACTATCAAAAACTATTTTATCAATAGATATCTATCTTGCGGATAACTTATCTGATTATCAAACTTGCCCTATATTATAGATATTTATCTATGGGTAAATTATGTCCAAACAGAGATAAAATTGTAGAGATAAATACACCATGCATTCTCACTAACCTAGGCCAAATGTGATGCCTCCAAATATTTAATAAAGATAAATATCTCATGTGTAAAAAAAATTGTTTAATAAGTTGAGGTGGAATACTCGATATCTTAATTGATGGAGAAAAACTTAGTGTACTTGACTTTTATACTTACACTCATCTAATGAAAAAGAAGAAGTACAAATATAAATACAAACTCAAGTATACTAAATTACTAGCTCTATACCCGTGCGATGCACACGGAAGTTTTTAAATTTAAATATTTTAAATATATTAATATTTCTAAAAATTTATTTACATATATTTTAGAGATAATATAATAAACAAAAAAACATATATAAAAATTTATAATTTTTGATGAAGTTACTGTAGCATTATAGTAATCCGCTAATGCAACGGTAATAAATAGTTATCACTATTAGTTAAAGATTGTGTGAAGTTAGTTATTTTAATTTATAATTTTTTAAATATAAAAAATTATAAATTTTTTTTATGGAAGTTACTATAGCACTGCAGTAACCCGCTAGCGCAATAATAATAAATGGTAATCACTATTTACTAAAGATGTTGGCGGTAACAATCCATTCTTAGTAGCAATTTCATTTTTCGATGCATGTATATTGTTTGGATCATCCAGTGACGTATCATTAAAACTAACAAATAAAATAATTTGTTTAAATGCATGGAAAAATGAACATCAACAATAGACTGTCATGAACATATGCTTATAAATATATTCTACGATTATCAGCAAAGTGTGTTCAGCGAGCAGTAGGTCACTGTTCTGATCCGGATCCAGTCGCACAGTAATATACATATTTTTTAATAATTTTTATTTTTATATTAAAAAATTATAAATTAAAAAATATAATGTTACATAATTTTTTTTTTAAAAAAAATTTAAAAGTAGAAAGAAAAAAAATAAAACGTTTTCCACTGTAGCTATTGTAGCTCTACAGTAATCATTGTAGCGCTACAGGAATCGCAAGAAATGTGAAGCATAGTAGTTGTATCCCGTCTCCCATCCAACCATGCATACTCCATGTGGCCTGCATCCAACCATCCATACCTCCTGTGAGCAGACAGCAACAACTGATGGCACGCAAAAGGCGCCGACATGGCCTGGGCACGGCGGCTGTAGGTGCTCTCACAACGGCGGAGGCAGGGGAGATGTACAGATAGCCTGGGCACGGCGGCTGTAGGTGCTCTCACAACTGATGGCAGGTAAAGAGAGGATAAGAGAACTTTGAGAATCCAAGACTCCTCCTTTTGAGTCCCTTAGTGATAAGGTCAGGTGGCTGATACAAATCCTTAGTCCTGACACATGGGCAGCTGGGTAAACATTTGCTTATCTCATGATCATCTAGGTGTTTGGCCAAGCATGCAAAAGATGCTTTACAGAGGCAAACAGATAAAACGACAACATTAACATGGTCATCGTGTTTTTCATGAAATGTACGACATATTTCACAAATAATGAAAGGATTGGTTTGTATGGGCTCTGATATCATGACAGATAGTATAGATGTGGAGGTAGGGAAAAGGTTGCTGTGATGTTCATAGTAGAGGAATCTGTGTTGAGAGCAGAGGCAGCGGATGAAAAGGATTGTTTGCCATGGGCTTTGATATCATGACAGGAGCAGAAGTTCTTAGCCCTTATCCAATCCTTTGTGTGTGGGGGGCGCTGGAATGGGAGACGAAGAAGATGAAGAAGTGAAAGGGAATGAAAGAAAAAAGGAACATGCCGTGGGCCGTCAGCACGGGGGCAGTCTCACTGAGGGAGTAGGACGCCAGCACAAGGGGCTCTGGCGCAACGATGACAGGCTTCAAGGCGTCCAGGCAGAACCGGGTGGGGCATCTGGAGCTGTAGGAGGCCACGGTGGGCGCTGGCGTGTTGCCCGTCATCGTGCTGTCGAAGTGGAGGCTCGCCAGGGGGTTGGAGCTACGGCAACGTGTCTTCCGAGCAGTCAGAGACAAAGGCATCCTTTGGTGGGACTTTTGGAAAAGTTAAAATTGGTTTAATCAGATTGTGTAGAGTTTCTGACACCCCATTTGATTTGTGGGGTCATATGTCAGTCCACCATTGCTCATTTGGAATGCACAAAACAGACATTTTCCTATCCATGTGGTTATTACGTAACTGCCTTTTCTGCTTCTTTTGTAGGTACTTATTGTAGATGAGCAGAGGATATTCAAAACATTTCACATGGAAATCCGCTGAAGCCCTGCGCAAAGCGGCCTGGTTCCAGCTTTTCATTGGCTGGAGAGAGAAATTACATTGTGTCCATCTCTCTCATTCAAACAAAAATCGCTTTGCACATGTTCCCAAGAGGTGGCACTCACATTTGGAACTGCTTCTGAATTTGTCAGAGATTTGGCAGACCAAAATCGGCACAATGGGAAGTGTCAAACGCTGCCAAAGGCGACTAGAAGTTGCTTTGTGTATGGCGGCTTCTTGATGTATAGGCCCCGCCTTCCACAGAGGTGTCGTCACCAAGGTCTATCTCCTGGGGAAGTGGCAGTCGATCGTGCTAGCACCGACGCTGAGCGCCCACAGGGCGGCACCTTTCAATGGACTCGGGCCGACGTTTTCGGAGATGGTGGAGACAAAGATGCCCTTCTCCATTGCGTTGAAGGCGACGATGGCGGTGGGGAGTTCGTATAGTTGTCATTGACCCAAGAGTAATGAGATGGAGATTATGTCGATGCCGTCGGTGATGGACTGGTCGATCCCCGCCATCGGTATGTGCAGAGGAATGACAAAGAAAAAAGAAGACTTACCGTGCAATGAGATGAGGATGTCGCGGCAACACAACGGCATATCTTACACACGCCACTGAGAAGATGAGAAGCAGGTGCAGCCACGGAGAGGATAGAAGTAGTTAGGTGGAGGTTTCCAGGGGGAGGCACCTACCGTGCGAACGGAACGTGAACGATGTGCGATGATTGTTCCCTTCCGGTGCCGGCTACGCACAGTAAATAATCATCGACGTGAACGATGTTTGACGACGGGAGGTCTTCCAGCCACATGACGAAAGCCCATGCATGGGAGTGGCCTCCGCATGCACACGGTAGTTGCAGTAGATGGGCACAGTGTGGAGGATCTCTTGTTTGTAGTTGCTGGGGAGCAAGGGCGGTGCACACAGTGAGGAGCACGGCGACGGCGAGCGGAGGCGGACGTGGCTGGGCGAACGACGATGGGTCCGATGCGTTGGCGGCAGGGAAGGCGCGTTGACGGGTAGTACGACGTCGGCTTGCGGTGCACGTCGACGGAGGCGACAACAGGCGAGCGTCGGCGAGTGTGGCGAGCAGCAGAGCACGGCAGTGGAAACCACAATCGGCGGGGGCTAGCAAGATCGCGACGCAGTAGAGAGGCGGAGGCCGACGGGGCAGGGGCGTGTGATGTCGGGGGTGACCGGACGGCTAGGGTGGCATCCCGACGTGCAGCACGACGGGGCGGGATGCTGGCGAAGGACGGCACGCTTGCGAGGAGAGGGCGACTACAGTGACGGCTAGCGTTGCTAAAAGTTTTAAGTTTTTAGCCTATGTTGACATGAGTTGGCGGGTAGGCTAAAGGTGGCATGCATGTAGGCTAAAGGTAGCAAGTTTTTTGAAAATGCTAGGAGGTATAATGGAAAGGTTTAATTATAATTTGATCTCTGCAACCAAATGTGTTGTATTTTTATGTTTTACTAAAAATATTTAAGGTGGAATAGGATTACGGGAAAGGAGATTTTGGTAAAAGAGATTTGGGTAATACAGTGATCTCTTACCCAAATGTGGTGTATTTCTAATTTTTACTAAAAATATTAAAGGTGGGATAGGATTACGGGAAATGGGAATATGATTTCTTTTTTACATCAATTATATTTCTATGTTTTACCGAGAAGTTTTAAGAGGGAATAAGATTACTAAGAATAAATAGTGGGGAGGTTTAGGCTTGTTCTGGTGTTGCCACATGGCAGCACCAGGACTGAGAAATATATTAGTATAGATTAGTATAGATTCTCTAATTAATGAAATGTCGAACCCCGGGAGTCCGACATGCCACCAATCACGTGAGGTCATGAATCTGTATAACAACACTTTCTCATATGTAAAACTAGTTGAAAACATGTGCGATGCACGTAGTTGTTTATAAAATATTAAGATAAATAAAAATATTATTTATAAAAGTATATAATTTTTATTACAAAAATTTTGTTAAATTAACAAGAAAAATTTGTTCTTAAAACAAAGGAATGTGGACTGCATAAAGGTAGACTTAAAATTGAATTTTTTCTAAAAAGTTATGGTCTGCTCGGTTTAGCAAGATTTTTTAGATAGTGAGTATCTTACTTTGTTTAGAAAAAATTCTTCGTTGATTTAAGTGACAATTAATATTTGAGACTTGTCTTACGGGAGGTGGGTTAAAGTTGATAAATTTATTATTTTATGGTAGCTGCTATATGTTAGGATTTATTTACCCAAATTTTGTTTAACCATATTTAGCTGAGATATAGATAGATTTAGTGGGGAGGTTTAGGCGAAAAAACTCTGCTTCTGATGCTGCCACGTGACTGCTCCAAAACTGAGTTTTATTAGAATAACATAGACGTCGTAACAATCCCGGTCAAAAAAAAAAAAATCAGAAGCCTAAAGGTGGGGTGAGGGGGAGAGAATAAAAGTAAGAAAAAAAAATCCCAACTTGCAGAATGCCTATCCGATGGTAAGCTTACAAAGTTGGGATCTTTTAAGAGAGAAGGTTGACCGGGAGCGCGTCGCTTTGTCTGGCGCTCTGCTGTTCCACGCTGACCCATGACGTCATCCCCCATTAACGCAGTCCCGTCCTACTCCACCACTCCCGAAAAGAAGGGCAGCAAAGCTCTCCTCCCCCTTCCCTGCGTCGCTCCCTCTGCCATATATGATGTCACCAAACATTTCTTCCACCATCGCGGTCATGGTGGGAGCCGCCGGCACGGGGCACTGGCAGCCGCGTCTCCGATAAAAAAACGTCATTTTCATGGTTTTTTTTTTTGGCCCGTTGCCAACCAAAAAACGGGATTTTTTTACATCACCACCACCACCTTCCTCTTCCGATTCCCCATCCCCTTTTGCCGATCGCGCACTCTTGTCAGCATCTCCCCCACACCAGCCCACTGTTTTCTCTCAAACCGCTCGTTTTCTCGCCCTCCCCCACCCCCCGTCCCTCTGCTCCGCTCTCTCTCTCTCTCTCTCTCTCTCTCTCTCTCTCTCTATCAGACACACTCACATGCTGCTCTCTCTCTTGGAACCCTAGCAACCCACATTTGCCGCTGCCTCCGAGGTCCATCGCCCTCGGATGAGGGGGGGCGTCGATGCAGGCAATGGCCGTGAGTGATCGGGGCAAGCGGGGATAGGGCGGGAAGTGGCGTCTTGGGATTTGGGTGCTTGCAGGTGGGGAGGGGTTGGGATGGAGTCTAATTCGGTTGAGGACTACAGTTGGATTGACGACGTCGGTGGAGGGTCTGATGGGGATTTCCGGTGGGCGCTCGACGGCTTTGGCGACCTCCCCCCTGCTTCTGGGTACCGGAAAGTTCAACTTTTTTCTTTAAAAAATATTCCTCATTCATTATTGTACTATAATTACGCATCTACTGTGCTTTTGCGATCGGAAGTCCTATGTAGAAATCGTTCGTTTCGTTTATTTTCTTGGCTTAAGACTGATGTTTGGCTCGCGCTCCAAAACGAAGACTGGTGCATGGCAGATGTTTCTAAAAATTTGACGAATCTTAGGATGCCTCGTATCGATGGGACTAGGATGACGGTCCTAATGACCTTTTTAACGACTATAATCGTGATGGACTGATGCGGTTTTCTGCGGATGCTTTGTTTCACAGAGTGTCGATTGAGAGCTCGCATGGAGATGCTAACAGTCTGGAGCAGATGGACTCTGGGAAAAGGTACCTTCTTTTCAACGAATAACTTCTTTATGCTAAAAAGTTCCGCCAATTCCAGTATGAGAAGGGTAATATGAAACTTGGCTGTTCCCGTTGTGTTAGTTTTCTCACAAAATCATTTGTGGTTAAGTTCTCATAGATCCTTTTATACAGTGCATTCTTGGGGTTTTTATTCCAGCAACATGTGCTGCTGTATTCAGTAAAACCCTTGCTGGTTTATATTTAGGCACATAAATGGTTGGAGTTGGATATTAGTTGTACGTGAGCGACAGCTGCGTTTTGCTATGAAATTTCTGAAGTTTTTTGTTCCGTGTCTCCTCGGCATGTGACATGTGTGTCATATACATGTTTCACCTCTTGTTTTTATTCTTTATTCAGGCCTTTCGCATATTATTGTTTCTTTCAGAGATTTCCAGCCTTTTTTTATTATGAAAATTTCTTGACCAGAAGTTTCATCCAATACGCTGAGTCTTTTATGCGTATCTTTGATCATCTTATTTGGTAAACTCACTCATAGAAGCTGCATGCTTGCTTAGATGAATGAATTTCCAATTTAGGAGAACCTGCTCCTAGACATAAAAGCCTCCTTTTACTGTCAGCTCGTTTTGGATGCTACATATGTGTTGACATGAAGAATCCAATACGAGTTGCTAATGACTCAATAATGAATTGGACTGTAAGATGCATTTCTATCACTTAAAAAGATAATATACATTTTGGCAGATCAGTATTGCATAAACTTTGTTATGTGCTTTTTGGTGTGCAATGGCATTTGTGTGATTCAGTTGTCATTCTTTTTTCCTAAAACAAAACCTGTCAATGTTTCTTTCAAGAAAAATCATACTCAATGTGCTTCCTTGTTGCCCTTCGACATTTGTATGCAGCTTATGCTTACAGTGTTAGTAACTCAGGCATCCTCAATATATAGTTAATACCATCTATTTAGATTTCTTTAGGAACTTATATCAACCTTTATCACCTTTAGAACATAATAGTCCTTCTGGCAGTATGCCTGCCATGGAGCTGTAGATCAGTACTTATATGCATTTTTATCAATATATGTAAATTGATGCAAATATACAAGACTTCTGGTTGCACATTTACAGAAGCTTCTATTTATTCTCTTATTCACTGAATCATAAATGGAGATGTTTTCTTGGAATTTATTATGTGGCATGATCATTCTGCTTCTCACTTTTCATGAGCAGTTAAACAGTCCTATTGTTAAATTTAAATGTATTGTACTTCTGTCTTTCGACTACATTTATCTTGAATGCACGAAGTTTGGTGTTTTATTAACGAAGAATTCATTGGTATCTTAGTAGTGGAAGCCTATAATATTAGGGGGTTCACGGTTCGGTTCGGTTCGGTTTTCTCCATTTTTGGAAAAACCGAACCGAACCGAAGTCATTGTTTGAACCGAACCGGTTCGGTTCGGTTCAAACCAAATTCTGGCATTTTTGGCATTTTTTTCTGGTATTTCTGGCATTTCTGAGAAAAAATATGTAAAAAGGGATGTTTTGTGGTGGTCGTGAGTTTCGAACTCGCGACCACCACGCGCGCGGAGGGCGCGCGACGCCACCCTCCGTTGTGCTACCATTTTTTTTGTATAATTTTATTATTTATATAATTATATATAGATATTCGGTTCATTTCGGTTTCCCAACCTAAAATCGAACTGAACCACCCAGCCCATGAAACCGAACCGAACCGGTTTTTCGGTTTGAACCATATTTTGCACAGCCCTATATAATATTGTGCTTTTTTTGTCCTGCTGAAAGATTCCATTATCCGCCTGATCATGTGATTATCAATCTAATCACGTTCTTTTGTCAACCAATAAAAGGATTAGAATTAGTTTGTGTTCTTGTTGGAGGATGCTTTATTGGTGGAGCTAAAGTAGCTGGATATCACTGTTTTTTTGCAGAGCAAGAGATGAATCTTGCACCCGACCTAAATCAAAAGCTTGCCGAGAGAAAATGCGGAGAGACAGGTTGAATGACAGGTATGCTCTGCCTCTTCCCTGTAGCAAATTCTCACTTGCGAGTATGTGTTGTTCACATGCATAAAAGGACAGCTATTTATTGATTAATTTTCTTTCATTTTAGGTTTATAGAATTGAGTTCTGTGCTTGAACCAGAAAGGCCTCCAAAATCCGATAAAGCAAGTATCTTAAGTGACACAGCTCGACTTTTGGTACAGTTGAGGAGTGAAGCACAGCAACTTAAGGAATCAAACGAAAAACTTCAAGATACGATCAGAGATCTGAAGGTATTTGCCTCTATTTTCAACTTTGGTCTATGATTTCCTCCTCACATTATTCTCCACTTTGGTCCCCTTGAGGACATGAAAAAGCATAGAAAACTGAATCTAATTAGGCAGCTGTCGTTAGCTTTTACTAATTAACCATGCTTCTACTAGGAGTTATGCCTTCATCTTTTGGAAGCACGGTGTTTTATCCTTTGAGCTTGAAAAGAGTTGTTGATAACATCTATTCTCTTTTGTGGATCTTATTTCTTTGTGATTGAGCTTTCATGAAATTTGAGTGTGGCATGCACAATACAATTTCCTATTAATCTCAACCAATGTTCAAACAACAAAATTTTTCTGGAGAACGATGCAATTACTTAACCGTCGTTCTTGGGAATGTTGGTTCAACTTCCTCTATATTTTCAACTTAACCAAGATGACGTTGGTTTCTTCTTTAAATATCAGAAAGTAGCTTCCATTGTTTGGAGATCATCATTTCAATGCAAAACTGGTAAAATTACCAGTGAACAGGAGGTGCACATATCTTGATGCTTGTGCACATTTCCATCGGAATGTACTAATACTTAGACAATGCTACCTGATGGTGCGCATTGTTGATTGCTCAGGAGTGGCCTTTCCATCTACTGGATTCTTTACATATGAAACTGCTTTGGTGTCGACAGGCAGAGAAGAACGAGCTCCGCGATGAGAAGCTGAGGCTGAAGGCAGACAAAGAGAAGCTGGAGCAACAGCTCAAAGCTATGAGCCTGCCGCCACCCGGGTTTCTGCCGCATCCTGCCGCCTTCCATGCCGCCGCCGCAGTCGCTGCCCGGCCGGCCGCTTTTGCATCCCAGAATCAGTCCTCAACCAAACCTGCTGTTCCTTTTGTTCCCTACCCAGCAGGAGTTGCAATGTGGCAGTGGCTGCCTCCTGCACTGGTAGACACCAGCCAAGACTCAAAGCTCTGGCCTCCCCATGCATAGACGATCAAAGTCTTTGATCACCCCCCTGTTAACACCAGTCATCTTACCTTGTGTTTGATGGGGACCTTCCATCCATCTCTGCTGTTTTGTAGAGGAATTCTGATTGTAAGACTGTCTTGCTGTTATGGTCCATTTTACTGCATGGCAAAAGAAGTTTACCCGTGCATTTCTGAAATTTTTAACCTTGGCATGGTATAGAATCAAAGATCTCCTAATTCGATCGAATCGTTCCGAATTGGATCAATTCGGTCCGATTCGCATATAATATATAGGTAAGGCGTGTATGTCTAGATATATGTAACATATGTATGACAGATATGAGAATGAGTTCAATAATTTATATGGAATGACATGAAACTCATATCTTATTTATATTTTATATCATTTAAGTCAGTGTTATAATTTGTTGTTTTATATACTTCAGATATTATATGTAAATAAAGAAGTGTTTTTCATTTGAATTTAATAAAAATGTTTTAAAAAATATATCTCTTATCAATAAAATGTTTAACTCTCCATCTAAAAAAAAATCAAGATTTTGATGATTCTATCAAAATATCAATTTTTTAATTTCTCACGGGAGAGTGACTCTCTTAGAGAAGTCATATATATGTTTGACTTTTTTCAATGAATTTTAATTTTAATATTATATTAAATTTATTTGAATTATAAAATTTTTAGATAACTTAAATTGTGAGAGATTAAAAAGTTGTTATTTTGATGAAATTATCAAAATCACGATTTTCTCCTTAAATGAGAGAGTTAATTTTTTATTAGTAAAATATATAATTTTTAATATTTTTATTAGATTTGAATAGAGTATTTTATTATTTATATGTAATATCTTAAATAAATAAAAAATAAATTATAATATTTACTTAAATGATATAAAATATAACTAAGATACGAGTTCTATGTTATCCCACTTAAATTATTAAATCTATTCTTATATTTGTCATACATATATTACATATATATAATATATGTGCTTATATACCTTATATATATATATTATACATTCGGAGGACTCAAGTAACAAGTTTCTCTTGATTTTTATATCTATCATACATATATTACATATATATGTGCATATATACCTTATATATAAAATATATACTCATTATATATATATATATATATATATATATATATATATATATATATATATATATATTATGTGAATTGGATCGATTCCGACGACTCGAGTTTCCCTTGATCCGCTCCGACCGAATCGATTCGCCGTGGCAAACCATCCCTTGAGGAGGGGCTTTTCTCCCTGTTCATCGCGCTTCAAGCAGCTTCCTTGTTGTTTCCCTACTATCGTTTCTTGAAGGTTACCTTTTTTTTTCTCTTTTCTTAATCTCATCAGCAGATTAGTTGTAAATTTGTAATGCCAGATCTCGATGCATCGCAAACGTCACAAAGATATCTTCGTCGGTTAGATTTCTCAGTTAAGTTTAGAATATATCATAGTATTGGAGTCTTCTGTTGATAGGTTTAAGTACATAAAAATCAATCCGTATGCAAAAGATATGCTGAATAACTTCACATTTATAGTGTAAAAAAAAAACTTCACATTTATTACATCTTATTCGACAGAGATCTCCAGTCCTTTCATCACAGATTTTGCATCTTTTCTAATATCTGTGGTCTAACAACCATGGAAAATTGTAGCTTGTAGAGTCGCCCGATCTCGAAATTCTTGGGGACCGCGCAAGTGTCTTCGACTCAAATTGGAGTAAAGAACTTGGATCGAGACGATTCACCTCATGTTCTTCCGAGTTTCTTCATCTGATGCTGTATTTTTAAGATAGGGCCGAATTTGATGAATAGATCGGGTAAATTTTGCCATACACTCTGAGGATTTTGGCATGGAAAAACAACAGATCTGTCTTCTCTTTTGGGGGGGTCGTTCCGAAAACCAACTGATCTGTTACCGAGCTATCTATAGTTAGTGGGTGGGAAAATTTCCTGCGCAAGGTTGTACAAGTTTGCCTTCTACATAGATCTACTCTGCTAATTTCATCAAGCAGGTGATACACACAGCTCGAGCAGCTGCCGCCACTGCAACTTGCTTCAAAAGCAGATAGCAGAGGTGCGATGCCGCCGATGCTGTTCTTGCTGTTCTTTTGCGGCGATCCAAGCCATAGCAACAGGATTTGGTCCCCCCGGAGATCAGAGAAAAAAAAGAGAGCCTTCTCTGTGTTTGATCCGCCTTCTTCTTGTTTTACTTACACTTGTTGGGGCGTAGGCGGAAGCTTTGGATCGCCGTGTTCCTGGCGCCCAGGAGCGCGCGGAACAGCCCGTTGACGGCGCCACCCAGGCCGTCCAACCCCTCCGTCAGCACCTCCGCAGCGCCTTCCAGTTCCTTGACGGCGATCCGCAAGTGGTCACCCTTTTTCCCCTCGTCATCGGAGGCGGGCTCCGCCAGGATGCTCGTCAGGCTCCGCACAGACGCCGCCAAGGTTTGCGCCTCGCTGAGGCAGTGGATCTCACCAGAGAACGCGGCCCGGAGCTCGTTGAAGGCGACGCCCCAAGAGAAGTCGCCCGAAACCTTGGTCCCCGCGGCCAGATCCACCTCTCCGCCGAGGGAGGCGACCAGGGCCCCGGCGATCAACGCGGACACGGCCTCCGCAGCGTAGATCGCCCGCCCCAGCGCGGTCGCCCTTCGCCTCGGCGGCGCCTCCCGCCGCACCAGGTCCCGGAACAGGTCAACAGCGGCCGCGGAGACGCCGCCAGGCCCCGCAGCCGACGCCTCCCACTCGCCTATCGCCTCCCGGGCCTTGCGCGCCTTCTCCAGCGGCGGAGGGGCACCGCCAGAGGAGGACAGGAGGTGGACGGCGAAGAGCAGCAGAAGCCGGCCGCGGCTGAGCCGCTCCACCTCGGCGGAGACCGCGTTGCAGACATCCAGGAGCTTGATGCTGCTAGCAACGTAGGAGGTGACGGCCGCCTCATCGGTACCAGAGAGGACCGGGTCAGAGAGAAGCGCGTCAACGAGCTTATGCACGGAGGCGAGGACGCCGATGGCCCGGGAGAGGTAAGAGTAGGAGGCGGTCCCGCGATAGGCTTCGGGCACCAGGAGCGACCGGAGGAGGCTGACGAGGGAGTCCTCGAAGGTGTGGAAGAGGAGGGAGAGGGCCTTGGAGGAGGGGGGCTTCCTGGTGGGGGAGGGGATGTTGGGGAGACGGGGGAGGTGGAGAAACATCTCGGCGAGCGAGGAGAGGTCTTCCAACACCACTTGCACAAGGCCGAGGAAGGCGATGGAAGGAGGAGAGGAGAAGTGAGAAGAAGAAGATAGGGCTCCGCCGGCGGAGGTGTGGCGGGAGTTTAAAGGGAGGTGTGGCCGGGGAGGACGCAGCGGCGAAGCTGCTCTTATCTTGGGGCTCCTGGAACGTGGAGACACGGCAATTGTTGACGTCAGACGGAAAGCGGAAGGTTTGTAGACCGGGCTCAGCGGACCGGACCAGTAGAAGCTTGCTTCTGGAGACGTGGATGAGTTTTACTGGCTAGTGACGACGACTTGATGTTTGATATACGTCACCATCGCGTCCAAGCCGCTTCGCGTCTCTCAGACGCGGAGTTGCCCAGAGTAGCGTCAAGTGGACCGCGGATTTTTAGGGTGGAGGAGGCGGCCTGGCCGAAAGGCCGTACGCTGACCGACGGATCGTTCTTTATGACTTTTATTGCGTGCCAACACAGATATTAGTGTAAATGAGTTGGTGGAAACTTTGTTTATGCGAAAGTTTTCTCATGAAATCGTCATAATTTTGAGTACCCTTTTGAAAAATATAGATATTACTAGTATCCCCTATAATAATATGGTTTTTCCTATATACTCCTCCATTAAAACCGAACATCAAAACCCTTCAAGGATGTCAGAGGGCGATACATATGACAAGCTGAGTTTTAAAAAATATCTTATATATATGAAAATTTGTCAAACACCTTACTAGACAGATCTATGATCTTGTATATGGTATGTAGATTGACTCGATTATTAGGGGGGCTAGGGTGGAGGAACATTTCTGGAAGATACATATGAAGGGGAAATTTGACTTGGCATTTCTCAGTTCCTAGTCTGGTCAAGTGTTTGAATGTAGAAATATTATGGATAAGATATACTTTCGTTGATTCAGTGTGTCGAGTATATCAATATGATTTGATTTAGATGATATAATAATAAAAATATTTAAAAATTGAATTGGCCGTACTAATAACTTGTCAAATTTTTGACATGATATCGCAACAGCGATATATACAACAAACCTTGCGTCAAATGCACATGCAAATATAAATCCTTTGTGTTCAAGTAATTGAGAAGTACCACCAAAAAAGTTTTGTGATAAGAGTTAAAGATCTTATTTTTATTTTTATTTTAATAGAGACAAGGATGATAAGAGCAATATAAGCAATGGTTATCATGACCTAGAGAAATACTTGGCGCACAAAGGGGCGCGAATTACCTACATGGCACGTGCTCCGCCCAATGATATGGCGTTTTTGCATCAGAGGGTGCATGAACAAGCATTTCTCCATGGCCTAATGCATACAATCTCCTTCGTTTGGAATCGTGCATACTTTTCAAAAGTTGGAAGCATCTGAACAATTCCTCATTGGCGTAGGTGGAGACTCTTATCACCACCACCTAACACAGGGCATATAAGGTAGTATCGGGGGCCATGCATGACTATAATAGAGCACTAGAATAATAAAATGTCCACACACACACACACACACAAGATAGCAAACAACAACAACTTGGCTGGATCCATGAATTCCTAGAAAATTTGTGAATTAAATCCGTGATTTAATTTGTACCTACTTTAATTGATTCTTTCTGGTATTGTTTTTTTATCTGGATATTTACATGAGTATAATTATTTATCAAATTTTTTGGGCATCTTGCACGACCGGATGAGATATAAAGACTTGTGATTAGTATGTATCCATCTATCAGTTAATTAGAAACCTAGCTAAAACGTGGAACACTGCCCACGATTTTACAAAACAACCGTTCCATGCCCAACCTCGCGTGTAGATATATATTTTGCCTTAAACCTTGGATCCATCTGGAACCAAGTAAGTTAATATTGTCAATACTTTGGCCTCGAGATTATCGAATTTAAACCACTTAATTTTATCCACAATTTAATGGCAAAACCGTATGATAAATGTGTGATTATTGCACTAGTAAGTAGTCTGACGGGTAAACGTCAAAATTAACCGAAACATCCCACCCCCAGCCATGTTAGGCCACGTTACATCAGGAGAAGCGTGCAGGTAGCCAATAGCCGGCCACCAGCTGTTGCTGTTAGCCAATCGAACACCAGCAGCCGCCACGATTGACCACTACTCGACTGTGGTCCCGCCTTCCACCGCCCCATTTGTTTCCGCCGGAGATGACGGTCGGCCGGCCGACCGTGGCAGCTCTCCAATGCCAGGTGGAAAAAATAAAGTTACACAAGTCTTTGTCACGAGAAAGAGTGCAGCAAGACACGGGTACACGAAAAGTATAAGTTGTTAAGTCTTGATTTTAAAGTTTACGAATATTAATTTTTAAGTCATAAAATTACACGGGACGAGATTTTCTCGTTATAAAAAAAAAAAATACAACAAGATGACACTCATGTGATATCATATGAGTTGTCATCTCAATAATTAAGAGTAATAAATAAGTACGAACAATGATGCCAATAGACGATAGAAGGTGAGATTTAATATTATTATTTAGAGTTAAAATTTATATTTTAAAATAATATATATATATATATATATATATATATATATATATATTAGAACTCAATTATGGTCTCCATCGCCGGCCATCTATCGCTATCTATTACTCTTGATTACTAAAGTGATATTCATATGTGCCACAAGAGTATCACATATATTTATCTTATTGTACTTACAAGTGCAAAAACTGTAGCAAATTTTTTTCAACGACAAATACATTTTATCAATATGAGGAAGTGGAGCCAAACGGACAGATGCTTTTGGTGGATAAAGAAACATTTCTCTTATGTAATAAGTCAAGAAATAAAAGAAATATTTTTGGGACTTTTGTTATCGGACAAACCTAAACCAGTTGACAGTTTTAGCTTAAAAATTAAACCAAGATTAAATTTCTTTCCGGTTTTATTTAAACTTGTCGTCGAAGTGAATGATCAATTTCTACTTGGATCCAAAACTAGTTGGGACCCATTTTCTGAACAAGAACTCAAAAACTTCCTAATTTTAAGGATGGTTTTTTTTTTTTTTTTATGGTGTCACCAAGTTGAAGTCCATAACGTCAATTCTTAGCATGCATGCCCTCAATTACAAATATAAAAAAAAAATTTAACATACATGTTATTATCATTCAAACTTATCAATAGAAAAGGTTGCCAAACCACACCCCAAGTCTTAACTACATACTTCTTTTTTTGTAGCACTTGTTACACGTCTGTGGATGGGTAGGTAGTATCTACTCGCCCAATATCTTTGAACAAGTATCACTCATTTCTCTCTTTCTTCTTCTTTTTTTCTTTTTCCTTTAAATGACGGTTGGGGTACCCCCAAATTCCGTGTACGGCGATCGTAGCATTTCGTGCCTTGGTGGATGCTTCTGCGTTGCTTCAAGACACAGCAATTGTAGCATGGGAATGGAACAAGTGTGCCCCCTTCCACTTCACCTTCCTCTCCCAGAACCTTTCCCTTTCCTCTCCTATGTATGCACGTGCACCTCCTGGCCATTATTACTCCACACCCATATTTTCTCTTTTTTTTTATTAAGGTGAATAATATAATCCAGAGTAAATTAATTAAGAGTTTTTATTAAGTATTTAACTTATTTTTTAGTATCTGACAGAGTTGTCATTAATTACAGTAAGTGTTATATCCTGTTACGGCATACTTAAACTTTGTTACAGTAAGAACCTTTATGTTATAATCAAGAACTCTTAATTAATTTACTTTATAATCTATATAAACACGTTTTACGAAGGTCAAGAGATTTTAGAAGTTCATCTTTTCACTCTGATAATTGTAAACAATAAAATAAATCTCTTTTTTCACATGAGAAGAAATGAGCACATAGGTAATAAAATTGACTAGTACTACTCTTGCCACCTCCATATGAATGGGACAAAGTCAAGTACATGTGGGGGAGGTGTTTGCAAGGTGAGGTCGCGGAGCTCTTGTGAAGGCACACAAAGAGAAGCAGTATGTCCTCGATCGCCCAATGACATTAGCGGAGATCGAGCTAGCTAGTAGCTGGTTTCCCACTCCATTTGGTGGCCGTTCGTCTAAAAGTAACCTCTTTATTTGGATGTATAACCGATGATGACAGGGTTTTCCGAAGATAGAGGTGGGGGAAGGGATGTTAGAGAGCTTCTAGAGAAATTAACCAGGTCTTGACAAGGGTTGAAGTACTGCAATATATTGGCAGAGCAGGTGCTGCCTCCAGATGTTGGGAAGACATTGGAGGAGGCAAAAGAGCATTGAAGGGAGATGCACAAAGTTTTTTGGAGAATTTGAAATGGGTTTTCTGAAATGGCTTAGAAAAGTGGAGTGTTTGAAGAATCAACAATTTCATTCTATCGTGAGAGAACAATGATAGAATGAAGAGAGAGAGTGTGTGTATGCAAGGGGTGGAAGGGGGATGTGGGGGTGCCTAAGAGGGATCTCTTCCTCTGATTCCAATTCCAATCAAAAAGAGAGAGGGCACAAGAGAAATAGAGAACATAGAGAGTGTGCGCAAGGTGGGAGGGGGCTGGCGGGGGGTCAGAAAAGCTTCTCCCCATCCGATTCCATTAAGAGAGAGAGAGAGATGGCTGAATTAATTGAGGGTGTGATCCATAAGTCTCTAGATGTTCATTTCATGCAACAAAGTAGCCAAAATTGTCGGCAAAAGATATAGAATATAATATAAAGATTTCAAATAGATAACTTCGAAAATAATACATTTCAACAATATATATATATATATATATTAAAAGAAATACTCACCCCTTAATATAAAAGATATGGTGACAAATAATGGGATTTAAATAAGAAAACAATGATCAACAAGAAAAGAATGCGTAGGGGGGAAGCAACTATGGCGTTTATGCGAAGCACATAAACGTGAACCACGTTTTCCCAACTAGTTCCGCTCAAAGCCCTTAATCACAATCTTGTTATGATCATAATACAAAGGATGCTTCTATCTATTACACTCACTCATCGTTCTCGTAAAAATAAAATTTCACACCCTCAACTTGAGCATTCAGAAAAATAATGTTGTAGTGTAAAAGTCTTTCAGAGCACTTTGATATTAAAATAGATCGAAGATAAGTTAAAGATATATTTAAAATATTAAAGATATTTTTAAAAATTTTAAAATATTTTTATTCTATTCTCAATCTATTTCGATAACAAACATGAAAGGAATTGAACTTTTCACACACTACTCTATTTAAGTCTGCACTATTTCAATTCACTACCCAAGTATAACCTACAGGTTGTTTAATCTAAACTTTTAGCATATATTTGGCACGACATTAAATAAGAGATAAGAGTTAAGTTAACTCCATTTCAGATTTAGTGCCTCAAAAAAATGAAGATAAATATGGTTTAAGTATTTTGGTGATATCTTAAAAATGTGGGGTAAATTAGGGATAACTTATCCCACCTCTGCGGTGGGATAGCTTGTCCCCATTTTTTACACTTATTTTTTCTCCTAAATCATCCTACCCACTCTCGCGCAGAACTCGAGAGATCAGCATCTTCGTGGAGAACGATGTTCACTCAAACAAAGTTCAAGATCAATATCTTCTTTCGCCAGATCTGTCGGATGTTGATCCCTAACTCGTCGAGCAACGACAATTCATCCTCGAATAAAGTGGCACCCCCTCCGGAATAGACGTTCGAGACGAAGATGAAGGTAGAAAAGGAGGACGACGCGATGAGATTAGTTTAATAGTATTTGTGACCTGCAGCCACACACTGAGATAGTGCCATCTGACTTTAGTATCCTAGTTTTAACACTGATAGTGCCATCTGACATAGCTGAGGTGAGAAGAGAGCACAAAAGAAACCATGACAGATAACCAACACTGGTGAGACATTATTTTAAGCACAATATTGGAGCCAAGATTTTTGCCAGATAAAACTTAAGATCAGATAACCAGCACAGCAACTCAGGAGCAGAAGGGTAAAATGCAAGGTGTTACTTCCTAAGAAAATTGGGCAGCGCTAGCACGGGCGCCCGAGCAAATCTTGCGCCTGGGCGCCTGAGCGCCCAGCACCTCTCTACTTCCTATATCTAAAACTCCATCATAGATTGGATAGCATCTTTGAGGACATGAATTTGCCAAGCCCTCTCAACAAGAGGCCATTTCAATTTCTTGTTTGGTTAAAGGGCATTAAAATGCAGGGTTGGGGTGGGGGGATATCCTACCTTCTTCTTGATCAGTATTCCAATTTTAGAGTATTCTGATAATAAAATGATATACATACACCACTTTACTTGTTAGCCAAATTGTTAACTCGAACTATATATTCTTTCAAGACAATCCTAACATGTCACACTTTTAACTCGCTGACACCTTTTTCCTTTTTTTTTTTTTCCCTTTCTCATTTTTGAGGCACCATGATGATATGCATCGTAGATGGTGGTGGCTATCTTTTTCATGAGATGGGGTCTATCTTCATGGTGTGACATGAGAGGCTATAATCCGTAGAAAAAGGAATATATCATTGACTATAAAATCTCAATGCGTGGTGGGGTGGGGGTGTGAGGGAGATTTCTAAGAAAGAGGTGGATGTTATTTTATTAATGGAGAATATTTATTATAAATGTAGTTTTACAACTTAGTTGAGAAGGACTAAAATATTTTCTCTCTCTCCCCCCTATGAGTTATTATTGAGATTTTAATTTGAAGACTACTCTTATGAAAGATATCATTGCTATTGGTCGACGTGCCACCATCAAATCACGTAAGCCCTTGTTTTCTTTTCTTTTTTTAATGTCCAAAGACGTGATCACATTGGCAACTCAGGAGGAGGACCCTTTGCCGCCGGTAGGGAATTGGAAGGGGGTCGCCGTCCAAGCCGGGGGAAGGGCACGCGTGAGGGGAAACACCGGTTCGCGTCCCTGTCCGGCCGTTCGACTCCCACCCCCTAACCAAAGTCTTCTTAAGATGTTTTAGACTAGAGCCCGCTCAGACGTAAGGAAATAGAGAGCGACTTGCCGCTAATGTTGGCTGCGGGTACCGCCCGTTACAAATCTAAAAGGGTGAGGCGAGCAACAGCAGAATGGGCTGGGAAAGTACTGCGATTAATGGGAGTTGTCTGGGGCTGTGTAAAATATGGTTCAAATTGAAAAATCGAATTGAATCGATCCATTCGATTCGATTTAATTTTATGGGCTGGGTGGTTCGGTTCGATTTCAGATTGAGAATTGAAATAAACTGAATATCTATATATAACTATATAAATAATAAAATTATACAAAAAAAGTGGTAGCATAGTGGAGGGCGGCGTCGCGTGCCTTCCACGCGTCGGGTGGTCGCGAGAAATTTGAAAATTTTCTCAATTTTAATTTTCAAAGATATCAAAGACTCAAAATTAAAATTTTTTATAAAAATATTTTTCTAATAAAATTTTCCGTTGAAACAAATGGACCTTAAATAGCAAGTTATTTCTTGGGTGAAAGCTACCATCCACCTCATATACATATGGGGGTAGAGCCCACGCCCCCTGTTAAAAAGAAGAATTTTGCACCCGATCCGAGTTCCCAAGGACGTAGGCAATTCTAGGAGTGTTCACGGTTCGGTTCGATTCGATTTTCTCTATTTTTAGAGAAAATTGAACCGAACCAAATTCATTGTTTGAACCGAACTGAACCGGTCAAACCGAAATTTGGCATCTGGCATTTTTATGGCATTTGGCATCCGCGATAAAAATGTCATTTTCCAGTTTTCCTGCATGTGTCGTACTTACTATTCGTTTAGGTTAGCTACAGTGACAATTTGTTTTGACACTATTCATTTAAGTTATTTTTTTATTTTTTTTCTTTCATTTAAGTCATCTTTGTTAAATCTAATTATTTTTATTTGTTGTTTTAATTTTTATTTGTTATTAAAATATTCGTAGAATACTATTCATTCAAGTTATATTTTTATTTTATTTCTCCTAATTTAAATTGCCTTGTCAAAGTTATTTATTTTCCACTATTTGTATGTTTTTATTTTAATAAAATAAAATAAAATAAAATAACTTGATGAATAGTGCATTAAAGATATGTGGTCCCCTCTCATTGGAATAGATCATAATATCACATATGCTCCAATCCAACTCTCTAATAAAAATTTATATTTAATGTTGTTGACTTTTCACATTTTTTTTAATCTTCTATTTACATAAATAACCAGTGAAAATATTTACCTAAGAACCAAATGGATAATTATGATTTTTATTTTTATGTAAAAATTATTCTATAAAAAATTATTTTCCAATGAAAATATTTTACCCTTAGCTGGCTGGATAACAAACTCCTAAGTTTTAATTAGATTGCTAAACATATGTATATATATATATATGTTGGCATGGCAACGAGGGTACTAGCAATGGCCAAGAACAACCAACGGCAATGGACGAACAACTTATTTGCCGGCCGATAAAACCTATTTATCAAAGAAAATGTCATTTGTCAGCCCGAAATACTAGTTTTTTGTCAAAAAATAATTTATTTGTGACTTATTTGTCAGTCTAAAATGTTATTTCTCTAACCTAAAAATGCCATTTGTTAGTCAAAACTCAATTTATTTGTCATACTCGTTAGTCTAAAAAATATTAATTGTTAGTCAAATCGACCATCGTTGATGGGCTCTAGTGGTTGGCCCAGTTGGCTCTGATCTTGGCCCAACAATTTTCTCTCGTCCAAGTCCAACACAATAGGACGGCGGGTTAGATCCAAATCCAAATTTAAAGTCAAATCCACCCACAACAAGAATCTCGATCATCAGCCCTGATCAAGATGCCAATCCTCTGATCTCTGGAGAGATCACTGCATAGACAAAGACAATCTCGGCAATTCTTCTCGCAATTTTGAAGCGACGATCTCCTGAAAGGAGATCTAGAGATTAGTTCCACATTGAAAGTTTTGAACCTTTCTCCCCTCCTCTCAACTTATAAAGTTGAGTTATAGACGTAAATAAAGGTAGAAAACTGTGTTACACCTGGGTATAAGCTCTCGACTCTCTCTTTCTCTCTTTTTCTCTCTCTCAATTCTCATTGCTTTCATCTTCAGATTGACTTTTGATTTGATTGTCTGAGGATCGACCTAAAAATCTCACCTTAGAATTAACTTCTTACAATCCAAGTCGGCCTCGACCCAACAACGAAGGCTTCATTTCCCATCTTCTCTTATAGGGTGTTTGGGAACATTTTTTTTAAAAAATTTATTTTTATCTAAAAAATTATGTTGTTTTAATTTTTAACTTTAAATTTAAAATTATAAAAATTTAACATTATGTGTTTAGTAAAAATATCAAAATTTAAAACTTATTTTGATGTGTTTGGTAGAGAAGACAAGGGGGGAGGAGGAGGGGCGGCAGGGGGTGGAGGGGAAAGGGGGCTGCACGCAGGGGAGGAGGAGGGGGCGGCAGCGAGGGGTGGGGGAGGGGGGATGGCGACAGCGAGGGGGGGGGGGGGGAGGGGGAGGAAGGGGCTGTGGGGAGAAGGGGGCTGCGCAGGGGACGATGGAAGGCTTCTGCGGAGGGGGAGGCAGTTTTCGGCATAGGGGGGAGGGGGCTGCGCAAGAGGGGGGGTGGGGAGGGGATGATGGGGAGCAGTTGGGAGAGGAGTGTGTGTGTGTTTTTTTTAATTACTCCATTCTTATTTTTATTTTGAGGAAGATTTATATGGAGTAAGATTTTTTTTCCTAAAATAAAAAATTATTTATCAAACGTGTCAACATATCCGTCCTTCTTATTTTTTAAATTTAAGAAAAAAATGAGAAAAAAAAATACAGCCAAACACACTGTTAGCATCTAAACATCCAACCTCAAACCGCCAAAGTTGGATCGTTTTCGCCTTTGCAAGCTCTCAGACTGGCCTCATCAATGAACTATATATCTCAGGTGATAATTGCTAGCCATCATTGATCACTTAATTAGCCATACCGTGTGTTCATAACTTCATATTGTTGCCACTCCTTTGCCATGTCACATGTGAAATTTGGCCCCGATAAAAACTACTACAACTTATTTATTCCACCAGCTAGATAATAAATATTTCTCAAGGGAATCGACCGGCTTATAGTTCTTGGACGAGGTTAGGTGATCGTAAGGGTTAAGATGCTCACAAGTAGGATTACGCAAGGATATATGAACCCAACGACGGGAGGTGTGTTTACGACAAGCTACAACAAAGTTATAACACTTTACAAAGGGATTTAGTGGCGGATTCTGAACATTAGTTCAGTAGGGTCATTTGAATGTAGGGAGGTCACCCTTAAATTTAGTGGAGTCATCTTATATAATTTTACATAAAATTTTGACATATATAAACAAAAAAAAAGAAAACTTTTTAAAAGCTCCCCTTTCAAGTCAGTGAGGTGACGTGACCCCACTGACTGTTGAGAGGATTCGCCACTGTATAAATCCAACGACGGAGGAACACCCCCTAGGATGAAGGTCATATGTTTGGCGTGGCTTCTCATTGGAATTACTTCCAAACTTTAAACAATTAATATTGATTTAGTTATTCTGGGGACAAATTTGTTATATTTGGAGGTTTTCGTGCAATTGTGTGATTCAACTTTTCACTTTCAATCAAAGACTCAAATTTGTAGTCTTTTAGATGAAAATAAAATAAAATTATCAGAGAACATTGATTTTTGTAGTCATCTAAACTTAGTTGTAATAATCATCCCCAATTTATCTTTCTTATTATATATATGAAAAGTGGCTTCCAAACCAAAAGTTTTGCCAATGGCGACCGGCAAGCGAACCGTGTTGACTCTAACATGATTTGACCCCCCACCCCTTTCTCCTCTAAAGACTTGAACTTGGACCAGCTGTGGTCCAAATGTTGAGAAATAATCTGTTGAGGGCCAAAGTTTGACCAAGCTCGCCTTGTCTCAATTCATGCTAAATTCTATGCAACTTTAAAGCTTTTAGCTATAGTTTTAGATTTTCTTAATTTTGAAGTCTTAATTATATAAAGATAAAATGTTATTCTAATTAACAGCCACATAAGTACCAAAATTTCACGCCATAAACAGAATTAGTGAATTGAAATTTTATGGAACATTACTTGTATGCGCATGTATGAATTAAAGGATCTATATATAAAAAATTGGTAAATCTTAGACCTTGTACTTGATCTCCCCTCACTCCCAATATCATAAATGACTTTGATGCACCATGAGCAGTGCACTAAGCCCCCGTGTGCATCACCTTTTTATCCAATAATTTTTTCAATAAATATTTTATTCTGAGTAATATGTTGTAAAATCGAACCGTCAATTTAACAGTGTAAAAATAAAAAAAATGGACAAATAGACAAAATTCCTTAAGATGAAGTTTCTTTATTTATCTACTTTTTTTTACTATTGGGTCGCCAATCTAATTATATATACAAATACGTAGTTCATGTTGGCACGTTTTATTAAAAACAAATGTTTCTAAAAAAATTAAGAAAATCAGACGCATCGCCGAGCAATGCACTAACTCGTGCACTCAACTCATCATAAATTAAGACACGTATATAGTAGTGTCACTGCCAAGGCATGCAAGTTTAAACCCAACCCACGTACCCACTAACACCCCTAGCTAAAAAGTTTAATTAAAGAAAAAATATATATATATAAGTTGTCACTCATATATTTTGATCACAATGAGTTCCATTATGTCTATCAACTTTCACAAGTTACCTTGTAATTAGATAGAGAAAGTATTAAAAAGAAGAAACGAAAGCATGGCTATATATGCCAGTAATGTGGTGTGCATATATATATAGAAGCCTACTACGTGGTCACAACGCTTGTGTTCTTCTATCCTAGTTAAAGGGAAACGCTTGTTGTACAGTAGAGTTTGATGTGAATTTATGTGATAATATAAATATGAAACAAAACCCCTTCAACAATCCGTTGTCGTCTAGTCCGGTTAGGATATCTGGCTTTCACCCAGACGACCCGGGTTCAAATCCCGGCAACGGAAGTTTTTGTTATTTTTTTTTACCACTACCGTAGAAAGAGGGGAATATTTGGAATTGGATCCCTTCTAAACAATAGATAGTGAGGTGGGTTGCAAGAACCAAATGTGATTACTTTTCTATCTCTTCCCCAACTAATAAGATTATTTTCCATGTTATGATTATTTTTATAAGTATTCCTCATTCTAAAACGCTAAAGTACCCTAATAATCATCACAAGTGTCTCAAACTCGTTCCGTCTACAAATATTTTCCATCCATGGCTGGGTAAATATAGAGTTCAGTTCCTCTCAGTATATGGGAGGACCGGATTCCATAAATCACCAATGAAATAAGGGGGTTTGGGTGGAGTTGTCTGTGTTTTATGAAAAAAACTCAAATAAAAAACGTGATAAAATTTCAGATTTTAATTTTTTTGATAAAACTTCATCTAATACTTATGGAGTCCGGCCCTCCCATGTACTGAGAGGAGCCAGACTCGTTAAATATAATATGTAAGTGCTTGGTTGCTAGAAGTAATATAAATAACATTACACTTTAAGTGCAATATAATTAGACAACAAATTTATGTGACATCTAATAATTAGATTGTTATTTTATCACACCTCATGTGAAGAGTGTCACATGAGATTTTTACCTAGTCAAAGTTCAATGTGCTAAGTGCAATAAACAAATATAAATTTATACAAAAATCAATCCATGCGGTACGTTGGTCCACGAGAGGAAGAAGGTTGGCCACGATGTGTGCATGCAGCAGCGACGTCATGTTAGCAGTACAGCAGCAGCTCACCTACTCCCCACCGTCACCATGCACGCAGGACGTGTGTTGTACTGTGCTCTCTTCCTTTCTCATGCACAGGGGAACAAGCCTCCACCATCCCATCAAAAACCTTTCCATCTATCGATCGGCCTCCGCGCGCAGCATCGCTTTTCCCCACTTCGATCCTTTCCAACCTGATCAGGTCCTGTGGATGGGGATCAGAGCCAACTTTGGGAACGGCGGGGGGACGCGCCACCGGCTCCTCCATTGCCTCCTCTCCGCTGTGGCCGTGGCCGTCGTCTTCCTGGACCCCTTCCGCTTGGGGCCGCTGGGGAGGCACGACTACAGGCCCGTGAAGCACTACCCTGCTCCCTACCGCGAGGTCATGGCGGGATGGCCCCGCGACCACCGGAGCCGGCTGCGGATGGGTAGGCGGGAGTTCGCCGGGGATGTCGACGGCCCGGAGTCGCTGGAGTTCGACCTCGAGGGGCGGGGACCGTACACGGGTCTGGCCGACGGGCGCGTCGTCCGGTGGATGGGGGAGGGCGCCGGGTGGGAGACGTTCGCCCTCGTCACTGCCAACTGGTGAGGACTCGACCGACGTGAAAGCATCGATGGCCACCTCTCTCTCTCTCTCTCTCTCTCTGAGCTACTGCTTCCCGCCTGTGAACGAAAAATGTGATCTTGGAAGGTCCGAGGAGGCATGCGCCAACGGGGTCAACTCCACAAAGGCGAAGCAGCACGGCGACGAGGAGCTCTGCGGCCGCCCGCTTGGCCTCCGTTTCGACAGGAGCACCGGGGACCTCTACATCGCCGACGCCTATCGTGGACTCATGGTGGTGGGGCGCGACGGCGGCGTCGCCACGCCGCTGGCGACCCACGCGCAGGGGGAGCGCATCCTCTTCGCCAACGATCTCGACCTGCACGGCAACGGCTCCATCTTCTTCACCGACACCAGCACCAGGTACAACAGAAGGTGAGACACCTCCTCGATCGTCTTCTTCTTTCGATCTCCTTTACATGCCTCACAGGGGTTGCGGCGTCGTTGCAACAGGGACCACTTCATGATACTGCTGGAAGGCGAAGCCACGGGGAGGCTGCTCAGGTACGATCCTCCGACGAGGACGACCCACGTCGTCCTCACAGGGCTGGCCTTCCCCAATGGCGTACAGATATCTCCAGACCAGACCTTCCTCCTCTTCGCCGAGACGACCAACTGCAGGCAAGCAGCGCTAGCGGCCGCCCCTCCTCTCCCAAACTAAATTTCTTTTTCGGGAGGAACAAGTTTAATTTGATGCATTAATGCAATGTTCTTCCCTCCTCCACCTGCAGGTTGATGAGGTACTGGCTAGAAGGCCCGGCGGCCGGGAAGGTGGAGGTGTTCGCGGACCTGCCGGGGTTCCCGGACAACGTGCGGGCCAACGGCGAGGGCCACCGGTACTGGGTGGCCATCGACTGCTGCAGGACGCGGGCGGAGGAGTTTCTCTCCCAGCGCCCGTGGCTCAGGGCCATCTACTTCAGGCTCCCCCTGAAGCTGGGGGTCCTGGCGAGGCTGGTGGGCATGGACATGTACACGGTGGTGTCCCTCCTGGACGGCGACGGCAAGGTCGTGGAGGTGCTGGAGGACAGGCGGGGCGAGGTGGCGAAGCTCGTCAGCGAGGTGCGGGAGGTGGAAGGGAAGCTGTGGCTGGGCACCGTGGCTCACAACCACATCGTCACCATCCCTTACCCCCCCTACCTGCGCGCAGGACATGACGAATTGAAGAAGGTTAACGCATGACCAAATGGGGTGGTGGGGTTGCCATCCCCATTCCCCCATGCCAGTACTTGGCTGTTGATTGAGCTGTAGTGGGTAAAACCTACAAGTAGTAGTAGTAGTAGTGTTATGAGTGGAGATCCCCTCAGACATGAACTGAGAGACTCCATTAATATTAATATTAGAGGGGGAGTACTCCGTTCAATATATATGTATGAGAAGATCCCATCTCAAGTTAAAAACACCCCCATCAATTGAATAGATAGGTTCCTTGTACTGGATGCTCACATCATATATCGGGATCCCATCTCGGGTTAAAAGAGAGAGACTTATTAGTATATTTTCTTATTGCACTTGTAATATGACTAGACACTAAATTCATATGACACTCTTCGCATGAAGAGTGATAAAATGACAACTTAATTATTGAGTGCCACATGAACTTAGTTCTAATCATATTTCACTTAAGTACACTAAAAAAGTGCAATAAATCTTTCTCGAACACCAACAGATGGATTTCCCTTGTACTGGATGCTCACATCACATGCATGATCTTCTTCTAGACTGATGATTATTGGCGCATGGAAAAAGAGAAACTAGCTAATTAACAGTATTTAAGTCTACTTCTTGGTTGGTTCACATCGTTTATTCTTGATGTTGTTTGACGTGCTAACAAATACTTTTATCTTCTTTTTTTTTTTAAAAATCACTAGTTTTAAACCTTTGAAATGTCAGATTACAATAGTTTTAAACTGAGCAGCGGGAGAAAACTGAACATAACATTAGTTGATCATACTTCAAGTCATGACGCACCAGCCATTTAATAGGGGAAAATTCAGAATTCTATAACCGTTTAATAATAAGATAGATTGAGAATAAATTAAAAATATCTTTAAAAATTTAAGAATATCTTTATTCTATTTCCAACCTGTCACGATACCAGACACTAGGAACGACTAATGTTCTGTCAATTTTACAGCACAGGAAGACTTTCCAATGTCACCACAGTTTGCTTGGGCAATTTCCAACCTGTTTCATAAGCCCCAAGTAAAGACAATCTAATTGGTAGACTTCTTTTGTTGAAAACGTCTGATTCCAGTGATCAACTTATTGAATTTACCTTTACATATCCTTCCATTTAAGCTTTGATCGTTCATGGGATTCGAACCATCTTTACGAATTCCTCCTGTTAAACCTTGCTAACCATCGACTATGAACCTTGATCTTCCTGACGTGTATAGCGAAGGGCTTTTAAGCAACTGAGCCACTCCTAATATATGTGTCGAATTAGAAGATGGTGGACATGTAGTTGAGATCAGGGATGAGGGCATTTCCATTTACATGTACAAGAACTTATTTAATATATGCAAACAAAATAAATCCACCACAAAAATACAAACACGGATACGCAAGCCAAGGCATTGGCGAATGAGGATTATGAGCTCCATATATATCTTTTACAGAGTTTCACGATTCATGATGATAAGCTCAGTCCCTGGGGTAAAAAAAAAACTCAATACTATGTTACCTAGAGGATACTGAAGGGCCCCAGTATGCTGATTCACGTATCTTCAACCTGTGGTCTTTTCCAAAGACTAAAGTCCATCTTTCCTCACTGGACTTTTGACTTCTGCAAGGAGTCAAAGGACTTGTAGATCCAGAATGGGGAGGGAAGAAACGGAGTTAAACCGCCGACTAGATCACCTCACACCCACAGACGCCATCAGATCCTCATATTCTGCATCAGTCTCTGGCTTTCTTCGCTTTGCTGGATCATCTTCCTGCCGCCTGGGTCCAGCGGTGATTGAAGTAGGCGAGAATGGATCATATATTTGACCCCCTCCGGGAGTTGAAGCAGGCCTAGCAGGCACATAACCAGGCAAGGAAACAGCCACATGTTGACCTGGAGCAGCGAGACCATGAGGGTGATGATGCCCAGGGGGAGGCTGCGCTTGAACCAAAGGTGCTGGCCTGGAGGGTATGGGAGTGGATACATTAGGAATGGCGGGAGCAAAGTTTCGCAGACCTAACTGAGGACTTGGAGGTGCATTGGCATTTTGAAATGCTGGGATTCTCGGTGGTGCTAGTACATTTGTTGGATTACCTGGAAAAGGCCTACCTGAAGGGAAGGACGGTGACTGTAGAGGCACTTGATGAGGGGGCCCCATCTGACCAACACTCTGAGGCCTTAAAGCACCTGAGCTACCTATTGGGATTGGGGGACTTTGTGCAGCAGGACGAAATGATGGTGCCGTGGGCGGAGCAAAAGGTAGCTGAGATGCATTCTGATTTAAAGGTGTCTGAGCAGCACCAAGTGATACCTGGGATGAAGTATGAGGCACAGGTTGACTGGGCATAGAAGAGGTAACTGAAGCTGAAACCTGTGTTTTATGTGGCTGGAAGGTGAAATCTCCAGGGCTAGGTTGTTGAGGCTTTGGTGACGTAATCGGTGGAACACTGACTGGACTGGCCAATGGCAGTTTTAGAGGGAAGCTTGGTGAACTACCCAATGCAGGACCTGAAATAGGAGGGACAGGTTGATGTGATGGACCTGGTAACGAAGCAGGTATAGAAGCTTGGCCACGCATACTTGGCAATAGTCTAGGAGATGGAACGGGTGCATGTGGAGGCAAAAATGTTGGTATAGGAGCTGGTGCAAGCAAGGATCCTACAGCTGGTGCAGGAATTTGTCCACCGTGAGGAGCAGAAGGCAAATTAGATGGTACATTTGAAGATTGGAGAGGTATCCTAGGAGAGAAGTTTGCTGCTGGATGACCATTCACTGCAGGTGTAGGCATGCTTGGTTGTGATGGTAAAGCAACATTGTTTTGGGGAATCAAAGGGTGGGGTCTCTGAAGCGGAGTAGATGAAGGAGGAACCATGTGCGTCATATTATTTGGCCTTAGAGGCAATGGTCCGGCTGAGAACCCAGGTGAGCTACCTGGAGGAGTGCTTAATGGCCTATTATATGGGAATCCCCCTGAAGTAGTAGGTTGTGGACCCAAATGAGTAGGTCTAGCAGCTGGCATCGATCCTGAAGATATCGATGGAGAAACAGCAGGTAAAACTGATGTACTTGGAGAAGCCATTCCAGGATATGCTGGTGGAGTCTGCTGAATGGTATTTGTGTGGCTTGGAGGCACTGTAGGCAGAGGTTGCTGCAAACTTTGCATGGAAGGTTCAGGCCTAGTGACAATACCTGGTACGTTTCTTGGAACCATGCCAAATGCAGGATGCCCTCCAGAAAATGGAGCATTTAGAAGATTGGTGGGTGGAGTAAATTGCATATTACTGAATACTGGAGGACGTATGAATCCAGCAGACTGGGGGGGTAAAACATTAGGTGAACCATGTGGATGCCAAGGCCCAGCATATGCCTGAAACTGAGGCATGACAGAATGTGCAGGCACAGCCATGGGTTGCACCATGCCTTGATTAACCACACCAACAGGCATTGTCATGTGGGCTGAAACTGAGTTCTTCTGACTTTGTTCAACAACATCCCCAGAAACTGAACTGGAGGTGGTTGAAGCAACTGCAGAAACAGCCTGAAAAATAGGGTAACTTATGAGAATCAAGTTCAAGACGAAACTCTTATAGGACAAGATAATGGTTATGCATGTATGCATGAGCAAACTACTTGTGTCTTGAACTTACAGATACTGGAGTGACTAGAAGTTCAATAAGAGCGACTGCAGCATCAACTTTATCATAGCTTTCTGCTGAAATGTGGACAAATAGTTCCTCGTAGACTGCCTGAGCTTCAGTAGCATCTGACCGAGTAATTTCACACTGCAAGTGAAAGAACTGGAACAAATAAGAATGGAGAAATGGCATAAGATGCTACTTATGAAGGCCAACATACTGCCACAAGTACACTAAACATATTCAACAGGCACATGTAAGATATGAATTTTACATGATCGTCTAGATGTTATTTTGATCTTAGTCATTTCATATCACTATATTTTCTTACTTCTTGATCCAACTGATCATCATTGTCCAGAAATTTCTAAACCAACATTATTCTCAAACTATGGTAATCAATCATTTTCAAAGACAGAAAGGGCTCCATTGAAGATGGAGTAATGCACTGTTGGACTTTTGGAGCATTTTACAGTGTTCAAGCGTAGCTACTAACTGCAAGCTATACTAGGAAGCTAAGTTTTCACTTTCCAGCTTGTCTTTCCATCCAGGTGGTAACAAAGACCAAAAACTGGTTTGATCAAACTGGAAGATTAATGAAAGGCAGGCCAGTGCCATGAAGCTCCACTCACTGCATCATCTGAGGAGGATCAATTCTATGCAGCCTGATCCTACTATTTTGCGAAGAGGCTGTTCCAAAAAAGGGGAGAATGAAAAGCAGATTTAAGACAATCTAACTTTTTTATCAACCATGGCAGAATAAAGTTTCAAGGCAAAAACATGAATCAAAATTTTCGAGGGTGTCTGGATGCAAATGCCCCAAATCTAAAGTAGATGTTGCATTTCAACAAGTTCTATGACATTTAAAACATGAGTTAACAAGAATACTACTCGATTCTTAGTGGTGTTTTTTTTTCTTGAAATGGATTTCTCAGTGGTGTGTGAGTTTTTTTCTTCTTTCGTTTTGGTAGGTAAGTGTGGGGGCAGGGATTTCAACCTAAGACCTAAGGTCTACATTAGAGGGCCTTAACCACTGAGCCACCCCTTGTGTACAGATGTGTTAAAACTTAAAACAGTTATACACTGGAACATAATTTGTATTGGTACTAGCTTTCAGAAAACATTAAATTACTGGTCATTGGAATGTTTATGGCCCCGACCAGGAAAACGACAATGAACAAATTATTGCTCAACATTTAAAACAGGCCACTCTAACCGCATAGGAACTAGTGGGAAAAGATTTGGCAATAGTAATTAGCAGTCATTTCAACAGTTGTTGGAACCCAGAAATAAAATTTTTGTTGTTGTCTTTCATATACATGCAAATTCCAGGAAAAATAAAAGTATATAGATGCTCATGAATGTTCATAGCATCCAGAAGAAAGGAAGAGAAGACGAAACCGATGCATGCCACTGGTGGGGTTAAAAATAAAATAAAGGGAAGGAGGGGGCGGCTCTCATCAATGCATCTGATAGATGGAAAGGGAGAGAAATCCCCACCTTCAAAGAGGGAAAGAGCAGGCCTCCCCCTCAACACTTGCCTATTTTTGATCCCCACCAGTGCATGCCACCGGTGGGACTTCAAAGAGGAAAAAGCAGGCCTCCCCACTCATCACTTGCCTATAGACTTAAAAGAAAGAAGTGTGGTGTGGTCCAATAAGTTTCAAAAAAGGCAATAGACAGCCCCAGCAGGAAGAAGCTAAAGAGAGAGATCTCACTGGTGGGGTTTTAAGCAAGGTAAGGGGGGCTGCCATCGCCTCCCCCCATACTGCCCCTCTCCCTCTATATAAGGAGGGGCTCAGTTCCCTGCAAAAGAGAGACGTGAACAAGACAGTGCTCAAAGGAGAAGAATACAGTGCCAACTAAGGGTAAGCACAGAAAGAGGGAAAGAACAGCACCCCCACCCCCTTTCACTTGCCTATTTTGATCCCCACCAGTGCATGCCACCGGTGGGACTTCAAAGAGGAAAAAGCAGGCCGCCCCACTCATCACTTGCCTATAGACTTAAAAGAAAGAAGTGTGGTGTGGTCCAATAAGTTCAAAAAAGGCAATAGACAGCCCCAGCAGGAAGAAGCTAAAGAGAGAAAGATCTCACTGGTGGGGTTTTAAGCAAGGTAAGGGGGGCTGCCATCGCCTCCCCCCATACTGCCCCTCTCCCTCTATATAAGGAGGGGCTCAGTTCCCTGCAAAAGAGAGACGTGAACAAGACAGTGCTCAAAGGAGAAGAATACAGTGCCAACTAAGGGTAAGCACAGAAAGAGGGAAAGAACAGCACCCCCGCTCCCTTTCACTTGCCTATTTTGATCCCCATCAGTGGGACTCAAAAGGAAGGAAGGAAAGGGTTGGCCTATGCACTGAATGGCAGGAGAAAGGAAAAAAAATCCTCACCGGTGCGTGATAAGGTTTCAAAAAAGGACAATAATTGGCCCAACAGGGGAGAGCAAAAGGGGGAAAGAAAACCCCACCTGTGCATCTCACTGGTGGGGTTCGAAAAGGGGCAATATAGGCTGCCATCACACACCCCCAACTGGTTCTCCACCTCTATATAAGGAGGGCTTCCTCACCCTGCAAAAGACAGAAAAGCAAGTGAAGAAGCTACAAGGCAAAGGCAAGGAGGACTCAGTGCAGAGCTCACTGTGCCAAGCAAGGAAGGAAAAAGGAGAGAGAGAAGGAAAGAGGAAAGAAACCCAGGTTAGTACTTGGAAAAGGTAGAAAGAGGGAATAAAAAAAAGAAAGTTTGAGCCAGAAAGGGGAGGAGTTCATCTTCGAAAAAAAACCTTGAAGTCTGATCCTGTGCAAGGAAGGGGTGTGTGTTTTGTTTTTTGTTTTGTTTTGTTTTTGGGGGGTGGGGGGGGGGGGTTGTAAATTAATTATTTGTATAATTTAAAGCCTGGATGTAACTTGCTTTGTGCATGTAACACATCAAAATAGGGAATGTTAACTCTATGAACATGTAATCCCGTAATCCCCTAATTTTCTAATAACTGCAAATATACCCTAATTTTATGGATAATTGCAATAATACTCTGATCTTTCATTTAATTGCAATTATGTCCTAATTTCTGACTAATTGTTCATTTAGCCCTCATTTAGTATGTAATTACACAAATTATTCCCACAAGGGGTACCCAACACATTTTAATGGGATGTGTGAATTAAGGAAAAACAACAAACAACAATATGATGAAGGATAAATAAGCAAAGTATATTATTCAAACATACAGACAAAAAAGGAGGGACAATTATACACCTAGATGATGAAAGAACCATGGTTGTTAAGGCGACCAAGGCGACTAAGGCGGTGGCTTACTGTCTTAGTGCTTAGGCATCAAGGCGAGGCGCCTAAGCAAAGCCTAGCTTATGTAACAAAGTACCCAAAAATCTATATTTTATACCATGTACATTCTCTATTATTAATATAAAAGTGCTATTCACAAATGTTTAGCACATGTGTGTGTAAGGTCATATAATAGAAGAAATAACAAATGTTAACAAAATGATTAATAGTAATAAGGCAATCAATTGGAATATGAGCATATATCTGTCAAATGTCACCAAGTCAAAAAAATTTATTAACATGAATGACTAAACTATATGTATAGTTAAGGCATCCAGCAATAAAAAACACAGCAGGGGCTGCTGTGGTTCATGAATCATGCAGCTGTCTAGTCTTATAGGGCAGCTCACTTTGGCAGTTGGCCAGCGACTTGTCACCTTGGCGATGCCGATGCCTAGGCATCACCTAGTGGAAAGAACTAAAAAAATAAAAAGGCAATGACAATGCACTTAATATTTGGTGCGGACACCCGTGGACGTGGTCGTTTCGACCCGTCGCGGGTCTACAGGCGTCGCCGTGTGGAGCCGACATCACTCTGGTTAGACGACGGCGTTCTACAGGATTTTTGAGGCCTTGGTAGATTTTTATAGCGGGCCAAGATATGTTGTTTGGGCCCATTGGGTGCCATTTGGTATTTTCTTATTTTTATGTAATGTTGGGCTTTTATTGTATATTTTGAGGGAAATGGGTATTTTGGTCATTTGTGAACCCATTCACTGCTATATGTATGCCCATATCCATGTGGATGGGCAATGACAGATTAGAAAAGATTTGAAAGAAAGAAACGACGTGAGTTCGGCGTGCCCAGTTCCTGTCTCCCCCTCCCTTCTTCCCGCCAGTTCCCATCTTCTTCCTCCCCCCTCCTCCCTGTATCCGGTCCCCCATCAATATTCTTTTTCTCGAAACTCCCTTTTCTAAATTTTTCTTTTCGAATTAGCTGGATCATGGGCGTCATGTGGTGGTTAATAATGGGTGATTGATTATGCAATCGATGTAATTAACATCAACTCACATTGATGGGGTGAGGCAAAGGACACGAGCCTACATCAATAGGCCTGGTCCAAAAATACAAAAACATAAATAAAGAAAACCAAAGTTATGAGAGAATCCATGTGATGAGATTTCTTTTTCTCACAAAAACACAGTCAAACTGTGGGGACGGTGCTTAGAATTGATTATAACGGTTAACATCATAACCTTGCAGAAAAAAGCTTGTAAGAAGTATAAGAGATATAGCACATAGTTTAGTAAATGCAAAGGAATGATGGAAAGAAACAAAGTTAGGAACGATATTTATGGTCCGCAAACTAAAAGACACCTAATTATTTTGGAAGGTGAACAACACATCCTACGTCTACAACACAAGGAGTCTCGTTCCTATCAAAAGCTGCCCAACTAAGAGTCTAAGACCCAACAATTTGAGCCTAGCAAACAAACAAAAATCTAGGATACAGCACAAGCCAGGATACAACATGATGCCATCATTGTAGAACAGAATGTATCAAATCCCTACAATTCTGTAAGGTCCAGTGACGACCGGACCTAGCAATCAATGAAGGCTTAGATGTACTAAAAGGTAAACCAAGAGATAGCATTACTATCACAAAAAGGAGAAACTAATAGTTAGTGTCAAAAATGGGGGGAAATGCTGTAATGAAACAGTTGTATTACCTTCTCTTTTGTGTCTAGTTTAATTCCATAAACTCGTACTTTAGCACCAGTTTCCTGATTTACATCAGCAATAAAAGCTATAAGAATTCAGATGAAGATACCATGCTCAACAATGAGCAAATATCTACTTCAAACACACGGCCTTACTTCTTCCAGTCGTTTCTGGGTGTTACTTGCAGGCCCCAGTATTAAACCAATAAAATTGTTACCAGGATGTCCTTTCAACTGTGCGTGGAAGAAACATGTTAAAATGGAGTAATAGTGCATCCCGTAATAATAACTCATTGGTACATATACAGGCAGAACTGATCATCAAATATTCCACAGTACATAATAATCCATTGCTTTTTGTCTTCTAATTGAAGAAAAATATGGCATTTACATGAAGTAAAATATGGATATGCTAAAACACTTAAATCATGAAATGAGATCCAGCACATCGACTTGCAGCAGCTGCTTCCAAGACCTACATTCAATGTCTACTTAGCTATGCATTATGAAGACACAAAAACAACTAATACACACTCGTAACCTGTTTGCAATGGATTTTACTTGGATATGAGTGGAGATTTAAATGAACTCAAAAGTGCCACCTTAAGGTCCTTTCCCCTCTTAAAGTTCCCAACAGCTATAACAATACACTTTAGTTAACAAAAAAAAAAAACAGAACTACTAGGAAAAAACCAATTTTCTTCCCTTCAGGAATGAAATTAAACAACACCAGCTATCACTTAGCAGAAGAAATGTCACAAGAGACAAAAAATTAACATGTAATTGGCAAATGTTCTAGATCCAGAATATGATAATTGTTGCCAAATAAAATCACAAGGATGGAAAGTTTTCAGGAATCTCGTACAACATAAAACAGAAAAAAGAAAAAAAATGATGATAATAACATCAAATACTCCTGTCATCTTCTGAAAGAACAATATCAACTACTCCCTACCTCCTACATATAACTGTACACAAGAATGTGCATGTGTTTCTGTGTGAACATATGTGAATGTATAGTTGAAAAGATACAAACCCTTTGCATGAAGCCACCTTCTTTCGATCTTGATTCTATTTGTTAATGAAATGTCAAGATTATCATATCATGGCATTGCTACAAAAAAAAACCGACTTTCAATGCTGGAAACTAGGTTACCTTGAAGAGGAGGATCACCCAGTGATTAATCACTCAACCATTCTCAGAAGTTTTTTCATGTTTTTTCTAAGGTGGCTTTTTTATATAATTGCTTTAATACCCATAACAAAAAACTCACAGCAAAGGAATCTAGTTTCTCCCCAAGGGATAGCATGATAAATTTTAATAGTCTAAGGATTCCTGAATATGCAGCATCTCCTGTTATTGTTTACTGATGAACAGCACTCTGCTGTATTCTGTTTTTTTTTTTTTTTTTTTTGGGGGGGGGGGGGGTGGTGGGTGGGGAGGGGGGGTTTAACATCCTGTTGCATGAGATCTTCAACCTCACCTGTGGCATTATATATTCCGGATTCATTATGGTCAAATAAATAATTATAAGTAAGAATTCTAGTAAGATGTCTCTGGCTTTGCTTCATCTCACCCTGTTTTGTTCCCACTGCCCTTCTATCTCTACCTTCACCATTTCCACATTCTTTCTTGTGTTCAGTTCCTATTTTTATTTCCCTTTTTTTTGAAACGTGGATGGCACCACGAGCATATTAAAGAAAAGGAAACACAATGGATGCACGTATACAGTCCCTCCACCAAAAAATCACCACCAAGATAGTGTGCCCACTTAACTACCCGAGAACAAAAAGAGTGAGGAGTTGTGGTTCCCCACCTTACAATTATGCATAGCCCAAAAGGCCACTATTTCACAAATAAAAGCAAAAACCTTGTCCACTTTACAATTCTATTATTCCTCTCATTCGACAAGGCCTGAAGGGTGGCATGAAGAATAAGCCACCAGATGATCCTGTCCCCCTTGAAAGACCACCTCCTATGCCAACTGGAGAAGAGTTGCTCCACTGCATCAAAAATCCCAACAGGCAGCTGCAACCTCAGTCTAATCCTCGTCCAAATGGCCCCCGCGAACGAGCAAGAAGTGAATAAGTGATCCAAGCTCTTGTCCTCGTCCCTGGACATGCAGCAATGGGTAGAAATCTGTGGGAGAAAAGGTGCCAATCTATCACAAGTCGGTAGTCGGCCGTGAGAGTTTCTCCACATTAAAACCTTCACCCTAAGAGTGCTTTTGGGTACCCAGATCTGTTTAACCCAAGGGTGAGAAAGCCCCCCGTTGGAAAGGGTTGAATAAGCTGACCTCACCGAGAATAGACCCCCTCTCTCCCATCTCCACACCCAGTGATTTGGCCTGCTAACCAGAGGTCTGAAATCCAGCAAAAAAGCCAAGAGGCACTCCAATTGATCCATTTCATCAATAGAAAGACTCCTAAAAGTGGGGGCCCAAATTCCCCGACAGGTGATCATCAAAAGACTGTGCCACAGTATCCCCAGGCATCCCTGCTACAACAAGCAAAGACGGGAAGGCCTCTGCAAGTGAGAGATCGCAGCACCATCTCCACCTGTCCCCCAACTGACACCTATACTTGCCCTGACAAAATCAGCACCCTGCAAAATACCTCTCCAGATCGAGGAGACATTATACAAATGTGATGGGAATACATCCCATACCCTGGAAATGTTGTAGTACGTCTGAGTGATCAATTGGGTCCACATGCCCCCATCCTCCACAACCAATCATCTGTCTCCCCTGCTAGAATGACGTCCTGTCCTCTCTAAACCTGCAGTCCTGCATTAAAATCACCTCCCACACACCAGAGTAGTCCCACCGCAAGATGGAAATCAAGCAACTCCTGCCATAAAACTCTCTTACCTTCCCTAGATTGAGAACCGTAGACGTAGACCCCCAAGAAGATCCAGGAGAAACCATCTCCCATGCACCTGAAATGAAGAGAAATGGCCCAACACCCAACTTGTCTGTCTTCCTCCACCTCCTCAACCTCAAATGGATTCCACATAACCACAAGACTACCCGCCCTACCCACTGCCAGAGATGCCAACCCCTTAGCCAAGCTGCCACCCCCTACTGCCCTCATCAACCCCTCTGCATCCCCTTCACATTTGGTCTCCTGAAGGCAAAGGATATCAACCCTACATCTTATAACCATATCCCTACCCATACTCTTCTTTTCTTTACCCCGAAACCCCTCACATTCCATGAGATGATCCTCATAGGAAATGTGAAACGTCCTCCTCCCATCCCTCCTGTACCAATGTGGTACAGGAGGGATGGGAGGAGGACGTTTCACATTTCCCAACTTCACTTCCCTTGCCAATGCCACCTGCCATCTCTTCTGGATGAGAGTGAGAGACCCCTTTATGCCCTTCTCTACCCTTCATAAAATGCTCCACTAATAGCCTCTCCACCATTGGCAAGAGCTCCTTCCCATCCTCCTTGCCCGGTAAGCCGCCTCCTCCTTCTCCCCCTCTTCACTGATAACCACCCCAGAGGTGAGGGTACCAGAGATTTCAGCCTCCAAAGTCCAATGAAGAAGCACCACCTCTCCTGCATGGGGATCCCTGCTGGCTGGGACAGCAATTGCTTAGACTGACGACCATTGGTGGCATAGGCCTCGAGGCCACATCCTCCACCATCCTGCCCTGAGGACTAGGGACCATTGCCAGAGCCAACGTGCCAGGTCCTGGGAAAGCGCCCGGGGATGCTGCTCAACCGATGCCCGTGCCGCCTCTGGACAGGGCCCACAGTCCGAGAGCTTCCATGGAAGGGCAAGGTGGGATGCTGGGTTCCCCACATGGGCCTTCGATCCAGAGAACTAAGCCCACTGCAGAGGGAAGAAAAATTGATCCTTCCCAGCTTCAATCACGAGTGAAGTACCGTAGAAAGCCATCTTCCCTCCCTCGCACCCACTGCCGGACTGAAAGGAAGTCGCAGCTGCATCACCGGAGGGAAGCGGATGCCCCACCTGGGACCCTCCACCTGCACTCGGCCCAACAGCGCGGGCAATATAGATATCGGGCAAGGAAGATGGTGGATCACCCGATAAGAACCACAAAGGCAGATTCGGTAAGTTAGACCTAACGATTTCCACTTTCTTCTCACCTCCTAATCTTTAATTCATCTCTTCCATCATTAACAATATTTTTCACTGCTCTTCTTCCACCGGATTTATCTGCTGCAGTCTTCCCAGGCTCTAGGGACAAGGGTGAAAATCTTGTTTACCTGTTCCTATTTTGATGCGGGACTGAAAGGGGAAGGAAGGGGAACAGGCCTCAAGCCCAAGGCATCGCACCTGAGAAGGAAGGAGAAGGGGGAAAATTGCTATCTGGTGGCGGAACTCCCAAACTCCAAATTTTTACTTCTTACTTTTCACTGTCCCTCCCAAGGGGGTGAACAAACATATAAATAGGGGGGGGGAAGAAAACCCTAGGGTACCTTTTACAAAAAGTAAGGACCAAAGTACCCCTAGGACCAAAAAGGATAAAATCGCAACCAGAAATACATAGAAAATGAAAAGGCTCCATTGGGCCCCTAATGGGCCAAACAACCCCCAAAATGAGGTACTAAATAAAAAGAAAATACATCAATAAGGTAACAACTCGTCCTCTAGCCAAATGGATGCCGAAGTCGTAGCCGGGTGCCTTCTCTGATGATAGACACCGGTCGGGTCGAACCGAATCCGTGCTCGGGTGTCCTCACCATATTTTCTATCAACCTAACAAGTATGTATGCTTTTCCTAATTTTCCCCCCTTCTGTTTGTTCATTACTTTTTTTGAAAGTTTCTGTTTGTTCATTACTAGGCTTCCCCTAATGTAAGTCATCAGATGATATATCTGTGTGCTTTTGCTTGAAGCACGGCTTACTTGTAATTCAAAGAAAAAGGATGCAGTGTGGCAATGTGCAATAATCAATTTAGTTCTGTAAACTTATGGTACACCATGAGACTAAGGTATTCAGCAAATAACAATGTACTACAGGAAGGACATCATACAACAGCACATATCAGTTTTACTTTACATGGTAAGTGGCCATAATGTTTCTTATGCTATTCCATATTTTCTTGAAAAGCAAAACAGGTCTAAAGTTTTCTTAAGTTCTTTCCATTTTATGTACATAGAGCCGATAGTAGATAGTCCTACAACAACAGTACATTGGGTTAAGCATAAGAAAAAGCTCAACATCAAAAAGTTGACGAAAGGAACTGCTTCAAGTATCAGGAACCCGCCTCACCTCTTCCACAAGACACTTTTAAAGCACTGGTTCAAAGGCATAATGTAATTGCAAAGTGCAAAGAAATGGAAGCCTGTAGGAATTTGTCAAAGCCATATCTCCAGCAAACAGCTTATCAGATATTGAGTACTTCTTTGCACCAAAAGACCCATATTAACTGAGAAACTGCATAGCCTATGGCACATAGGATAACAGGACTTCAAACAGGATTAATATCAACATGAATGCCATCTGGACCAGAACCGCAAGCTAGGTCAATGATCCCTCATCCATTAAAGAGCAGTTCAACAATGACAAGGTTAAATTTATAATACAAAGAAGTAAAACAAGAATCCTTCAAGATAGGGAGTACACATCTGGCATCTGCTATTAGGAAACAAAATAGTTCGCTCCTATTTGGTGATAAACAAAATAGTTCGCTCCAACACCTTGAATTCCATTGCTCACTTAAAACTGTAAAGCACCAGTGTTAAACCCCCCCCCCCCCCCCCCCGAAGAAGAGTTTTTTTTTTTACTTCATTCGAGTTGTTTATTTATATGGTTAGTCCCATCTCTATTTAGCCAACGAGGATTCCAAGGGCTTGAGATGAACCCTTGGGAGGGAATGAATGTCGGATCAAGTATGTGATTGCGGATCCGAGTCTTTTACCTCTCCCCACTAACTTTGGTTAGTGTTAATTATATCGGTTATTTGACCAAAGACCCTTGATTAACTGCCATGAGATGCTTTCAAAAAGAAGTGCCCATCGTAATAGAAGTAACATAAGCGATGATGAATGCACTAAATCACATATTTAAATGATGTTATTTGCTTAGTTAACTAGGTTCTGAGTGTTTTTAAGTTCTGAACTGCTTTTAATTGTTAAGCTCTTTTTTTTATTTGGAAATGTCGGACTGGCCAAAACCACATGAATAAATGCATCTCCATTTGAATTTTGATTCCTTTGGCTTTGGGAAATTCTGGGCAATCCTAAACATCTTGGGAATACTCCTACTATTAGGAAGAGAAAACCCAGGTCATAGTTAAAGAAAGAGTCTAAAACATGAATGAAGTTTATTATAGGGTTAAATTATAGAAGATGTGAAGATTTTGATAATTTTCTATGCAAATGATAATGCAATCCAGCGGAGAGCTTTCTCTCTTGCCTTCTTTAGTCATTCCTTTCAGAAATAAAATTTTAGAAAATTTCAAAGAGCCAACATTTGCTGAATAAATTCAAAGAGTCCATGTAATTGTAATTCCCTCATTGGGTTAGGGATTTAAACCCCATTGCAATGTCTCGAGATTGTTACAACGACAATGTGGGTCCCTGAAATTTTGCCTTTGAGGAAGATTCAGATTTTTCTTGAAGGGCTTAGCCTTTTTTTCCTTGAATCCTTTTCCTAGGGATCAAAGTTGACCCCTCTGCCCACTTCAAACTTCTTCCTTCCTGTTGCCTCCTTTCTTCAGCCTCTTTGTTTCTTCAGCTTCTCCTTCTTTTGCTCTCCCTCTCTTTTTCTGCTCACTCCTCTTCTCTTCTTCTGCCTTGCTTGCGTTGCTCCCCCCCTCAAGAGAGTGGGAGGGGGGGGGGGAGCCCCTTTATTTATAAAGCCGCAGGGGCCACGGGGGCCTTGCTGCCACCTCATAACTCCCTGCCCTCAGGGAGATCTTTCCCCCTCTTCTTCTGCTTTTCTAACTTTTATCTCCAAGATGAGGCGCACCCCTTGGCTTTTATCCAGAGAAGCCTGCTACCTGCCACCTCACTTGCTTTTCTTATTGACTACAAAGAAGGGACAAGACCCTTTTTGCGCTGTCACTGCCCCTATGCCTTCTCTTTTTAAGATGAGGTGGCAAAGCCTTTATTTAGAGTGAGGTGGCAGGTCTTCTTTGATATCTACTGCCCCCTCCTTTTTCAGCATGAGGCGGTGAGCCTCCCTTTGGTGTGAGGTGGCAATACTTTAACCCTCCTACTGTCCCCTCTTTTTAAGGTGAGGTGGCAAGCTTTTTGACATCTACTGCCCATCCTCTCAGCATGAGATGGCAAGCCTCACTTTGGTGTGAGGTGGCAATCCTTTAACCCTCCTGCTGTCCCCTCTTTTTAAGGTGAGGTGGTACAGCTTTATTTTAGAATGAGGTTTGATATCTACTGCCCGCCCTCTTCAGCATGAGGTGGCAAGCCTCACTTTGGTGTGAGATGGCAATCTTTTAACGCACTTGTTGTCTCCTTTATTTAAGGTGAGGTGGCAAGCCTCACTTTGGTGTGAGGTGGCAGTAAGGTGGGGTGTCCTCTCACCTGCCTTAGCTTTTTCACCCGCCTATAAAAAGGGGGCGGCCCTTTTTTCACTTTTACCTTTGGCCCTGCAGAGGACCTCTCCACCGCGTCACTTTCATATAAGGTGACTGATTGATTTGTGCTTCTGATTGACCCAATGCTTGAATACTACTGCAAACCCTTCAGCATTTGTTGCTGTTCTTGTGTACTTCACACATTAATTCTATTTCTACTTCCCGTTTTGGACCACTTTATGGTTTTTTTGTTGCTGGTCAATTCTAGACCATAAGGCTGACAAACTGAGGTCTATTTTTCCAATGGGAGATTTTATTTTATTTTATTTGGGGGGGGGGGGGTGTCCAACAACCAGCCTTCAGAAGATGGGAGTGAAGCCACCATTGGAGTGAGACAAGGAACCTGTGAGTTGAACTCACAATTGTGAGAGCCCAATGGTTAGATAGGTGACAGTTATGCCTTGAAAAACTGACTTCATTTTGAACAAGCATTCATTCAAGAATTTTGGGATGCAACGAAAGCCAAATCTGGATACTCTCCCCTCCACCACCACATCTCACATATGTGCATGAGAGCAAAGTGCAATAGAGGGAGGTGTAGTCCTTTTATTACATTGAAATGGATAGTGAAGTTAGTTCACAAGGGATCACAGAGTCTTCAAAAACAGAAGAGCTGTTGACAAACTAAGAAGCAGTTCCAACACTTAACTGCAAATACTATAACACTGATGCAAAATTGCAAACAACTTTTTTTTGAGACTTGCTATCAAAAATGGTATTTATCCAATATCACTCTATTCACTTATCTAATTCAGTACTTTTGAGGATCATACCTAGCATCAGTCACCACTGTTGAAGAGGTGCTGCAAATAGCAAAATGAAAACGCCGAGGAGAAAAAGGATAATTGGAGGCTATAGACATTTGGTCTAATATTAGCTTTGAGAGGATTATGATAGCCATGGTAACCAGGATACTTCTAGCAAAAGCAATTGCAAAAGGGAACCCTCCCCAGAGGTATCAGCTGAACTATGCATGAAAGCAGGGTTGTGCCTAGGACTTTATGCTCCCAAGAATGACATCATGTTACTTTCTTTTTCTTCAATTTTTTATGATTAAAATTTATGTTTTGTTTGGACCGAACCGTCCAAACCGGTGCAGTATGGTACAGTTCGTACTGTCTCACAGGATACCAATTCAGTCTGGTTCAGCAGTATGGCAAACCATGCATGAAAGACCCTATCTGGAAGATGATGAACCCAAAACAATAACAGTTGTGATTTCATCAACAGTAATGACAAGAAAAAAATAACTTATGAAGTACCATGATTAGTGATATCCTATGTGTCTTCTGATGGGCAATATGGTGATAGATAAAGGAATAAGAGGACTTTCAGAGGGGATTTCAGAAGCCCAGAAGACACTATCAAAAGACAAATTTATTTTCATAAGGGAATGACATTGCTTGGCTGTAAGCTTAGGGCTTCTCCTTTTTTGTTAAGAATGTAAAAGTCGACAAGTTTCATAAAATGATTTTTTGCATATATACCCCTGTTAAAACTTACAAGCATAATTGGGCAAAAATTTGTCTTAATTTTGAATTGCCACTGGAAACCTTGCTATGAGAATTTATTTGCATCATAAATCCTGCCGTAACCTACCATGACAGACCTACGGTATATTCATTTATGATCTATTTTAATGACCATTAAGACTTATTTGGACAATTTTACCCTCACATATAAAAAATGATTCACCACTCCTGGTCTCTCTCTCTCGCGTTCCTGGTCTCTCCGCACCTAGTGGCCCCATCGTCCTAGAGTCACATAGAGAAAGTTGGGGATGGGATCATGGGAGTAGGGTTAGGGGGATGCCATAAGGGGAATCTCCCCCTCCAGCCATGGTTCCTGTCCAGTCACACAGAGAGAAAGAGAGAGAGAGAGAGAGCGAAAAGAGGGGGGGTCTCCCCCTCCAATGTTGTTCCTGGCCAATCGCACATGCACGCACGCACACACACACACACAGAGGAGTGAGGGGACGAGAAGGGGGGTGCCCCCTTTGATGCCATTCCTGACTGATCTTGCACGTGCGCGCACACACACACGCGCCGAGAGAGAGAGAGAGAGGAGTGGGGGGATGTGGAGGGGGTTCTCCCCCTCACACACACACTCACACAGAGACTAGAGGGGGGATCTCCCCCTCCAAGTCCAGTTCATGCACACACACAGAGGTAGAGAGAGGTGGGGGATGCGGAAGGGGGAATCTCCCCCTCCAGTCCTAGTTCCATGCCGTCATGCACGCACACACACAGAGCCAAGTGGGGGGAAGACCCCCCCCCTCTTCCAGTGCTAGTTTTTGGCCAATTACAGAGAGAGAAAGAGAGAGAGAGATGTCATCGTGCAGAGGGGGAGAGAGAGAGAGAGAGAGAGAGAGAGAAGAGAGCACGGGGTGTGGGGATTTCAGAGAGGGATTTCCCACTCCAATGTTGGTTCCATGTCATCACGCACAGAGACAGAAAGAGAGGGGAGGATATGCGACGATGCCAGAGGGGATCTCTCCCTTTGGCCCTATCCCACGCAAGAGAGATAGAGAGGTGCACAGCTGGGAAGGGGGAAGATGCGTGTGTGGGGAGGGGGGGAGGGGGAGGGGGAGGGGGAGAAGGAGAGAGAGAGAGATGAATGGGGGTGCATCTAAAGTAAGGATATTATGAACATTTTCATATCCCTTAATCACTGCATACACATCTGTCACCAATTTGTCACAACACGTTACGACAAGGTTTCTAGTGCAAATATATTTCCATAACAGGGTTTCCAACGACAATGAGAATTTAAGACAGATTTTTGCACAATTATGCTTTTGACATGGGTATATATGCAAAATACCGTTCATAAATAAAGGGTTCTTAGTCTTATTGGGCTTCTTCGGGTCTTCATCATCTTGATAGACACCCCTTTCCATCTTGTTTCTCATGTTCCTGTATCGTCTCTCTTTTTCTATTCAATGAATTGCGACCTTCTAGTCACTACGAGGTAATCTTTTGTCACAGGCAACCCTGGGAAAAGAGGGTCAGGAGATAGACTTCTTAGA